>JAFMSR010000016.1:249508-352154 GCA_022818135.1 Saxidomus purpurata
GTACTGAAATATGTTTACGTAGTAGCCGGTGGCGCGTGTTTCAAAACCACGACGGGCACCAATTATAGAAGGAATGCATGGCGATATATACACGTAATCCCTCTCTTCCCAACTTACAATAAACTAAATTAATTTTTAGAAACAATAACTCAATGAGATGATTTTGTGCATCTTAAACCGCTTTAGGTAAACGATTGTGGAAGATGTGGTGGGAAATTAGCACTGACCTGGAATTCCAAAAGTAACATTAGCTTACACAGTGTCGTATACGTGACACGGGTGGAATTTTCCGAGATACGGAAAGGACGTACCAAGATGGCGGACGGAGATGATTGTAGAAGGTAGGAGCTTGTTCTTACATCCCGTTTTACTTATTTGGTGCCTTTTTGTTCACAAATTGTGTTAATACTGAAGCAGAAAACATCCTCACGCGTGCCACTATAGGTCTTTTCACCAGCATCTTAATATTTGTCCTGAAGAAACCCTGTGAACCTTGCAGTTCGCAAAAATGAAAAAAACGAAGCAAGGCCGATGTATTTTCTGGATCGTAGTTTCTTATGTGCTTGCTACTAGACCTAGATATTGTGTAGCGTGATTTAGAAAGTTCTTCATCGATGACTGTCATTTTAGTTTCTTGAAACTCTACAAAGTAAGAATATCACCTTTTTTCGAGTTCCAGACAACACGGGTGGGACACCACGCCACGGGTGGGAATTTCCGTAAAATATTGTTCAAAAGATAGCCCCAGCTGGGATATAACGGTTGATTTGTACCCTGATGGGACGCAACTTCTGCAAATGTAAAGCACGCCACGGGTGGGAGTGTCAGTAATTTTCATCTTTCAATTGAAATAAGTATGCAACGTTAAGAAATCATTGAAAACCCATTCACTTCAACAAAATTACTTGATTGTATCCAATGTTTTACACTTGAAAAAGTTGCGTCCCATCCGAGTACAAATCAACCGTTATGTTCCAGCCGTAGTCATTTTTTAAACAATATTTTACGGAAACTCCCACCTGTAGCGTAGTGTCCCACACGTGTTGTCTCGAAATCGAAAGTAGGTTATTTTGTTAACAAGCCTCTACCTTCTACCGTCATCTCCGTCCTCCATCTTGGTATGTCCCTCCCGTACCATGGAAAATCCCACCCTTGTCATGTATACGACAGTGTCTACAGGAATTGCAAATGTTCCTTCTTATCCAGACCTGCATGCTACAGGACTTATTTTATCTGCCATGGATCCATTCGGAATGCCGTCTTTCACCCCAGGCTCAGGACCACAACCACCATCTTTAACTGTTGCATCAACTGTAACCAGCACTGTACCTGGTCCAACTTACCTGTTTCCAATTTTTTTTAACCATCTGGAATAAGACAGTCTCCAAATTCTTTGAATATATGCATGCTAATTCGCCGAAATTTATACGTGAATTTGACAGTTTTCTTACTCTGTCCAATAACGGTAAAGCAGAACCACAGCGTGCTATCGCGGCACTAGTATCCTGTTTTCAGTATTAAGTCAGTATTAGATTTTCAGTATAAATGTTGTACATGTACTATTTCATGAGCCTTAAAATAGTATGTCATCTTCATGTTTTAAGTATTGTGTCACTAATTGAATAATGAAATGTTATGCAATGCTTATTTCATTTCATATGTACCAGGGTCTAATTCTGGGGCTTGGGCTAGCGACTGACGTGATAGCCGTATTTAGACACAAACCTATAGTGGTTGGAATAAAATGTTTGATGTGGATATATAAGCCCGTTCAAAATCACATGACTATATAAACAATTAAATACTGGTTCTCAAATGTACCAGTAAAATTAAGACGCTTTCAAAAGTTAAACCAATGAAAATAAACGTAACAAAACTATGTAGAAAGGACGGACAAAATGGTGGCGCCCATGAAATTCAATTTTGACTGAAAACGTAATTTACTTTTTAGATAAAGATATCTGGAACTGTTACATTCTGCCTTCCTTAAAACAACTAAGATAGTAAAGATATTTTAATTATAAAAACAAATTGCCATCAGTACCCAAAAGTAATGAATAAAATAACGTGTCAAGTAAAAATGTCAACACTGAAATAAAAAGTACTGCTCAAAGAAAACTAAATTCTACAAGTTTCCTGAAAAGATTATTTAGACTCATGCAATTATTGATTAAATGTATATATTTAATATTATAAAACAAAGAAAAATAGCGCTGATTTTACATGTAATTGTGACATACTTCTTGTACTAAAACTTTTAATTCAAAGCATAATATTAAAATTTATGTATTTCACCAGGTAGCATTTATTATGTCAAAATAATCCAGTTCTTCCTGGTTTAAGCTGTTTAATCCGAAGAGTCTTTCCTTGCTCCGACGCCTCTCCTGATCCTCGAGCTTAGCCCTTTTTTCATCTCAACTTCATTCTCCTTTTCTCTTAGTTTCTGCTACCTCTCCTTGCGCTCTTGCACGGACGGATATCTAGTTTTCGGGATTCCAGAATTGCTGATATATCTATTATTCACAATTCTTTTTACCTCACAGTTGTGATTTTGTCCAGATGTACATGTATGATGTCTGCTGTCCGTGGCCTTAAACAATGTGGCATTGCTGGAAAAAAATAAATAACATGACAATGTTGGTTGATGTACTTTGTCCAGTGCTCCGTAAATCGGTCGAAACATTTGTAAATATTCCCTCTGTTACAATGTAGAGTAGGACATTCCATGCCTTGCTCTGGCCATAATGGGCGGTTGTTGCATTTATCGTCATGCATCTGCTGAGCCATATTCACTTAATTTGAATACTAAAAATACAAGAGAACGATTAATCCCAAACAGAAAAGGCAAGACAAGTCTTAGAATTTACTTTACAGCAGACTAATTTTTATTCTAAAATACTTTTTCTTTCTTCTGTTTTTTTTATACATATTCACATGATTCTACACACTGTAAAATTAACTTTTTGAACAAATTACTACTGAATAACATGTTTAATCTTATATTTTTAGATTTTTTATTTTATTAGGAGAAATTAGACATTTATAAGTCAGGACTGTAACTGTATACCTGCCTTGGATTAACAATGCGTTCTCGCCTTGATCTTGGGATAAAGGGCATTGATTGATTACTCATTGTCGGAATTGCCTCTGTTTCAGTCTGATAATTGTCATTTATGGGCACATCACTTGTGATGTCATTTGTATTTGTGACATCATTTTCAATAGTGACATCATTACTGCAAAAAGAGTTATTCAACCAGTTTTCTGAGCCTGAAATACCTTCATTAGGCTTAAGTTGGTCAAAGTGAACAACAATTGGTCTAGAGTCCTTGGATTTTTTTTTCATCCTATATGTTAAATAGGTCAATTTTGCGAGCACTAAATATGGACCCGTCCAACCCAAAACTAATTTCTTGTTTGCCATAGGAGGATACCATCTCCAGACCCGTTCACCTGTACAAAACTCTTTTGGTTTTAAACCCCTGTCATAGTATCGTTTTTGTCTAGTGGCCAATATGCCTAAGTGGTCATTTGCATTCAAAAATGCACTTCTTGTTGTAGATTTAACCCATTCAATGTACTCAATGGGACACTATGTGACTTGCCGACCTGGAGGAAGACCTACCATTAAGTCAATGGGGGTACAAAAAAATGTATTCAATTTTTCTGCCTAGCATGAGTAAATTTGGTGTACAGCCCGTATTTGAATGTTCAGTTGCCCTATAGGCTGCCATGACATATGGAAGATGATCGTCCCAATCCTTGAAATTTTCCTCAGATGAAACAAAAGTAGCCAACATCTGAACAAGAGTATAGTTGCATCTTTCTATCATTCCATCATATTTTGGATTATATGGGCAAACTCGTGATTTTTCAATTTTCAGAATGTCACACATTGCAGAAAATAAGCAGGATTCAAAATTTCTACCTTGGTCAGTATGCAATTGTGCTGGGAACACAAACTGTAAGAAAACATTGATAATGAGAGCATCAGCCACAGTGTAAGCTGTCTGATCAGGGACTGTTTTCTAATTTTTTCAGGGGCTACTAACTTTGCAGCCAGGAAAGAGAATGACATGGTTCAACTACATTTTTCTCTAGTATTTTGTCAATTTCTTCATCAACTACACCTTGTAAATGAAATGGTATTCTTTTTTATTTACATTGAACTGGCTTAGCATCTCCAGTGTAAATGAAATGTTCTGCAATATTTGTTTGTCCTAATTTACCATCAGATCCTACAAACACATCCTGAAATTGGGTCAACAATTTTTCTTCAGCTACCAACTTTTGTTTTGAGTCTACCTTCAAAGACATGGAATCAACCAAAGGTCTTATATGCTCAGGCAGAGTGTTTTCAGGACTTTGATCCGACAAAGTCTCATTTCCGGAAAATATCTCTGCTGCTGGAGTCATATTCCCCATAACAGTATTTACTAATCTTAAATGGAGACACATTGGTGTTCATAACCGATAAAAAAAGGTTATTGTCAAACGAATCTACCAACGAATGGGCAATGTAGATTGCTTTACTAATGAATTCTCTTGTAGGATCTAGCATATTTATTTTGCTTGTGTAGTTTCCACATTTATGCTCAGGTAAAAACATTTTAGACTGGGCAGGGATCACCACAGACTCTGATATTTGTATTCTTGCACAACTTTGCACCACTTTGATATTTGTGAAGTTTCACTTTGCCAAGCTTGGTTTTCATGAGACGTTTTGGGATTTTTAAGCTAGCATCATACTCCTCAAAGAAATCAAGGTCCTATATGCCTACTGTTTCCTAAGTATTAGGAACAAAATCTTTCAGGCTAACAGGCATATGCTCAATTTTAAACGCAAGTTTACCAGTACCTAGTACCATTTGCTGAAGACAAAGGTTCATTGACTGGGTATAATTATGGTTGGCTGCGTTTTTGGTACGTGGCATTCCCTGTTTGATATTATTTTTGTTTTTATTCTGTTTTTAAATCCCACTGGGACGAAACTGTTTTGATTTCTGTCCTCTGGCCTGTTTCGTCGGGCCCTTAAGGGTGTTTCTCTTGGTGCTCTGCCTTCTGCAAAGGCATTGAGTACATACGTTTTTTGGTTCTCAAGGTTTGCTTTTTATATATTTATACACGAGCATTTTTGTGTTTTACATACCATGCCTTTTGTTTCCATTGCGTGTGTGTTAGAGATTCACCTAGCAGGGATTACTTTTATTTACACTGTCCTGTGACTTTGGAACATGGTGGGGGTAAGAGTGAGGTTGGGTGCGCACCATAAACCGGTTTAAGCTCCCCAGTGGTGTTTTTGCCACTGACCGTTCCAAGGCGGTGCCCCACTGTGTTCCTTTAATTGTTCGTTTTGTCCTCGTGTGTTTGCTTTGTATGCTAGTGTGTGTTGGTAGTGTATGTGTGTGTGTGTACATGATTGTGTGTGTGTGTGTGTCGTGTGTGTGTGTGTGTGTGTGTGTGTGTGTGTGTGTGTGTGTGTGTGTGTTGGTGGTGTGCACTTCTGGGTGCTGTGGGGTTCGTTTTGGGGAGGCTGCGTTTTTGGTACGTGGCATTCCCTGTTTGATATTATTTTTGTTTTTTTGATATTATTTTTGTTTTTTTATTCTGCATTCGATCATAAGCTTTGCTAGATAAAAATGATGCAGGACTGCCAGTGTCAATTAAAATTCCACCTTTTATTTGGTCAAATGAGCATTTGACATAATAACATGATAACGTTTGAGTGTTTGACTCTTTATTGTCTTCATTCTTTATTGTATTTGTCTTATTTTGACTTTTAACTAAGTTCTCACATTGAAACTTTTTTGAACATCCCTCATCTGTGTTACTTCTTTCTGAACAACCTTTGATTTCAGTTTCATCAGAGGGGTAATGCCAATATCTGGTACACAAGAATTTACAAACATATTTGAGAAAGAATCACAGCTTTCATGAACTTTATTTTCTGGCCTATTTGAAACATGATTGGCTGAATTTATGTCGCAAACTAAGTCTGCATTAGTTTCCTGTATTGAACTGAGTCTGAGACTGGGTTTGTGCTTGACTATTAGGAATTTGTCTTCGGGGTGCGAACCCGTAAACTTGACTTGTCTGAGAACCCGGTGGGTTATAATAAGGTTGTGGTTGTTGAAACGCTTCTGGATTATACAAGCATCTTGACTCAATATGTCCTTTCTTGTGACAAAATCCACAGACAATATCTTTATTTGATTTCCTATCAGAATTTTGTTTAGGATCGAACCTATTGTTGCTATTTTGAAAGGTATTAGAGCCATACGGCGGCGCAGGATTTGTCATATTAGAGTTACGATAATGCCCGTGGGAAGTACTTTGTATCTGAGACAGTTTTTCGGACACTTTTTGATATAATTTCTGGTCAAGCAAAGACGATAACATCTGTTGTAAATCGTCTAAGCTGCAGTCTGTTTTTAGATGTTTTTATCTAAGGGACGCAACTTGATATTCTTGTAATAAGGATGACGGAGTTGTCTTCCTAAATTCAGTATTATCGGGCTTTGAAGTTTTGTCCATCGAACCTCGCAATGCGCAATATTAACTGTTACACATTGTCTTAAAATGTGTTCTTTATTATGATACACGTTAGAAATTATGTGAGATACCATTTTCTAAATATCTTTCCTTTTTATCTAAATTTGTTTTTTTCTATAATTCATAACTCAATTATCTCTTTATATGTTTCATTTTTATCTGAGAACTTTTCAGGTCTCATTTAAGTAAACATTTCTTGCCCTGATACAGTCTTTTGAGCATGCAACACCTAAAATTGTAGACTTCATACTGTCAAAGTTGCTAAAATGTATATTGCTACATTGCATGTATTTAATCTTGTCCATGATATTTTAATTGCAACCTATTTGGCCAGGACATTTAGGCATGTATCATTTTTACGTTATTGTATGCCTTCATATCTTGAAAGTAGGCGGTTGCTTGCAGATGTTATACTTGACAGAAGAATATGAACAATTTAAACTTGATAAATGATATTCCTTATAGTTTCAAGTCAGTCATGTTCTGTAAGTTTATTCATATTCGCCATTGTCACTTATTGCTGTTTTTATATTATAATTGTTTTTATTTTAATTGTCAGAAATTTCTATAGAATACCATGTTATATTCTGAACATTATCTATGATATAGTTTCATTGGTATGTTTTGTTGCTATTTGACTGTCAGATACAAACGTTTTTCTTTTCCAAGCGAGGTAACTCTTGTGATCTTATTAATCTTCTCACAAATTCAATATGCCAGTAAGCTCTCAGGAGTTGTTTCCCTTCTTTGTAAATGATCTGTACAGTGATAGACTGGACACAGAATGTTGATGCCATTGCTCATTGTTAATGGAGAACATATACAAATTTATTGTTAAACTTTTGATTTAACATATATTTTCTCCGTAATCTTCGTAAAGCAATTTTTTACAGATATGTCTTGGTCAATTGGGTTTTCATGTCTAATACCGGTTGAGTTGGAATACATGTGTATGTTTGTAACTGCAATTTTGGCAGTTAATTCTTGCACACTTGTGTTTAAAGACTAAGTGAACTGTATGGTTTTGCAACCGATCATACCATTCATACACATAATTGTTTTTTACACATTGTAGTTAACTTTCTTTTGCTGTTTATATAGTTTTATATTTTAAAGTAAGTTTACTAATTTGTTTGATGGCTTGATTAGTTCGTTATGCTTTCTTGTCATATTTAATCATTTTAATTATTTATTTTGTAAGTGTCTAAACTTCCAACATATTGCCATTTTACTATATTGTTCTTTTATGAGTGAAGAAAAGTCATTGTTGAGATGTTGCCCAGTATGTTTGTTCGTCCAATATGGTTATTGCATAAAACACATATCAACACAAGTACATAACAATAGACAAAGATAAATGGATTTTATACATACATGTAACATCGTGAACTGAATACGTGACAGAATAAGATCGTTAGATCTACTAGTTTTTACTCAAATTTGCAAAATATAAACATTTAGAAAGATTTATCTTAATTTACTTTGATTTATATGCTAATAAGTTTGTATTTTTTTGTATAGTTGGACATGTGTTATAGTGTCGTTTTAAATAATTATTTTCTCTTTAGATCAGAATATTTTGGGCATATAAGCAGGAAATAATAATCATTTTCAATTAATTGATAACTGCAATTATTTCACAATCTTTCACTTCTTTGTTGATTTGAATGGCGTCCTTGTTCAATGCCTAGTTTATGTGATGATATTCTAAACTGGGTTAAAGCGATTCTAAATTTGGTTCTTTTATAAAGTTCAGATAATTAATGAAATGTTTAAGAGACAATATGTTTCTAGACGTATAGAGTTATTAACTGTTGCATACCAAGTTTGGCAGTAAATGTCTAGTATACGCTGTTTTATGACAGAGTAATTTATTGCCATATTATATTACTTTATCCAAAAATGTGACAATCCACATTCATCTAAAATAAGTTTTATTTGGTAAGCCCAATTGATCGTTTGTTCTTATTTTAAGTTAAATCATGATCTTCATCGTTCTTTCATATTTCATATGTTTTAAGTAGTAGAGAATCTCTTCTTATTGTTAATAATTTAATCCAATATTTAATCATAATAAGCTTTTTATATGTTAACATCGGTACTCTGCCAAATTCTCCGTACAGTGACATTAAATTAGAAGAGCCTCTGACACACAATATTTTCTACAAAATTTAGTATGAATGGTTACAACGCCGGGTGCAACATGATAGCCCTTAAAATGTTTATATCACGGATATTTCCAGGGCCGAATCGGACTATGACCTGAAGTTTAAGTTGCCTAAGTACAACACATGAGCTTTTGAATCGACCGCACAGATGATGGTGTATGGTTGCCGCACTGTAGGAGGAAACGTAAGAAAACCAATCTAATCTGATGACCAACCATCACCACATATGCTGCGCAACATGAAAAGTTAACCCGGATGCGTTTGGTGAGCAGCATCAACAAATATCTTGTTATGTTTTGAGGTCTTAAAGCGAGGAACGTGTAAATAAGCTTTTTTCAGTTATTGACAATTTGTTTAGTCACGCCTTATACTCTCTTTTCTCTCTTGTGGCTTAACGCTTATTGCATCAGTATTTCAGGGTAAATACAATGTATATTTTTCAGCCCTACTGCATTTATTACTTCAAATTGGGAGTGCAAAAATGTTGTCACTTACGAGTATTTATTCCGAAAAAAAAACATTTGATGCAGTACTAGTGTCGTATTTAAAAATACTCTTATCACAAAGAAAACATATTCAAACACTAATCGGACATTTAGATGGCTGACGTCTGTATTCGTTTTACCTTGCGAATGGTGTCAGGAGTGTATCGATTAAGATCATCCGGATACAGTTTTTACATCGATTGTTATATCAGATATTTTACCTTTACAACTTCTAACGTACTTCATTTTGATGCATTAGTTTCGGTAATTTTGAGTCAGACGATTATGTTTAAATAAAGCTTCAGATCTACTTTTGTAAAACAATACTACACTTTTCTGTATCTAAGTACATATTAGACAAGATGACTGCTCAAAAAGCTTAAAAAATATACAAAAATCATGAACATAACATGAGAGCCATGATCGCCCTATGAGCTCACCTGAGAACCAAAACGTGTTTTGCATTTAAACCGCATTGGAGGTTTCGTGCAGATTTTTTTCTATTTGATCAGTGTTGATGAGAATGGATTGATGCTGAGAGAATAATTCATTCTTATATGAAATGAAAAATAAGGCTGAACATATTGGAACAGGACCATTGACCTTCAGTCAAATGTACAGACAAACATACTGAAGTGAAAATGTTCCCACTTGTATTGTCTTATATTACAGGTATTTAATTTACGTAAAAGGTCGTTTCTAATTATGTGTAGTTTTTGCAAAATAGCAAAATACAAGTATTGTACAACGCGCGTTATTCACCGAAGTTTCAAGTTTATTTCTTAGTTAAGGCCCATATGGGAATCTGATATAAATGCATCAACATAAAACAGAATGACAAAATCTACATTGCATATAGCAATTACAATATACAATATACCATGAAGTAATCAATTAAATCACTTTTTGACTTAAATAAGTCTAAGCAGGAATGTAGAATCAACGTTCCTGGTCTAAGAGAAAATTTGTATTATGCTAGAAGAAAAATAACCTTTTGAATACTATTTCCAAATGTCAGCAGAATGAGGATGAAGTTTACAGCAAAATTTATATTACCTGAAAAAGGACATCATCTGTTTTACAAAAAAATAGCTAGTGTCAACAGTGTCCTTATTTTCACCATGCATTTATTTAGGATTTTAAAGTAATATTCATTTAAATATTTACTTCTATCATTGTTAAAGTGACTGCAGTAAAAAAAAAAGAAGCGTATCATCACCCATACTGTTAGAAATACAGAGATGACAAATTCTATGCTCTCTAAAAGTAGCAATATTTTCAAATCTTCTTTTTTAAATAGATAGTTTATGGCTCATACACATAAATGCACATACCGAAATGAAATTCTCCTGTGGCAACAGCTTGAAATACTTTTCAAATATAAATTCATGCTTGTAAATTCTGTAATTTAAACACTTACCGGCCATGAGTCATTAACAGTACTTTACCATTTTTGAAGAAATGGTCCTTAAATCTGGCATTCACAATACTTTGAAATGAATTAAAAGACGGAGTTTTCTATTCTAACACATTTATAGTCATGCCCAAATTATTTATTGTCACGGATATAACTAATCCAGCTAGAATTTAAATTATGCTTTTCAGAGAGCAGAAGAAAAGCTCTTTACATAATATTACAAATTTTATTTTCTTTCGAGTTAACAAGTTTGCACCAACATTTTGAACTCTGCTTTTAATACGGACTGAAAGTGGTATTATGCCAAGCTCACCATATAACACGTCTATAATTTACTGGCAATTGCTAGTTCTAAAAATAGATGTAGTATAGAAACTTTGATAGATATAGATAAGAGCTCGCAAAAGAGAAGCTTTGATTATTGACTATGTGCATGAAAGAAACTCCCCACTATAACACAATGTTAGAATATGCTGCAAAAGCCGTATCAGGTAAAGTCAGATCTTTCTTGTCAGATGTCGACTAACCTAAAATATTATTGCAGTTGTTTGAAAGTATAAATACAAGATATAGAATCAAACCTGTTTCAGATTACAGAAGGAGGAAATATTGACAACAAACGAGGTTTTAACAATACTGTTAGCATACAATAATTACAAATGCCATATATTTCAACAAAAGATACAGGAAGATAAATAAGGTATTGTTGGTAAATATTCTTATCTCAACTAAACAATAAACGTTAACAACTCTTACAGTTCCATGTCTTACTCTGCTATTTTACTTAAAAAATGTGAAAGGAGAAGTTCGGTCAGACGTAATTATGAACAATACAAAATTGTGACCGAAAATGTCACTTGAATGTTGTAAGATTTACAACTATAAACATTACATTCTCATTGGTAATATAAGGGATCTTACATTATACATAATTTTAACCTGTACTCTTCTAGATGTTTTAATTGACGTATTCATCTTTCAAATTGATCAGTACCAGTGACCATTCAAAGGAAAGATCACTGAAAATCTACAGACCGGGCAGCAAACAGTACAGAACATAAGACTGCATGGATTTACAGACTGATCATGATCTGCATTAGGTAAAAAGGGAGAATCGTTTGTCATTATCAGGGTAAAGGTTAAATGATATGAATAAATGATAGATGGTCAAGTTCTTGACAGTACTACATTGTTAAACATTTAGTTCTTTGTTCAGATCACTGACAGTACACAAATAAAATAAAGCAAGCAGTTGCAAGTGTATCTGGCAGTAAACTCTAAGAATTAAGAAACACAACTTGACTATAAAGTTTGTTATACCGTTGCCTGAATGGAATGATGCTGAATTATTCTCACAAAACATGAACAGTGTATATATACAGTCAAACCTGTCTCAAGTAGCCAGTCAAGGAATACATCAAAAGAGACCACTTAAGGTATTATTTTAATTGAACATTAATCTTAACATATATGTCCAGATGGAGTACAAAAGTATTGGCCTCTTTAAGTGATATTACCCTTCAAAGTGACCATCATAACTTAGAAGAAGACATTAGTCACTGATTTCCACTACTTGCAAAATGAACATTGCCAAAGTTGTAACAAAAATATGTGAATCTTTATTCGTGTTTATACGCATTGAATATAGAGACAATCAGTTAAAATCTATTTTTGACTATCCTAGAGATTCAATACTTTCTGATTCAATACGTTTGAATTTATACATGTATCTTTCAATAAGAGAAATAACTCGTGATAATTCCCTTTATACATGTTTAAAAGCATTAACTAAGTTTTCAATTTTGTTCTATATCATAACTTAATACGGAAATATAAAAGGGTAATACAACTTTAAGGCAGGTAACTTCAACTACAGCAAAAGAGTTTAAGACTCATCTACATTGTACCTTTATGCCATGTTTTGAACAATTTTGTTTCTAAATTCAGTTTTTTGGTGTTGTGAGAGCTTATCATACAAACTAAAGAAGCGACCGTCGTCGTTGAGCTCAGACAGTTCTGGCTGGCTGGTCACACAGTGTATGCTTTTGTTGTATAGAGAGTTGTCCTTGAGGTTCCGTGACCCGGGGTCTTTGGTATAAAGAATTATCAGGCAGCCTGAAATACCACAAATAAAAATTACTATATATTCATGTTACAAATGTCACATATTTTAAGAAGTAATAAAGCGTGATAAGAAACTTCTTTACTATTCTTTTTCTAAATATATACAGTTGTCTAAGGGATTTATCATATTTGTCCACTTGAGGCAGGTGCCTGCTTACAACATGTTCAGTTATTATTAATAAGTAACCAGACAATTTTCAGAGCGCATAGTTTGCATGTATTCATTATTCAGACAATGACATGCTTTCAGTCAATATTCAGAAAGAAATTTACATGATGAAATGCTTCGTTTATCTGGAAAGGAGTAATGTTAGAAAGTGTTTCCGAATGGATATCAAAGCCTGCTTAAATATAAAGCAAGTATAAATCATAATACTGTAAATTTGGAATTATTTCCGATGACATAATTTTCGTTATATTATCAAGAGTTCCAAAGTTCACTAATAAAGAATATTGCAAAAGAAAAAATCTCCTGAAAGATTCAATTCACTTAGAATTACTATAAGAGAATTATCCTTTCGCGAACTTAAATTCGTGAATAAATCTGTCTGCTAACAAATCTCGGAAGATTCGGCACACGAAAATGACCCAATTAAAAGTAGATTAATACTGAAGAAATCATCTTTGTTTATGTAAATCTGTATCTTTACCTCCATGTTTATTGGCTACGTAGTACGTAGTTCTATGGAGATCACCCAGTCCTTTTCCTGGTTCTTCAATAATCACATGCCTGAAATAAAACCATAGCTAAGTTGACATGGCCAATCCCCCCACTGAGGCAAGCACTTTGTGTGAAAGTTGGCCATGTAAAAAGGGCCATAAGCAAATATGTAAAAATTATCAAACCGGAATACATGTCTCCTCTTGTTAAAAAGCTTCCCATAGTTACTTATTGAATTCCAGCCTTTGGCTGCTGGGAAATATTGCACACACGAAGATATATATATAAAAAGTAATAAGAGGGCAATGAACTCAGTGAAAATTATTGAAATGGAACGTCCCGATAATAATTAAGCAGTCATTACATTCAGTGATTCCTGTGAAGTAGCCCGGACAATAATCTGTGACGGATGGACAGGCAGACTGACTGACTGACTGACTGGCGGAGACCATTATTGAATCCCTCCGGTGTGGGAATAGTTTGTTAAAAGCTGACTTCTTTTTCATAAATTTTAAAGTCAATCGCTGGCATACATGAATCCAGTCTTTCTGGGAATGTCAGGTGTGATTGTAATCTGAAAGGAACCCTCATATGAAACAATCTAACGCTCTTTTTTTGGCAAGTTCTATTCAATAATATGGATGCAGTCAAACAGACAAGTTAATCAAGTTCCATGTACACACATAGAATAATGAATTTACTAAAAGTATACAAAAATGTAATAATAGAGCTGTGTTATATAACAATGTGTTTATATGTGTGTTGCACCTTTTAAAAAAAAGTGTTTCATTGTAGAATACTGTAATCATACATGTAGCAGCTACTTTGGATTTATAAAATGAATATTTCCATACAGATAATGGTCAATTTCGCTCAAAAGAGTTATCTTTCTTCGTAATAAATGCGCTACAAGGGTTTTTACATCAAAAGTTGTCTTTCACTTAGCATACCTTTCAGAAAACTCTGTACACATCAGGTAGACTTTACTTCTCGGCATATTTGGAATTTGTTCATGTCTTCTAATCACACACCTCTGGACTCGTAAGTTTGGTACATTTGCAGAGTCAAGTATCTTCCGGTGATCCTGCATTCTTGATTCATCAAAGCTTATGATACACACTTCTTGTTTAAGTTCCACTTCTCTAGGAACCTGTCTTAAAATCTCTTTGCTGCCCTAAAAAGGAAATTTTGTCTATTCTACAGGCATATGACACTGTTTCCCAAACACCTGTTTTAACATATTAAATGTTTTCCTCATCAACGGTATTTAATGGAGCTGAAATGAAGTATG
The DNA here is from genome assembly GCA_022818135.1 of Saxidomus purpurata. Classification (NCBI taxonomy): domain Eukaryota; kingdom Metazoa; phylum Mollusca; class Bivalvia; order Venerida; family Veneridae; genus Saxidomus; species Saxidomus purpurata. The sequence continues at coordinate 264,207 of JAFMSR010000016.1, forward strand.
TTTTAGAACTGAACAGTTACTGTGCCAAACATATTACTACGTTGAATGCCAAGCAGGTGTTCGCACTCACATTGAGCACTTCTTTGTTAGGTTACCTAACAACAAATGCTTAATATAATCAGAGTTTGTAAGGAGACAAATGTCATCATGTTCACAACAACAATTATACACTAACAATGCACACAAGGTTACGGTCAGGATCTCCCAAATGAAATTACGATTTTCTAGTAGGGAGATTCTGTTATAGATTTGACATTACCAAATATCATACAGATTTCAGTTTTGTACACTGTATGCCAGACTTGGCCATACCGTTCCACTTTATAACTACTATTGAAAACAAGCTTGATTAAGTTGTTAAATAAACTGTTACGAACCATGTTGTTGAAATCGTTCGAGGCTGGGGTTGTAAGTTCACGTGGTCTCGTGAAAGATATATAATCATGTCGCTGGTACAGGCAGAACAAAGCAAAAGCTAGCCCTAATACTATGAACACAAGTATCATAAACGCCATGGTGAACATTTCTGAAACAAATAATACAGTAAAATATAAAATAATATTGTAGACGGCTTTCGCATGTTATGCAGTTCGAGAAGCCTTTTCATACCTTCTTATTTAGAAGAGACTCACTGAACATTTTGTAAAGGGCGCACGGAAATCTCTCAAGGGTCGCAGGTTCCAGACCTTATAAAGCGCTAATCTTTCATATAGGAGAAACACAAGCATATTTTGCCGATGAAAGGCTTACACATGTACTGATAAATTCCTGAGAAAAATGAGTAAGTAAATTACCTTTACTTTAGATAGACACAGGGGTGTCGGAAAGTCATGAAAGGCTAGTAAAGGCTAGGATGGTGTCTGCTACCACAACGTCTATTACACACCAGTGAAGTCCCTATTAATGCCAGATTTAAAACAAAGTATCAAAAATGTACTAAATAATACTATGTGGTATCATTGGGCAAAACACAGCATATACCGACTGAAAGAAGATTAAAAAAACGGAAGTTATCTTAAATAAAAGAAATGCTGTATGATCAAAAGTACCTTTGTTAAATATATTTGGTTGCATTAGCTCGAGTTTCCGGTTGACTTCGTTAAGTTGATCAACTTTATTCTTGCACTCCTCACAAAGCTCCTTTGCGTTCAATAAGGTGTGCATCAAATATTTTATATCGTTTTTAATGCTAGTAATTGCATCATCCACTTGTTGTTTTTCGTTCTGAAACGTCTCTTTCAATTGCACATTTGCATCTGAATTACTCTTTGTAATTTTCGACAAATATGCGTAATTTTCATAAGCAACAGCTGTTCCGTCACTTACATGTACACTTTTGTTCAATAATGAAACTTGCATATAATTTACCAATGCAAAACAGACCACAATGATAAATAGCTGCCATCTGAAACAAAGAAGGATGTGTAGGTTAAAATCTTTTCTGTTGTGCAATATTATGTACCTATCTTTCATGAAAAAACTAGATAGGTGTTCAGTAGAACACTTGTTTCGCTCTCTTTCGCTTTGTCAGAATAACCAATAATTTTGTGACAAAATGTAAGTACGTAACTCTGTCAAATATGATATTGACTAACAAAAGTACAAAAAGGGGCATAACTCTGTCAAATATGACCTTGACCTACAAAATTTGGCAGCATCACGACCCTTATGTCATTAACAATGCAATTTGAATGTTAGATGAAGAAATCTTAAGAAATGGTAAAGTTATAGCCAACGTTAAGTTTTCGTGACAAAAACTAAGTACAAGAAGGGGCATAACTCTGTCAAATATGACCTTGACCTGCACAATTTGGCGGCATCATGACCCTTTTGTTATAAGCAATACAATTGTAAGTTTGATGAAGAAATCTTATGAAATGGCAAAGTTATAGCCAAAGTTAAGTTTGCGTGACGGACGGACCGACGGACGGACGGACGTACCGACGGACGGACAAAGCGATCCCTATGTATCGCCTTTTCTTCGAAAGGACGACACAAAAACGATTCGGGATATGGATATTACTGTGTTTATATATCAAGACTGAAAGTTCTATTATTTCGGTTCATATTGACAAGACACTTTACTGTTTTATTTCTATCCTCGACAGAAACGGACAGTTACATGTAACATCTTTAATTTACACAGATCATCTGAATTTTGCTTTTGCGTTTCTTTCTTTTCAAAGTGAAAAGAGTACAGTTTCTATCTACATAATCCATCATAATGTATGAAGTATTATTATGTAAAAGAGATTACTCATGCCGATAAAAAGTTCAACTTATACCAAACTGTACTATATCTCAAGGTGTTTCCAACTACATTAAGACAGACAGGCATACTGAAACTTTAAAATAAAGCTTTCAAATAACTCATGATCACTTATGAATATTGACTGAGTCGTGATACATGTAACCATGTTATATTTCACATGAAGACACATTAGAGAAACAATTGCTATCAAAAATTTAATTCATATTATAAATTCATCAAAATTTAATTCATAGTATGTACTGACTGAAACTCTGGTGACCAGATTTTGGCCCACTGTTCGTCTGACTCCTTTTTCGGTTTCGGTCTTAAGATTACGTCACTTCCGGACTGACCGATGACATCCTGACCCCCGGTCTGCGGTCCGTGTAGGCGTTTCTTTAGATGTGTGTTGGAAGAACCTACGCATTTTCCAAGGAGTTCTTTATCTTTTTCTGCAGAATTTTGTCTGAAAAACATGTCACTTACTGTCAATTTAGTGCTACCGGGTAAGAACGACAATTATGATTACTAGTATTGCATAACGTTCATGTGAGTTCAGTTTACACTGATAGGGTTTAGACATATTCAATACATAATCGGCGGACGCCATTTAACCTTAAATACCAAGTTACTGGGTAATGAAGGTACACCCCTTGACTCAGCACTTGAATATACGTTGTCAAAGTAAAGGTAAAGTGTTTGTTGATTGAAGTATCACCCCTTATTTTAAAGGGGCAGCCATTTCTGACGGATGAGACTCTATTTTCTGAGCACTTTACCTCCCGAATCATATTCTTAAATACCAGTCACCAAGCAGGTAGACATACGATAATCATTATTTATTAAGATTGCCGCTTACCAACCGGCAATATCAGAACTGACACCTGCTGGTCTTGGGATTTGAACCACCGACCAATTGCGTCCAAGGCGGATGCCTTGAATACTGCCTCAAGCACTGTATAGTCATAAATGATTTTAGGTATATTTTTTTGGGGTCACTTATATGAAATTATTGTGAAATATGGCTAACATGACTAATGAACAAATACAGACGCACACTTTTTCATTTTCATTCCATCGGCATGACAACAGACTTTCTGCATGGAAGGCTTACGTGTGAAGGAAACTAGAAGAATAACACTAAAGGAGCATTCAGATGAAGTTTGGTTCAACGATTGGTTGAGGGCGACACACTACATAGGTATAACTGTTTTGAAATTTTATTACATTGTGTATTTGTGACTGACAACGTAGCATGAGCACTTAGAACAGTTTTGTTACAAACAAAACCCGTATGTAGATCTACTGTCGCAAGTCTCAAAATCATAATGCTCTAAAATGCGATAAAATAGATTGTTAGATTTTGGGAATTCATAAACTTAATCCAGCGTTTAAATTAAATGACGTAAATTGATGTTACGGCGTGAAAACGGACATACACGATCCAACACTTAACTTTAACGACAACTTTTCCGATTTAATATAATTTTCAGGAATGTCTACCATTTTGATTCTCGTTCCGGTTCACACAAAAAAAGTCATACTTTCACGAACATCTGTATGTATGATTATGCTAATGAGATGAGAATTGGAAGCAGGCTATTTTTTCTATGGAACTTGCGGACGTACACTTAGTGTTGATTGCTGATTGGCTGAAAAGAAGTGGATGGATACGGGAATATTGAATAATCGCTGGATAATAAATCACGAATAAGATGAGGTTAAACAAATCGGGATATAAATAACAACTGAAATATTTGGTATTTGAAAACAAATGACAGTTTTCTTTACCAGAGACCACTAAAATTGCCCCTAAAATGAGGAGGGTGTCATTCAGCTCAAAATTAATGACAAAGTATCGGATAACATGAATAAAGTTTGCTATATTAACGTTGGATTAGGATGCTTCTCCAAAATAACATTCATTTCAGCAGTCGCTGAGATTTATGGTAGTCGCCTGGCCAAAAACCTTATAATGTAAGTCAATGGAAATTTATTTTGCTTATTTATATCTTAAGATTTATGCCTGGCGTTAATATTTATCATTTAAAATAAAACAGTTGCACTATAGAAGCATTATGTTACATGTATTTCAAATCACAGCAGTAGTAATCTCACTATTTCCACTTCGATGGCAAAGCGATTTCACAGGTTGACATTTTAGAGTTGTCCTCATTCTAAGTGTGACTTTAATGTGCAAATGGCTGTGTACACACCCCCAACGAAACTCTTTGGGCACTTACGTACGTAAGATAATCCGATATTTAAATGTATTACTGATTTGACAATGCAGGATTTAGTTTAAAAAGATGTTAACACATTCCAAATTTAATTTACCTATCTACACATCCTTATTAATCGATTAATATATCGTAATTGAAGTAACGGCGATGAAACCGGATACCCGCCAATATACGGCGTACGTGTTAAATTGCATGTTTAAGTTTAAACAGCTTGACTTTTATTAAGGGGTGAGATTTTTCATAAACGTTTAGGTTTCAAGATAAAGCGATATTAAATTATTCTTCTTAGAGTGGAAAAGTTGTGTATTGAACAAGATAAATATGTAATACCCGATACTGAAAATAAACTGTCCATCAATTATTTAGCGCATTAAAATAAGGCGCGAAGGTGTGACAGTTATAACTTATTAAATGTCAGATCTATGAAAGGGGCCTCACTGCAACGCCAAACTAATTAGGCTAAGTAGCAATACACAAAATGCTCTCGACCTGGTCATCAATATGGAGGTACATTTTGCATCGTTTTGATATGCGGGTCTATACCAAAGTTATATTCTGGTTCTTATATTGATGATTCAAAAGAGTTCTAAGTCGAGTGCCTAAAAATTGGTTTCATATATTTATAATTTAGGTATGAGTATGCTAAAAATGTGAGAATTAAGCGGAACCTAGGGAACTTGCGGACCTCAGAACTACACTTTGTGTTTGGTTGCTGACTAGCTGAAATAAGTGGGTGAATACGGGTATATATTTTTCGAAGTAATCGATGGATGATAGATCACGAATGAAATGGAGAGGAAATCTAGATAAAAGTTACACCTGAAATGTTGTATTTAAAAAAACTGACATTTTTAGCAGTGCCCCAAAATAGAGGTCCAAATTAATTCAATAAAGTATTCGATAACATATACAAATTTTGCTATAATTTATGTGGGACTAAAATTATTCTGCAAAGTAAAATGCATTTAAATTTACATATCAGTGAGAGTCGGAGAGTTTGGGTAGTCGCACTGCCACTGGCCGCAAACCTTAAAATGTTAGTCTATATAAATGTATTGAGCATACTTATACCTAAATATATCACCGAAACCGATGTGTACTCCCCGAGTTCAAATGGAAGTTAATGGAAAGTATTTAGCGTACTTATACCTATAATCAGATGCACATAAACCGCATTATAGCGTCCACGGTTCCACAGTGTACAAATATATATCAGTATTCCAAACTACGAAAGTGACTTACTCTTAAACTTCAGAAATTAAATATGTGTCACTGATCTTAATTTCTGGTCGCCTCTCTTGTTTCGGTTCCATATTAGAAATTATTCCACTTAAAATTCAGTTATCCGCTACTACACACATGCAGTCAAATAAATTCTTAAAAAAGATCAATTCTACGAAGGGGAAAACGAAAGTAGGAAATTATTTATAAAATTATTGCGCATGGAAAATTATTGGTGATGTGACCTAAACCTTGTGTAGTTTGAATTAATAAATTATTTTAGGTTTAACATAAACTTTAAGGATGGCTTCAGTCTCAGGTAATGTTTGTTTTATAGTTGAGTTTTTAAGTTGTTTATACCGTACAGAAACAAATATAGGCTATGCTTTAGATCAACCATCTGTATTTGCTTTCAGGTTTTATTCCACCAGCAACGCATATAGAAGCCTTAGACGAAACACAGAAGCTTATGGAATAAGGAGTCTGAAACGCATTTTTCCAAAAGCAAATCCGGCTTAGAGAGTAACTAAGGTTGTATTCATGCAGAGTTGCAGGGATTCCATTCCTCAAAATCTAATTGCATGTTTGACCGGAGTTTTGAAAATAACGGACCCCACAGAAGAATGAAGAGGAAATGTAAGTACGAATTTGATCCATGCTTTTGTAAATAATTTTGTAAACCTGAAGATTTTTTAAATACCTTTATATCATAAAACAGTTTTTAAAATTAAGTAAAAGACTAAACGGATAATTTTAAGACTGACCACTCTCAAGTAAGTAATTTATGACACTCGTTTTTTCAGACACTGCAGAAGTTTTCTTGCTGATCACAAAATACAATCTTGTTAGAGATGCTAACCTACATATATCTGATACAAACGATGACGGTTTCATATCACTGGAAGAGTTAACTAAAATAGAAAATGAAATTGCTCCCGAGTTGAACATTGTAGGAGCTCTGGAATCAAATCGCATCCGCTGGGCCAGCTTTACCGACCGTCTCCAAGGCTACAATGTACACCGGTATATTGAAAACATCGCCCTGAAGTTTATCAAGCGTATGGTCGAGCCACGACCTGCAGCTTATGATTCCTCTGAATCCGTGGTGGGTGTTATGAAACATATTGAGCTGTACATGTTCAAACTGACCAACCAGATAAAGAGGTTTTTCTTCCAAGATATGCAGCTGCACATCTCACCAGGTGTTATTTTGACTGCGATAATGTTCGTTGTCGTGATTGCAGTTCTGTACAAACTGTTGTCGGCTGGCGTTTAATTACAAATAAAGACCCATTTTCTGAAAAATGTACAAACTGACCATGATATGCACTAGGTAACAAAGCGTAACTTGTGATTTTGCAGATGTGATATATACTGAAATGTTATTTTTACACAAACAGTAGAGCGAGTTAATTATTGCATTAGTGTATAATGTATTCCAGTTTGTTCTGCTTACTACATATACGTTATGTTTAAGGAATAGATACGGATATTCTAACCTTATACATGTATGTCTGAAGACAATAAAAATCTTATATAATTTGTTTACATCTTGTGCTTCTCCTATAACTGTTGTGGTTAATATGCATGTCACACGTATTGGCCCTTATCTGGTTTTAAATTAAGTTTTCGGGCATTTACATACTAAGCATTTTGATTAACTTTTCGTAGATGAAGGGTAGGTAATCTCGGTAGTGAACGAGGCTGATTGTATACTATTGGTGCAACTGATAGTTTAATGTCATATTTATCATTTATTGACCTTGGACCATACCATTGTATTTGTACTGTTGAATTTCACGTACAATATATTTGATTTTTTCTTGAATACTGTATGCAATACTTTATCTTTTGTAAAATCTGCTCCTTTTGTATAAATTACAAACATGTAAATGCTTATCGTTCAATAAATACATTTGATTCTTTACGTTCTCATGTAAAGATAAACGTTTGACTTTGTACTATTGTAAAATGTTGCGTGTGTATATGCAAGTAATGTAAGTGTATGCTTTGACCAGGTTATACCGCTTTAATGTTATCTGTATATAATCATGTGTGTGTACATAATAGAGCTTTTTATTGTCTTGTCAACTTATTTCACATAATTGTGCTCTAAGGTTTTGTCGGGGTAAAACAGCGCATTGAAATGAGTTTTGCATTTACATTTGTAGAGCCATTTATCGTTTAAAAGTTGTCTTTTAAAAGATTTGTTTTCAAAATTCTATAATAAAGGCTTCATTCTTCTTCCAACTTGATTTGATAAATTCGCCTCTCTGTAAGTGGATAGCGGCTCTTCCCTCAAATCAATGCCTTTACTTTTTACGACGTGACCATGGAAAATTCAGTGATGATTATGTAAGTGGATACAAATGTACCAAGACAATGATATTAATTAAACATAGAATTGCAAGTTGCATCATTGATACAAATGTAGCCAAATATAGCATAAGGCATTTGGTAAGAATACTTTTATACAAGTACTTTCGGTTCTGCATAACAATAAGGTATAGAATAGCAATTCTTTGAGAGGCATACTAAATCTGGTATATGTGCAAATAAGGTAAAGAATTACAGCAAAATTTCCAAAGAAAACCCACTTAAAAATTCCGGTAAATATCAGTTAATTTTTGTTAACACTTGTTTCATAATGTTTTTGGTCGATAAGGATTAATTATAAAAGGTTGTTAAACTGACGCTTTGTGCATAAACGAGACATTATATGGGAATCGTTATTTTCTTGAAAATTGCAATTATATATCCTTTTACCTCTCTTAACGTGCAATGAAATTGTTAAAATGTGTATTTGAAGTGCTTAAATATTAAAGACTAGATTGTGATGTCAGTCTTATTTATTGTAGTTCCTTTGTCGATACATTTAACGTATTGGTGAAATTACAGTCTAAACATACGGAAATATTTATCTAAAATTTAAGGTGCGTCATTGCAACCTAAAATAAGATTAAGTAAGACAAAGGTCACTTTAACAGGACCCATCCAGCTCGTCTACCTAAAACCAAAGGCATGTTACATTTTGTATCGTTACAATGTAGGACTAATCTTATAACAATGTTAGTCGGGATAAATGAGCTATCTTGAGAAAAGATTTGAATTTGTATCATAAAGAGAAACGCTCTAGTTTTATGTTTCATCAGATGATTGATAACAGTTTTTGTCCTCTGATTTATGCTTAATGTGTACATGAATACGATTTGAAATTAATTCATGAGATTAAAACGACTTGGTAACAAAAATAATCAATATGCTGACATATCGGCGTCTACATACATACAGTTAACGTTGGGAATGAAACTGTGACATCTTGGGGTCAATAGAAAGGTCGCAGAAAGATTGAAGAGAAAAATGTTTTTAAAACTTCCTTCAGACTTAATTACTATCACATTTTAGATGAAAATACCAGAATGTTTGTTCTAATGATTTCTCATCTGGAAGTGAAATGAAACGAAGAATATTTTAGCATTTTTACCATATTATAAATTAAAACGGTTCCGCTGAAATATGGTCAGAATGAGAATTGGCAACTGGCACTTGCAGCCAGATGGCAATTCGTTCAACCTCGCGAATTGGCAACTGGCAGCCAGATGCCAATTCGATTTTTATGTAAAATCTGAATGAAAGATGAATTGGCAACTTGCAACTGGCAACCAACTTCCTACTCTCGATGCCACTTCAACTTTCACTTGCAAAAAGCCAATTCGTTCAACCTCGCCAATTGCCAATTCGATTTTTGTTTAAAAATCTGAATAAAAGGTGAATGGCAACTGGCAACCAGCGTCATACTCCAGATGCCAATTCAACTTTAAACCTCAAGAATTGGTAATTGGCAACTGGCAGCCAGATGCCAATTCGACTTGATTCACGAATTGTTAAAAAAAGTGAATTGGAAACTGGCAGCCTGATGCAAATTCGTTAGACCTTGCAAATTGGCCACTTGCAGCCAGAAGTCAATTCAATTTTTATGTAAAAACCTCAATAAAAGGTGAATATGCAACTGGCAACCAACTTTCATAATCCAGGCATCTGGTTGCCAGTTGCCAATTCGCATGGTTAAACGAATTGTCTATTTGCAAGTGAAAGTTCAATTGGCATCTGGAGTATGAAGTTGGTTGCCAGTTGCTAATTTACTTTTTATTCAGATTTTTACATAAAAATCGAATTGGCAACTGGATGACAGTTTCTAGTTTCCAATACACTTTTTATTCACAATTACAGACAGAAGTCGAATAGGCATCTGGCTGCCAGTTGCCAATAGCCAATTCGCGAGGTTGAACGAATTAGCTATTGGCAAGTGAAAATTGAATTGGCATCTGGAGTACGAAGTTGGTAGTCAGTAGCCAGTTTCCAATTCATCTTTTATTCAGATTTTTACAGTTGCCAATTCGCAAGGATAAACGAATTGGTAACTGGCTGCCAGTTGTCAATTCACTTTTTTATTAACAAGTACAGGCAGAAGTCGATTCTCGAGGTTGAACGAATTGGCTTTTTGCAATTGAAAGTGGAATGGGCATATGGAGTATGAAGTTGGTTGCCAGTTGCCAATTCGCGAGGTTGAGCGAATTCCCATCTGGCGGCAAGTTGCCAGTTAGTATTTAACTTTTAATTAACAATCACAGGCACAAGTCGATCGGCATCAGGCTGCCAGTTGCCAGTTGCCAATTCGCATGGTTATACGAAGTGGCTATTTGCAAGTGAAGTTGAATTGGTATCTGGAGTATGAAGTTGGTTGCCAGTTGCCAATTCACCTTTTATTCAGATGTATTTATAAAAATCGATTTGGCATCTGGCTGCCAAGTCAAGACGAATTAGCAACAAGAGTGAGCATCTAAAGGGTCAGTGAACTGTAAAGTAAAGAACACACAATGACGAATCAAAGCAGACATCTAAATATAAAATTTCAGACAAGTTATGTACTCAGTGCGTATCAATTGTTTGCTATCTAAGTATGATAGTGTCCTTCTTGATACACCCTGTTACCATGTTGTCAAACAATCCTCTGAAAAGCAAGGTCAAAATTGTACAATCCTTTCTTCCCAAAACGTAAACTCTATCACTTTTATTAATTGAGACGTACGCTTTACGAACGTGATTGATATAGTTTCTTATTAGAGTTTATTTGATAAACAACTTGACAATCAAGACATACAGAAATTTGAAGCCATAGACTATTAGAATATACTAGGTCTATTTGAATTTAGTTTAATATAGGTACATGTGTGTTAAATAGGCGAGACTCGGAACAAGGTAATTTTGTCAACAACACTATGTGTTTCACTCCTGATTGGCTGAAATCGAGTTGATGAATACTCGACTATTTCCATAACAAGTTGGCTGCTTAAAAGAGCATCCAATGGATTATGCCACATGTGTTGCATGCATAAACATAATAAGAGAGCCATGATGGCCCTATAAACTCACCTGTTTGGCATTCAAAACATTTGTGGAGCTTGCATGCAGATTTCTTTTTTATCTGATCAGTGCCTATAGGAATGGATCTAGTGAGAAAAGTTGATACTGAGAGAATTATTCATTCTTATATGAAATGAAGATTAAAGCTGAACATACTGTAAAAGGACCATTGACCTTCAACCAAAGTTAACGTACAGACAAACGGGAGAAAGGACGGACATGTATATTTACATAGGCCTTGTCCATGATGTAGATTAGAAAATTTCCCACTAGTATTGATTTATATTACACGTATTTAATTTACGTACAAAAAGTAATTTCTAAATTTATCCTTATCAAATAGAATGGAACCGGTATTCCAACATATCTTAAGTAACAATATAAATATCCGTTACATTTTGGTCAAAGACCACTTAACCTAAACCATAAAAGAGGGCGGTGTCATTCAGCTGCAATTGAGTGACATACCGTGCCATATAGTATTGGATAACATATTTATAATTGTTTCTTTATTTAAGTGAGACTAGGGTGATTTTGCATTTCAGTAGCAGGTGAGATCTATATCGAAAATCTTATAACTAGACTTTGGAAATCAATTTAGCATACTTATACCTCCTAGTAAATCTACATTTATAAAGGGAGTAAACTCTCAGTGAACACATTATACCAAATGTCCTTCCTAGAAAAAGTAGTCCCTGTCTTGTTTTACACTTCCTGCTTCAAAGGAGTGTGTCACCTGACTGAACGTAAAATAGTTTTGACTTTATACTGCTGAACAAGTCTAATTAATTGCATAAAATATTGAAACTATTGAAAAATATTCACTATATTTCTTTCTTTGCAACATAAATCTTAAATAAAGCGGATCAAAAATGTTTGAACGGCAAACAATTTCTGACACGCTTCGTTACTTAATCTAAACTGCAATATAATGAAGACCTTTTGTGCAGATATTTGGTTGTCTACCTAAGCAACAGGTCGGAATACATTTAGCTACAGTAATGTGACTCCAACTAGTGTTAAAACAATTCGTGTAGTACTCTCTGGAACATGAAATTTCGGCTCAATTTAACGGGCCTGGAGTTGAAGCATAAAACATATATTGATTTACACTATCATAAGATGACATTTGTGTGTATGGATTATATTTAGATTCTTTGGCAGTTGGCCACTCATCTTGAAGTGTTTAATGTATATGAATTATAGATGAAATCCTATCTGTGTATGTAATTTCTGTTTTAAAATACAGGACGGTATAAAAAACTTGAGGTACGTAAGTGTTTTTTCGTGACTATTTCACCTGGCATTAATTTTGATATACGGTTTATTTAGTAATTGTCAAACTCTAAAGAACTTACATGTACATATAAAACTTCACAATTATGTAGAAAACACCGACCTGTTTAAGGGGGGTCACTGGTGAGGTTTTGGATTTGTGCACTTCCGGAAATTTACATTTGTTGTATTTCAAAAATGATGAGTTAACTGGAAAAAACAATTAGGTAGTAGTGAACTTAGGCACAATAGGAATACTTTAGCGTAAAAAAATTGAATATTTCTGAGAAAAAATATTTTGACCTCACATTTGGTGACTAAATTGACAAATTTTGTCATACGCCAAAAATGGGGGGTAGGGTACAAAAATAGTCATTTCTCAAAAACCATTTAAGATATTTACATAATTCAAACTGTATTATACGAAGAATTGTTAGGATATAAAAATTCATGAATAACTAGTTTATTTTACAGTTCTTTGTCACAGACATATGCCGTCATATCTCAAAGCTCGCCGAAATCTAAAAAACACATTTTTTGTCAGTTTTTATTGAATTTCTTTCTTATATGCACATTGACCCCCATTTTTTATTTTTGCATTCTAAAACAAAGGTTTTAATCAAACTGCAGACAAAATATCTGAAAAAGCTTGTTACTCCTTTATCATGAAATATTCATTTATCAAAATTGAAAAAATGAATTTTAGTAAAGTGGGTGGGGTAATAATAAGGAGCGTAATATTTATTCAGATGATGATACACATGTAGAAATACCACTATCTCTAATTTTTCATCCTTAAGTATAATATACTACATAAGAAAAGATGAGAAAGTGATATCCATTCTGAAACAAACACCACATACAAAAACGTTTATAATACCAAAATTCTAGCTAATTCTGCATTAAGCACCTTGATCTGATAGTGTATCACTAAATATTAATATTGCGAAAAAGTTAAGTCATTGACCCATCATTATTTTTCCAGAAATTAACTAGCAAAATATTAGTCTCCATAAAAAACAGTGTCAATAAAATTTCTTGTTATTTTGAATTTCAGCAGTGACCCCCCCTTAAACGAGCGCTTAATTGAACTTCAGAAGTAAAGTGTGAAAGTCGGTGGTTGCTTGTATATAAAATTTACACTTTCTTCGCTATTGCTTGTTTAACGAGAACAGAGAGAAGTAATACATAAAAATGTATATGGCTTGGGATGCTTTATCGAAAATTAAAGCACTCCCTGACGGCTGAGTACCGAACAAAGCCAGGGGCGTAGCTGGGTAAATACAATTTGTAGGCACACAATTTCTGGGGATCCGGGCCATGCTCACCCGAAAACAAATAGATTGTATATCGTCACAGCTGTATTCTGGGACATATTTTGACGAAAAAATTAAGACCATAATTATTGTAGTCTTTAAGTTTTAATCACGGTAAAACGGTTTTATTTACATACAATTGTTCATAAAAATCTTAACATGAAGTAAGAATCGTATTCCCAAATTCATATGAGAACACATAACTGACAAAAACTGTTAATCATCTTAAGGATTACTCTATAAACGGCTTCAGACGGACGGATGGAGAGAACAATAAGTGAAATCTTTCCAGGGAAATATATATCTTTTTATTTAGTTATTGCGGACTTTTACCTCGTGTTTGTATAAACTGCAGCTAAATTGTTTTTTTCTATTGTTATGAATTATTATATTGGATTAACCAAGAGTAACTTCTTTTTCTTGGAGTTACAAATTTCGGAGCAATGGGGTACATATCATACGGCCTGCTGAGTACATGTATTATGTTTTAAACATTTGCATAATCATAATCAGTACATGCCAAGATTGTATTTTATTAGCTATGACAAAACAGACATCAGATACACTTGTGTTCCCGTTCTCTATTATTTAAAGGGTAGAAGGAGGCATACCTTGTTTTATAACAAATCGCTGGAGTGAAGCAAATGTTGAGATCACGGTGCATAGTCGTAAATACCACAGAGTATCTATTTCTGAATCTTGATTACTTTTTTAAATGCTTATGCTAGTTTTTAAAAATTAGTGAATAGTGAATTGCAAGTACAAATGTTAATTGCTTTTATGGATATAAACGAATCGCAAACAAATCCAATGATTGACGTCACTCAGCGACCCGAGAGTCAAACACTGTTTTCCGACTTAACAAGCAATGTAAAACCACTATTTAATAACAAGATAAGACTAGTTTTTTTTCTCAAACAGTAACGTGTTCAACACATAAACCCAAGTAATGTATAGCGTTTTCAAAGTGAGTTGAATTCAAACGTAGAACGAAAATACAAATATCAAAAACTTAGACCGAAAACGCAACACACCAGATAGAATTAGATACAATGAAAGTAAAATTAAAAAACTAAAGGTCGCAAGGCCAGCAGAAACATTTAAGCCATTAACAACAAATACGCAAATGTCGGGCATACAGAAGGAAGCCTCTTGGACAGACCAGACGACAAGGTTTTGAACAATCAGAACACATTCCTTCGTGCTATCATGAATTATACAGAAGTTAGGACTAACAATAAAAATCTAAATTCAGGGTTATGACTTACCTGCCCGTGAATGTTTTTCATTTTTATCATACATGTAAAACGATAATTCATAGCAGATGATTTTGCTGCACATAACTCCCTTAACTTTTCTATCCCATCAGTTTTTATTGCATTTTTGACGTTTTCATTGTTTTACCTTCACAACAATCTGTAGGCTCGAGCCTGCTGTGCCTTAAAGCAGCTACGCCCTTGCAAGCAGACAAACTGTTACATGTTCTTTGCGGATAACACTTTTTGCAGACACAATTTTTACATTTCCGCTCGTTATAGACCACAACTCTATCTTTTAGCTCATCCGACCGCTAAAGGGTCATCATAACCGTATTGTTTAGCTATACATGAAGATTTGTCATATTATGTGGTGGTTTCTTTAGCTCAAAATTCATAAAAAATATAATCTGATAAAGGATAAGGTTGTATCTGCCGAATGCAAAGAAATGCTGGAAAAAAAATCTTATTATTCAGGTAAATCAAATCTTGGAAAAATGTTATAGCCATGCATTAAAATGATAACTTTGCATATATTCAGTTGGACGCCATGTTCGGCAGCGGGTCTGGGGAGGGATTCAGGAAAGACATAAATGGAGATTGTAAACATTTATCGTATACTAATATCAATAAGTCGGTCTTGTGAGCATCTAGAACTGTAAAGTAAAGAACACACAATGACGGATCAAAGCAGACTTTTAGTCAGTGCATATAAATTAATTGCTACAATGTATCTAAGTATGATATTGTTCTTAGCGTGGGTTCTTGTTACGCCCTGTTACCATGTCGTCAAACAACCCTATGAAAAGCAAGGTCAAAATTGTTTCTTCCCAAAACGTAAAATCTATCACTATAATTGATAGAGACGTACGCTTTTACGAGCGTGGTTGATAAAGTACAGTTTACTATGAGAGTGTTTTTGATAAGCACTTTTAGAATCAAGACTTACAAATATTTGAAGCCGTAGACTATTAGAATATACTTGGTCTACTTGAATTTAGTTTAATATAGGTACAAGTGTGTTAAATAGGCGAGACTCGGAAACAAGCAATTTTGTGAAATACACTACATGTATGTCTTTCACTCCTGATTGATTGAAATCGAGTTGATGAATACTCGACTTTTTCCATAACAAGTTGGCAGCTTAAAAAAGCATCCACTGGTTTATGCCACATGGGTAGCATGCATGAACATAACAAAAAAGCCATGATGGCCATATAAACTCAACTGTTTGGCATTCACACCATTTGTGGAGCTTACATGCATATTCAGTTTTATCTGATCAGTGTTGACATGAGAAAAATTGACGCAGAGAATAATTCATTCTTATATAAAATGATGAATAAAGCTGAACATACTGTAAAAAAACCATTGACCTTCAGCCAAACGTACAGACAAACGGAAGAACGGACGGACGGACATATATATTTACATAGGCCCGGCCCATGATGTAGAATCGAAAATGTTCCCACTAGTATTGTTTTATATTACACGTATTTAATTTACGTACAAAAAGTAATTTCTAAATTTATCTTTCGCAAATAAAATGGTCTAGGTATTCCAACATATAAATATTTCTATATTTATGTGGGACTAGGGTGATTTTGCATTTCAGTAGCATGTGAGATCTTTACCGAAAATCTTATAACTAGACTTTGGAAATCTTATATCTCATACTCTCAGTGAACACATTATGTCAAATGTCCTTCCTAGAAAAAGTAGTCCTTGTCTTGTTTTACACTTCCTGCTTTGAAAGAGTGTGCCACCTGACTGAACGTAAAATAGTTTTTAATTATACTGCTGAATAAGTCTAATCAATTGCATAAAATATTAATACTATTGAAAAATATTAACTATATGTCTTTCTTTCAAGCTTACTTTGTGCAACATAAATTTAGATAAAGCGGATCAAACGCAAACATTTTCTGACACGCTTCGTTACTAAACTTACAATGTACCTGCAATATAAATACCTTATGTGCAGATATTTGGTTGTTTACTTAATCCACCCTTAACAGGTCGGAATACATTTAGCTACAGCAATGTGACTCCAGCTAGTGTTAAATTCGTGTAGTAATCTCTGGTACGTGAAGTTTCAGCTCCATCTCACGGGCCTGGAGTTGAAGCATAAAACATATATTGATTTACACTATCATAAGATGACCTTTAAGTGTATGGATTATGTTTCAGTTTTTGGGTAATTGGCTATACTTCTTGAAGTATTTTACGAATATGAATTACAGATGAAATCCTATCTTTGTATGTAATTTCTGTTTTAAAACACAGGAAGGTATGCACAATTTTAGGTAGGTATGAGAGTTTTTCCGTGACTATTTCCACAGGCATTAATTTTGATATACCGTCTATTTAGTAATTGTCAAGCTCTATAGAACTTATATATTTAACTTCACAATTATGTAGAGAACACTGACTTGTTTGAACGAGCGCTTAATTGAACTTCAGAAGTAAAGTTTGTATGTTGGCGGTTGCTTGTTCCTGAAATTTACACTTTCTTCACTATTTCTTGCTTAACGAGGACAGAGAGAAGTAATATATGGCTTGGAATGCTTTATCGAAAATTGAAGCGCTCTCCGACGGCTAAGTACCGGACCAAGCAGACAAACTATCACATGTGAAAGATGATTTTTATGTATATTACTTCCATTTTATGTAATTCTGCGCAGGAGTAAATTGGAAAAGTCAGAAAGCCGAATGTCCGCCTTTTTTCAAACAAGTGCTTTAAACTTACTTAATCACTGTAGAAAGATGCCATTGGCATATTAGATTCTGAGGTTAAAATTCTACTATTTAGCAAACTTCAATAGTCTCGTTTTAGTGATAATCAGTACAAAACACAACACATTAAATCGAATGCAATTTGAATGCTTCGATGGCATAGAGGTGTTTCTGCAGATTATTTTTTGTTAACGAATAATTGATATACACGATTAATTTCAGCCTCGGTCATTTTTCGGAGAAAGTACTGGTAAGAATAATGGCGACAATAGGTAATGAGAGGCATCTAAGGTACATCCTCTTGCTGGGCGAAGGAGGATTATTAATACTGCATGCAATACTTGAGAGAGAAACAAACATGACAGGTGACTCTTTAGATGTACTACTACAGCCACATAAACAGAGTCTATTTCTTAAGATGAATAATAAGCAATATCAGAAACTATATCCTCAAACTGGAAACGTAGACAAGACTACTTGGGACATATTGCTGCTTGGAACAGTTATATTGCAACTTTTTGAGACTAGTCTTTCTGTAGATGCCTGTAATAACATCAGAAAGCTGAAAGAACTAAGAAACGATTTAGCACACCAATCTTCATTTTCCATGAATAAGGATGTGTATGACGAGGCACGGGGAAAATTAGCTGCTCTGTTGATTAAACTCAGCTCAGGTCTTGATCGTGACGTCCATGATGAATGTCAGAATTGCGTGAAACGATTTCACACAGATCCAATTGACGTTACCTTTGCAACTGAAAGACTCAAAGAAATAAGCAAGTTCGATGAAAAAATGGCAGATGAACTAAGGACTATTACTGGACTGGTTATAGACGTATTGGTGAAATGTGACTTGATTGCGATTCAAGGTACTTTTAACTGATCAATTAGTCGGGTTTCAATATGCGTTTGACATAATATACATGTACTGGTTTGAATTCTAAACAATCAGATTTCAAATTAGCAAACTCATGCCAACCTTCGATCTCCCTCTTAAAAAAATTAGTTTATACTAATTTATGTAATCTCGATTGCGAAATAAGTTCTAAAAACTTATATTGAACGTTCTCGAGACTCATTCCAGATATAATCAACATCAAAGAGGGAGAGAGGCGATATTGAATTATTTTGCCTACCTCTACCACTACTTTGACACTGTTGGGGATCGAACCCGAGACCCTCCCATGCCGAGGCGAAAGAGCTTAAAAATGCTCTACGTATATTCAAAGCACGTTAGATATCGTGTCGAAAAATACGAAATATATACTCGTAGAAATTTGAACAAAAGACATAAATATTTCAGGATAATCATAGTCAGTGATTGAGATGTATGTTGATATATCTATATTGCAAGCTCTTGGCTGAAATTTGTTCTTAATTGGTGTCTGTCTGTTTTTACACTAAGTTCAAATTCATTTGTTTTATCATCATTATTATAAATTGCAGATCTCAATCAATTGATACAACAGAGGGATAAGTTTTATTCTGTTCAAGGTAGTATATTTTATTACGTTTAGAAATGGCTGTACCTTAATATTTCTATACACTCATTAGAAATTCAATATCCTAATATGATTATGACAAACTTAATTTCATGATGTAAGTTTGTAAAAAAATAAAATTAAATGACTTGCAGGCCTATCCTTTTTGGACAATTCAACAACAAAAGAGTTATATACATGAATGAACCTGGACACTTTGCTTCAGTAAATATTTCAACAACGTTGACACTTCATGTGCGTATTTGGTAATTTTAGGCCCTCTCCCTTTTGGACATACTATTCTAGAGTGACCAGTTTCGACGCCCTTAAGCAATAATTTACCTGTGTTCAATAGTAATAAGATAGTTTCACTGAATTAAATACTCTCATATCTGAATAAAAGTACTAAATTTTAACCGATTGTCCCGTATACTTGTCTACAAAATTGCCATGACCTAATTCTTTATGGGGGCAGCCATTTTTGTTGTGAATGACCTAAAACGACGCCTCTGATTGGGAGCTTTATTAAAGTTTAATTATCACTCTATTGTAGCTTGCACGCCGCTAAGTTTGTACTTACGTTGTCCACCAGTATCAGCAACATGGAATTTACAACAAATCAACACATGAAAAGTGTTTTTAAACATTTTATTTCTATATGTAACAAACTGACATAGACCTCTATGCTTTGCAATACTTTTTTTACTCAATGATGGAAGCCCCTGTCTGTCCAATCTTCTCCACTGTAATATTCTCAGAAGTAACGTAGTGCGTGGCACCTACACTTCCCCTGTGGAACATGAAATAAACGAATTCAGTATACATTCCACTCCTTTAAGGCAACTCCACGGATTAAGTATCCAATTAAATTTCAATTAACAAACTAGATGGGTGTTCAGTAGAACACTTGTGTCGCCCTCTTATGCTTTGTCAGAATAATAACCAACAATTTTGTGACAACATCTAAGTGTAAAAAGGGGCATAACTCTGTCAAATAAGACCTTGACCTACAAAATTTGGCGGCATCACAACCCTTTTGACATAAGCAATATAATTTGAAAGTTTGATAA
Source organism: Saxidomus purpurata (assembly GCA_022818135.1). Lineage (NCBI taxonomy): Eukaryota > Metazoa > Mollusca > Bivalvia > Venerida > Veneridae > Saxidomus > Saxidomus purpurata. The sequence continues at coordinate 284,480 of JAFMSR010000016.1, forward strand.
AGAAATCTTAAGAAATGGCAAAGTTATGGCAAAAATCTAAGTATTATAAAGGGGCATAACTCTGTCAAATATAACCTTGACCTACAAAATTTGGCGGCATCACAACCCTTTTGACATAATCAATATAATTTGAAAGTTTGATAAAGAAATCTTAAGAAATGGCAAAGTTATAGCAAAAATCTAAGTATTATAAAGGGGCATAACTCTGTCAAATATAACCTTGACCTACAACATTTGGCGGCATCACAACCCTTTTGACATAAGCAATATAATTTGAAAGTTTGATAAAGAAATCTTAAGAAATGGCAAAGTTATAGCAAAAATCTAAGTATATAAAGGGGCATAACTCTGTCAAATATGACCTTGACCTACAAAATTTGGTGGCATGCCCCTATTGTCATAAGCAATACAATTGTAAAGTTTGATGAAGAAATCTTAAGAAATGGCAAAGTTATAGCCAACGTTAAGTTTTCGTGACAAAATCTAAGTACAAAAAGGGGCATAACTCTGTCAAATATGACTTAACCTACACAATTTGGTGGCATCATGACCCTATTGTCATAAGCAATACAATTGTAAAGTTTGATTAAGAAATGGCAAAGTTATAGCCAACGTTAATTTTGTGTGACGGCCGGACGGACCGACGGACGGACCGACGGACCGACAAAGAGATCCCTATGTATCGCCTTTTCTCCGAAAGGGCGACACAAAAAGTTTATTCTTATTGCATAATATATAACCCGTACTTCCTACTCTAGGGTGAAAAATAACATAATAAAATAATGGTCATAGGACTCACACGTGATCTGAGAAATAGAAATGATTTGCCGTAGCAAACATTGCCGGTGATTTTTCACAAATTACTTATTCAATGTCAGATGTGTTGGCATTAGTAAAATGATACTAAAATCACATGAAAATATATTGAAAAGGTCATATTTATAAAGTCTTACCTTTGCACTTCGTACTTAAACAATTTATGTCAAGCGAAAGTATTTTGTGTTTACTATAGTGTGTAGTAGTAAATGATTATAGAGCAACACAGAAATGGCGTCGAAATAGGGCAGCGTCTTTTCATGGCACCCGACGAAATAACCAAATATTATACTTGAAGATTAATACGTCCCTCCAGGGGACAATTCCAAAACGTTGAAACTTCATGTGCGTATTGAGTAATTTCACAGTGGTGTGGTAACATGCACTTTCGAGGTTAAACAAATAAAATACTAAATGTTAACTACGGTTGATTGGTTCTGTAAATGAAGACATTTGTCAATTCTAACAAGTGCTTTTCTTTAGTTTACTGATATCTCAAATCCATACACATTTTATTTCTATTGATCGTTTTGACATACTGTACTTGTATAAATTAATGTGTTTTTTTTCTGTTTAAAGTGGTTCGAGCAAAGATGGGTTTGAGAGGTGAAAACGATCATTTGACAAATTTAGGGGAAACTACGATCAAAAAGAGTTTCGAATCAGCTTTGAACCGAACTAAAGACGAATTTCTAAAACTGAAAATAGTGGTTGATAAATTTTTAGATGCAATAAAAAAACATGGTGGTAAAGTTTTCCATGTGGAAACAGGGTGCATTTTCATGAAAATAGAATGTACGTCATGTCAGGGTTTGTTAAACCTGTTGAAGTATTTGGAGAGCGAGGAGTTTAAACAAAGGCTTCTGGATATTGCAATCATGTTGAAGGAAATCTTCAAATGTGTATACCACATAACGTTTGAAGTAACACAAGACAGTTTGAGAAACATCCTGGATTCCCTAAGTAAGTTTATGTTTGAAGATGCGTCATGCACAAAATGTTTAAAACGGTCATTCTAGTCGCTGGTAGTAATTATAATAAACAAGATTATAAAGTTGGCAATGTCAATAGTAATTTTAAGCAAAACCATCTAAAATAGTTCCAATGTGCAAAGAAATGTCTAAGAATGAGATAATATGTACATTATCAAAATACGACTTCGGTCAGTGAGGAAAACTGCTAAAATACTTTTTTTCTGATTCTGTGAAATGTTTGTATTTCTGAAGGTACATTAAACACTAGGATTATAAATTATGTACATTTTTATGACAATCAATTATGACTGAAGTTGTATTTCTTTTCATTAGAGATGTTAATCAAATTTCGCGTTATGTTTACAGGAAAAGAATCATCATCACAAACAAGATTAATTAAAAGAAACAGAAATCAAAGTCGTGCGAGTGATGACGCAATTGATTTTGAAGGTAAAGTGGATTTTTGGTTTAAACCTTAATTGAATATTTCATTTAGTATTGTTTAATGAAAACTAAGAACATGTACATGAATTAAAGAATCGGGAAGAAAAGATCGATAAAATATAATGTAGTGGGAAAAATGTGTAGGTTAATAAAGATGATATATACTGGCTATTGATTTTTTTTATTTTGCTTTTCTTGTGCTATAAAGATGTTTTTTACAAATTGAGGTAAAGCTTTACGTTTTACAAAAAGAAACACATATTGAGTTCTACATAATGATTTACGTTTTGTCTTTTCGACAACTTATTCTTCGTTCTGGTAATTTAGTCAGATAAATTTTCTATAACCTTTCTCTCTACATAGGCTATTCAGGACATGCACGGTTGAAAATCCTGAATACGAATATATAAGAAGACCATTTCACAAATGTCAATATAGACATTGCGCAAATAATGCAAATATCGCGTTTTACTACCGTATTAGAGTTTTACACTAATGAATTATACAACTTAACTCCAAGCAAACTCTGAGATCTGTAAGATTAAATTAAAATCTATGTGAAAAGTAAAAATATCGTGAATATAAGTTCAATTTTTTATTTGTAAGATTATTCTTTGCATTTTAAAAAGGAGTTATTTGACTATTCGTATGACCCCTTTGAGCGCACAACTAATCGAAGTTGTTACCTAAGGCTTGAGAAAAAACGTCACGGGAACCAGTATTCAACGCGGCTTTTTAAAAGACGTAGTAACTTAACTGTAATAAAAAAAATGTTAACGTAAAGTATATAGAATGGATTTTGTTTGCCGTATGTTGAAGTCGTTGTTCAAAAATGTACTAAATTATCGTCCGAAGCATAGTTGTACTAGAACACGTTCTATTGCGGATATTGATACACGAGTGTAAAACACTTTGCCTACATTAGTGAAAAAAGGTCGCAAAAAATGATAGTTATTTATGATAATGTGACAATAGCGCTGCAAAGATCAAATGTTTTGTGTAAATTCATTGGATAATGTTATGAGTATTCGACGCCGCAAAAATGTCAAAAATAAGATTAAACACATAATCTTTCAGTACACAAACTTCGAAAACAGATACGTATATCAAAACCAATATTTTTCAAGGAGTCAAAATGTAAATTAGTTCTTACAACTGTAATCATTCGACTCAAATTAACCTAGGTGTTATATTTGCTATAATTGATTTAATTCATATAAGTTAAATTGATAAAGAATGTCATTTAACGCTCCCCCCCGCCCCCAAAAAAACCCAAACAAAACAAACAACAAATATATATAAATTTCGTTAACAAAAATCCACTATTTATAGAATGTCTATTAATATATCAATTCCGAAACAACACCTGAGTCGGATATGTTTTAAATGCGGCCCGCATCGGTTTTATTGAAAGCGCAGCCCAGTGGAAATGTTTTAATTTTTTATAATAGATTGTTTATATAACTTGGAAAAGCTTATATTGTTATGTATGTAATAAGGATGTAAAGTAAGATTTTATGAATAAATGTAGTTAAAACAGTGTAACGTATCTCCGAGCAATCGTCGATATATAAATTTTCCTTAAGGTTTCTTACCTCTTGATTCAAAGCAAATCACGACAAATGTACTTTCAGTAACTTTGATTTAAATTTACTATAAGGGATCAGCTAAACAAATGAACTCCACCGTATTTCTCCTTATGGCAAAACACTTGCAGAACCAATAATTGATACTAGTTCACCAATCTCGGGGCAGCTGGGCTACTCATAAGATAAGGTGATCAACTCCCTAATACGCCTATACGTCGAACACACTTTAACAATATATAACTGCAACCTAAGCACTTTGACTTAATTCGAGTATTCTCTACAAGAAGCTGGGCTTCTACGAAGATTAAACTGTACTGTTAAGTATGGCTTTTGGTCAACTTGCAAATTATATATGTCAAAGTAAACTAATCGCTTATCTGGACCAAGGTACCTTTATTTACTTTAGTCAGTCTCTAAGAAGCTTAGCTTCTACAGAGATTCATCCTGTATAAATAAATACGGCCCAAAAATTCAAGATATTATATTATTCTCTACGACAAGACCTAGACACAGACTGACATTTTCACTTTTGATTTGATTTGATTTGATGAGAATTTTATCAAGGTCCGTCCAAAAGAGCACTTATGTTAGCTTAATATCTGGATGAGACCCTGGCGTGTCTCCCGTCATGCCTAAAAAACAAAATTTTGACATTTTCACTTGGCGAGTACCGGTTTTTATACCCTTCCAATATACTCGCTAACACAAAGTCAATATAATCTCTACGAAAAGTGACTTAAGTATTTAGGTGGATTTTCCATTAAATATACGCTACCTCTGCAAATCAACAATTTGAATAAATAGAATACATGTTTCTTATAAAACCAACATAAAAGATTACAACAAATTAGACCTACATTACCTAATGTTTCTCTGGGAACTTTAAAGCGTCGTATTATTATAAATGGTGTCTTTGCAATAAAGGGACATAATTCTGAATACTAAGAACTTGATAAAGTCCGTACTATTACGTTCCGGTAATATTACTATGGTATAAAGATTATCAGTGAACTCTACAACAGCTTCTGTGCGATACAAAGGGATAATAGTTAATATGCTGTTTTTTCCTAGCGACATGTTTAATATTTCAAATCCGTGTATGCAACTCATGTAAAGCAGTCGCTAATTTCAAGTATCTCGTTGACTTCATTGGTTGACGGAAACATTAATGCTAGCAACTAGCCAAAACAAGATTTGTGCTTTTTTTTATCTGTGTATGATTTCTCATTGAAATTCGTGAAAATAAAAGATAAAGTGTGAGTATATAGCAATAAAATAATATGAAACAGTGTCAGATAATAGGATATTGTATCACACTGAAAAATATTTCATTATCACGGATGTACAAACGTGTTCATACAGTATGGTACATTAGGGTTCAATCATGAAGTTTCCCAAATGAACAACGCCCCCAGCAAAGGTTAAATATTTTAGGTTTTCGGAAGATATTGCAAGATCCAGAAAGCGTCCCATTCCAGAGACATCCCTGGTTCTTTAACATGCCAGGTGTATAGCACCCATACATGGAACCTTGGTATAAGTCTCATCCAAATGACTGTTAGTAATTTTAGTTGGTCATACCCGGGAATCGAACCCGCTACCTCGAAATTACAAGTCTTAAGCTCTACCGTTAAATGTATTTATTATACTTTCTATATATAGATACCTTTTGATTGGTCTAGATTCCTATGACTGTATTAAAATATATCAAAATTTCATACATATTGGGTTTTATACTATCTTAGTTAAAAATGACGTGATGTAGTCATTTAGTTCCCGGCCTTCTCATAGAAACTGTACGGTGAAACAGAAATCTAGGACTTTCAGACACCAGTTCTCGATTGTGAAGAAAGCTTGACGCTTATCGAGTCACTCTCGAGTCCGCATACATGAAAAAATCAAAGTATTGGCAAACTAATGGAAGGTGATTTCGGAATACGTCAGCTTGCGAAAACACGCTATTTAAGCAGTTTAATAGCACACACTTCCTTGTTTTGAGATAAGTTTAATTCATTTAAAGTAAAATCCATTTCAAAACTGTTTCGTCATTTTATACATTAACTTTTAAGTTCAGTTTTTCGCTAACCTGAGCACGAAGTGCTGAGGTAAGATATTGTGATCGCCTAATGTCCGTCGTCTGTCTGTCTTCTGTCGTCTGTCTGTCCGGACATAGGCTTGTGTATGCAATAGAGGCTGCATATTTTACTGGATCTTCATGAAAGTCAGAATGACCACCGTGATTAAATCTAGGACGAGTATGAACATGGGTCATCAAGGGTCAAAAACTAGGTCACGGGGTCAAATCATAGAAAAACCTTGTGAATTCTATAGAAGTTGCATTTTTCATTGGGTCTTCATGAAACTTAGTCAGTATGATTGCCTTTATACAATCTAGGTCAAGTTTGAAAATGGGTTGTCTAGTGTTAAAATCGGGGCCAAAGTATAGAAAAAGCTTGTGTAAGCTATAGAGGTTCATATTTTATTTGATCTTCATATACTTTGGTCAGTATGATTGCCTTGATAAGATTTAAGTTGAGTCCGGTCTAAGTAGCCCGGTCAAAAAAAGAAAAAAAACCTTGTGTATGCTATAGATGTTGCATTTTTATTGGATCTTCATGAAACTAAGTCAGTATGATTGCTTTGATGAAATCTAGATCGAGTTTGAACATGGCTTATCTAGGTTCAAATTAGGTCACGGGGTAGAATTGAAGTGCAACCATATGTATGCAATAGAGGTTGCATTTTTCATTCTATCTCCATGAAACTTTGTGAGTATGATTGTCTTGGTGAAATTTAGGTCGAGTATGAATATGGGTAATCTGTGGTCAAAACTAGGCCGTATAGTAAAAATCCTTGTGTATGCCATACAGGTTACATTTACAACCTAATCATAATGTAAATTGGTCAAAAGGTATGCCTTGTCAATGTCAAATAGAATGTTCGTGTTTATGATATATAATTTAGAGTTGAAGTTTGGTCACGTCACATATTGTCATAAGTCGCAGGTGAGCGATATAGGACCATCTTGGCCATTTTGTTATGCTGTAAATACTGGGTGTTCTTTTCGTTCATATATATTATGATAAACATCGAAGAGAGGAAACTTTAAAAATATGAAAACATTCCAGTACTAAATCATTGGTATTTTATCCTGACCCTACATCTGATCCCTGTCTTAATATAGACCGACTTGGAAAATCTCGTGTTTTTATATTACATGATCTTCTAGCTGATTATCCGAAAATAAGATCATGAAAAGACCGTAAGGAACGTTTTGTTATGTACTATAACGATGATTGATTTTTAATTAATTTACATTACTTTGAAAATAAATTGTCAAAATGAAAGTTTTACATCAGACTGATTGTACATGAAATGAGTGCAATCAAAGATTACTTTGATTTTATCACATTTTATTGATTAACGAAGGAAAAAAGGTAATCACCTTCCACCCACTACTGGTGTTTATGACCACAGAGAGTTTCAACTCCATTTTATCAGTAATTCTTGTTCAGAAGATATTTAGTAATGGTGTGCAAAATGATTCAATTCAAATGTCTATTAAAGACCAAAGAATGAAGTAAAAAGCGATGCTGCGAGGATGCAAGGAAACAATCACTACATTTCAAATCCTGTCAAAGGGTGGGTTCCACGTGCGAACAATATCTAAACACATAAAAGGAGTTAGGCTGATGCTATTATTCGAATTAAAAATGTCTCATTCTATAACATCCTGCAAGACATGTTTTAGGAATCATGTTTGCTAAACAGACGTAATATAAGTCGGATACATGAATTTTAGTAAAAGTGTCATCTAACAGCCATAAGAAGAATACTTTAACGGCGTCATACGGCTGTAAGAATGCACTTTTACAGAACTGTAATGCTCTGCTGTACCTTTTAGGTGAATTACTTACACTTTGGTTCATACATCGGACATTGCTTCTCCAAATATCTATATAAACTTTGAATCAGATAAAAACGAAAATTGCGTGAGACTAATAAAATACACATACAGTCAAATCATAATTTGAGATCTGCGTCTAGTTGAAAAAAAAACTGAAGATAGTTACTTCTAAAATGCACGTACATGTAAATTATATCCAAATATACATGGCCAACTATATATGGGACACAAGTGGTGGTAGCATTTACTTAAACATTCTGGTTGTGTTGTTCAAGGAATGTAACTGTATATTTAAAAAACATTTATTTAAAAATGTGGATTGTTGGAACAATATTGATGCACAATTAAATATTGGATTTGAATAAATAATACAAATTCAGTATGCATCAGTAAAATACAGTGCAGTATAAAACATTACAGGTGAGTTTACATATGGATTTATGGCAGACAGCAAGCAAGATCGGTGTTGTTAGATTTCATTTATAAATTAACCACACCAGAAGTCTGCATGATAAAATGCCTGTACACTCAAGTGGTTATAAACGTTTCTTAGCAGTTGATTTCATCTTGTGACTAGGGTCAAAGTTTTCTACAGATTCAAATATTGTCCTTATTTACTGATAAAATTCATATGTGAATGAGCTGTAGCTATTTGCACAAATGTCTAAAATAAAAAGTAAATTGATGATTGTATTGATTAGTAATTTCCAAAAATTCTCTCCCAAATACCATTGTTGCTCCTCCCATTTATTTTTATACAAAATCCTGGGAATAACTATGTAAGTCACGAATAAAATTAACAAATACGAGGTCTAGATTTAACTCCGTATATACTGAACCCATAGCGACCATTTAAATATGTTCTTTGTATCCGGAGATTGTTATATCCATATAGCATTTCATATTACATAAAGAAGGAAAAAACATCTGGTCCAGAAAATGTGTTCTTTATATCCGGAATTCGCTATATACGGAGTCAATATAATAATACTGAGTTTTTTGAACTGCTATTGAAAATAATGTAAAGCAAGAAAATCGTGTTTTAGCTTGCAAGGCAAATTTTGAATATCCACCCAATTCGTCTCGTATAGTTTCCTTCCTATCTGTTTGTGTCCAATCGCAACACAGTATTTGTTGCACATGAACGAGGGTAAAATCAATATTTATATACTGAGTCATTAAACAGGAGAAAAATGCTGTTTGACAAAATTATAATTTTAAACACTTAATAGGTAAATGTTCAATTTGATACAATTATTTCAAATTAGTTTCGTAAATGAATCAATATAAACACTAGCCTATTATACTTAATGTCGCTGAGATACCTTATGCAATATTAGTAGTAAGATTGTCAATCTGGGATCATAAAAGTAAAGGTCAACTGTATGTGTCGGGAATGAAACGTTTATACAGATTTGATGTCTACTTAATAATTTTACTAATCATTTATCAAAGAGTACAGATAATAGGTAAAATCATGATGGTAACTGTAAATATACAGTCCAATCTTCCCGGACATCTCTCTAGGGCAACAACCCCATAAACTATTTTTTCCCGTTGCGCCAATTATCGTCCTCTTTAGAACAACACCTCTTTACAACAAACACATTTATGTACTCCCAAGTGAGGTTGTACGGTATTTTGTTTGTTGTCATGTGATATTAAATAATGCCAAAAAACTTTCCAGCTACAAAAATTAGAACGTATAGACTGATCAGTTTTAAGGTTATTATGTACAACACTTTAAAAATAAAGGCATTCATAATCAAGAAGCGTTACTAAATGAACGATTTTGATCTTAAAGCTAAACTGAATTAATATACTTGAAATATGAGAAGACGCATAACGATTACAGTGCAAATGTCTTTAGTCTGTACTGTATATGTATTAGCTATGGTATTTCACTTGTAAATTAGAAGATATGATTTAAACTCCTTCGATCATTTCGGAAACAACCTTCTGTTTCTACGTCAAGTATATGTACAAGTTGAATAACCTCCAGCCTTCGACTAGCTCATAAAGTTTAGAGACAAATTCAACGGCATCCTGTACCAAAATTGACAATATGCTTACACAACGACCTTTTGGTGGTAAATGACCAAAGAAAGTTTTCCAATTTGCAGGTAGAAAGCAGTCTAAAAAATGGGATATTTCTATGGTGGCTGATTTGTGCCTTTTCGCCCTTTCGCCCCGTGACCCCGTCGAGCGAAAACTCGACAATCAAGAAGTTGAGATTGCAAGAGCGCGGGGCAAAACCTCACTAATTAGCGAGGGGCGAAAACATATCAATTAGCGGTAGCACGGGACGAAATGTCGATTTTTAAAAAATTAAATGGCGGGGACGCTGCACCTAAAGTCGAAGTTTTAAGGGCGCTATTAGCGTGTTTTCGCCCCGTTAAGTTGCAACTCGTCTTCATTCAAACTGCAAACTGGTCATCTGCTCGCGATTCGAATTGCGAACTGCAGACCAGTTGCCAGTTTGCGATTCGGATTGCGAATTATAAACTGCAACAAAGTGACCAGTGCGCAGTTCCCGATTCGGATTGCGAACTGCAGACTAGTCAGTTTGCAGTTCGCGGTTTGAATGAAGACTTGTTCCAATTTCGTGATTCGAATTGCGAACTGCAAACTAGTTGCAAGGGCGTAGTTCGACATCCGATTTGCGATTGGCAATCTGCAAACCAGTCACCAGTTTGCTACTCGAATTGCAAACTGCGGACTGCAAATTAGAAATGCCTGTGTCGCTACTCTGAGATCTGATTAAATTAAGATCTATGTAAAAGAATCGTTACATATTGTTTCAAATTTGTATTTGTAAGGTTATTCTTTTCATTTGAAAACAGGAGTTATTGGACTATTTGCAGTACCCATTTTAGCGCACAACTCATTGGAGTCGTTACGTCAGACTTGAGAAGAACGTCACTGGAACAGTATTAAACACGGCTTTTTTAAAAAGTAGAAACTTAACTTCGATACAAATGTTAACGTAAAACACATTAATTGAATTTTTCTTTGCCTTATGATGAAATGGTTACACAAAAAAATGTATTTAGATATCGTCCGAAACATATTTGTACTAGAACAGGTTTTATTGCGGATATTTACACACACGTCACTCTCGAGTCCCCTTCCTGGACAAACTAGTACTGGTGTTAATGACTACAGAGAGTTTCAACTCTATTTCATCAGTAACTCTTGTTCACTTGAAATTTAGTTATTGTTCGCAAACTCATTCTATTCAAATGTCTATTAACGACCAATGAATGAAGTAAAAAAAAACTGTCGCCTGACGCCTCGGTCAATGTTACTTGCATATAGTGAATACCACATCATATAATTATTCAAAGCCTAACAAGTTCACAATAGTATAATATTTCACCTTTCAATAGTGGCCCTTCTTGTAATAGTCTATGCCTGCAAGCGCACACTTGCTTTTCAAATATTTTAATTGATTAAAAACTACTAAGGACGATTTCGATTTCTCTTCAAATACACATATTGTCGATGATGCAAGGACACTACATTTCTCATCCCGCATAGAGGCGGATTCCACGTGCGAAAATGTTTAAACAAAGTAAATGAGGCTGATGCTAAATTCTCTGTAGGTTCAACACTGATTCATTCGAATTAAAAATGTCTACTTCTATAACATGCAGCAAGACATGTTTAAGGAATCATGTTTGCTGAACAGACGTCATGTAAGTCAGATATATCTATTGCTGTAAAAGTGTCAATGAAAAAAGTTTCTGTCATGAGATATTTGGTTCAGATAAAAATATCCGTCACCTTGAGTAACTGTTTTGCAGATATTTCGATCTCGTTCCCGCGAACAGTTACCCTCAGTGACGAATTCCGATCTAAACCGCGTGCTCAAAGAAGAAAATACCGGGTAATAATTTTACACCTCCATATAAAATGACTCTCGTTAATTACGTGTGACGTAACGTCACTTACCCAAACAAAGCATCTGAATATCGTTTGCTTTTATATCATAATGCAATATTTCGATAAGTTTAGAAATCGTTTTCAAAGTGCAAGACAGTATGCAAGAAAAGCTTTCTATCATGAGACATTTGGTTGAGAAGGAAATATCCGTCACCTCGGGTAATTGTTTTGCGGGAACTCGGCACAACCTTGTTCCCGCGAAAACTGTTACCCTTAGTGACGGATATTTCAATCTGCACCGCGTTCTCATGGAAGAATCTAATAATCTTTACGGCGTTATTTTGAAACGTAAATACTGATTTCGTTGTATGTTTTGTCATTGGTACCGGATAATCCATATGACCAACGTCCCCAGCACTTGCACTACCTTGCACTATCCTCCGAGAACCTAAAATAACTAACACCTTCTGTTAGCTATTTTAGTTTTTCGGAGGAAAATGCAGGAAATAGAACGCGTCCCGGTGACACCCTCTGGTTCTTTAACATGCCCAGTGTACAGCACCGATACATCGGACCTCGGTTTTAGGCCTCATCTGAAAGAGCATTAGTTATTTTTGTGAGGTAGCTGGGGATCGGACCTGCGATACCTGGATTTTCAGTCCAGCGCATTACTACTTGACTACAGACCAAGTCTAGGAACTACGGCGTGTTACAATATGTACATTTATACTGTTTTTCTTCACTTTGTTGTTCTGGTAACTGAACTTACACAGTCGTTTGTATTTTTATTCAGCCTTAAATAATGAATGCGGTTTACACTGTTTCTTAATAGGAATATCTGTCATTTTCTGAAAATGGTTTGAGTCGTTAAAGAAAATTGTGCAAATCAAATATAATTATATTTAAGGGTCATAGAGGTTCATTGGAACTCTAACGTCCTATGAATGTGTACATTTTAGATGTAAAAAAACGCTACTTATTTTCTTTGTATCTTATTATCTTCACCAAGTTATCATGACTGTAAATAAATCATTATAATTTGCAATATATTTTTCTGATTGTAAACTCAAAGTAATTTAATATATCTAGAAATTAGTTTAAATAAAAACATTTAATATTGCGATTTGTCTTGTATAACTACAGAACAAATGACATAAGGTTACAGACTTAAATAGAGTGGGTCTTATGTATTGTTAAAACATGAAATACGAGCATTATGAAATGCAGTATTTTAGTGTTATCGCGTGTCCCCTACCAAGCAGAATTGCGTGCGTAAAATGTATAAAGCAGTGTACGGGTATGAGTTAATAAACGCCTATTTTAGTATAATTTATCATTCAGTTTAAAAAGACACATCCAAGATCTTTTGAATCGTAAGTAGAGAATGCTAGAGGCTTATGTTAAAATAATCGGTGCAACCTTATTCGAATTATAATATTAGTACACAGTTTACTAATTGAAACCGGGCGATATTGAAGAGATAGGCTTGAAAGGCACGGACGATTATGTCAGTTCTTCGATCTTCACGACATAGAAGACGCAAAAACGTTTTATTCTGAAATGCACTGTCTTCAAAGTGCTACGTATAAAGCACATTAAGCGATACTTTTATGTAAGACCAAATATGCATACATTTTTAGAATTGCGACAGTTATGGCTATATTCAGAGTCGTCACTCGAACTCCACCTCGTCTCATACTCGGGAAAGGCTTCCTTAAGGGAGGCTCAAGGACGCCTCATGTAAGGTACACTCGAGTGACTAATTGGTATTCATAGTCAAAAGTCATCCTCGACTTTCTGAAGAAAGGTTTGAGGCGTTACTCACCCGTAACAATCTTTTAACAATTGATTCATATATAAATATGGAATACACATTGCAAAAGAAAACGTTGCAGTTTAAAGAATTGTGCAATCAGATACTATTCGGTTTCCTGCATCTTCAAGAAGTAAGATTTAATCAGCGATGGTGGAGAGATTTAAACAGAAAGGATGGGATGTTACTTAAATATATACTAATTTATACTTAACAAAAAAATAAAGAATCGTTTTTTTTTTAAAGTTAATTTTCGTTTACGTAATAATATGATCTGATTAAAAAAACAATGTTCTTGGTTGTTACTTCATTAGTCACCACATTATACATTTATAAAAGTATGAGAAAGCATAAAATGAATGTGTCGCTCTACTGAGCCCATTTTCAGGATCACTATTTTACGTGTGTACTCTGGCTAAGGCTAGGCATTGGTGCTTTATAAAAATACCAATGCACATTGATTGTTTTAAAACAAATACTTTAAAAAAATATATAATTAAGGCTTGTCTTATAAGATCAGTACCTGGCCCTACCAGAAAAGCATTTGTTTCATTACAACTGTCTCACTGTATATTGTTTACTTATTCTGGAACCTTTAAGTTGCAAATCGAATGTCGCAATCACTGCACCAATGAGGCTCACACAGTTAGAGAGAGAGTAAAGAGCAAAGATGTGTGTCTTTGGGGGCGGGGTGAGTTTGGGGCGAGGCGGCAAAAACATGTAATACCGTACAGTGAAAAGCTTTGCTAATATATACAATTTAGCAAGATGCAACTTTAATATCAGAGAAATAAAGTAGAGGGATATAAAAGTACTGTTGTATCCTGATCGTACAAGTTCTATTTCATGTTAAAATGCAGTATCCTGGTCTGACACCGCGGGGAGGGGGAGACCCAATCTGACCCCCATTCCTACGCCTATTATTTTTCTCTTGTCCATTTGAAGCGTAAACAGATGATTGCGTCTCCAGACACCACAACTGTCCCACTTTCTAGAGCGATATAGTCTGCACAATTTTTTAAGGGGCAGTTTTTGTTCATGTTTTATTGCCCAAGTTTTATTTCGTTTTTTTAAGTACTATTATAGAATTTTAAGAAGAATTCCACATAATTAAAATCATCTAGGGGTTGCCTCTGTCCCTTAAAACTATCCATGGCATACGAACCTATTCAACTTTATCTAGTTCCTGCAATTCGTTCATTTCTCACTGGAGTCGTATTCAAAATGACACCTTGAGTGCAGCTCGATGAACCGCTTTCGCTCCTCGAAAAATCTGTCCTTACTCGAGGTTACTCGACCATTCCTTACGTTTATGAATACCAATCGATCCTCAATGGAGGAAATGCATCGACCGTTAGCCGATTAAACCTAATTATCTGTTCGAGTTTGAGTCGAGGAACGTTTCTGAATATAGCCATTATTTACTTGCGGGACATTTATGTTCTTCTTTTGTTATTATGCAACGAGATACTGTATTTTGTTAATTTCTGTTATGTTATATATTTTGAAATTATCAACAGCCTGAACTGACACAATAATAAGCACAAGCCGAGACAAGCCGGTGCAATTATTTAATCAAAGGTGTGAAGAATTGGCCGACAGTTTCGTGTTATTGAGGCATAGATTAACAATGTTGGGATTAGTGGGATTAACTTTTTTGTCGAATAATCGCATTTTCAAGTCATCGCAGTAGTAGTAAATCTTTATTTACATCCCATCATTGTACATGCATTATTTACAATACATCAAACATAAAATACAGTATAAAAGTACAATGCCACTCCATTAAGGAGTTATAAGAGATGAAAGGAAATATCACGATTACTTTATCACAGTAATATATCATAATTATTATCATATGGAATAAAACTGGATTATCACTGCTAATCGGATATATTAAAAACTTAGATACTACAAAAAATGTATAATTACAAAATACTGAAAGACTAAAAGGGTTACTAATGCACTTAAATTAAGAAATGGTTGTATGAAGATCAAATCTAAGCGAACTTAATTAGCAGGATTATTCCAGGTGACATAAAAATCAATATGTAGAATATTAATAGATATTGACAGTATCTACAATGATATACTATTATTTACATACTAAAAGTTGGCGTCTCTGTAGAATACTAAAACAGGTTTTGGCACTAAAACGAATCATACCTTGGTTTGAAAATAGATAACAATATTTATCATAATCAGGCAATGAGTAAATATTGAGATTACATGCATATGCTTTTTGGAACAATTCTTGTCTTATATCATTGTATATTGGACGACTCAAAATAACATGTAACTCATTTTCAACAGAGAAATTATCACAGAACGGACAGGTTCTAGCTTCCTCTGGTAAACCTTCATATCGCCCAGTTTCAATTTTGATAGGGGCAACACCAAGTCTGAACTTACAAAAAGCAGAACGATGTCTTGGTGGCAATACAAGTTTACAGTACTGTTCCGCTTTATACTCATTTTTATACAATATGTATACTTTCAGTTTATTGCGCCCGCAACCAGAGGGATGTTGAGATATCGCAATGATAGATTGCGCAACTTAGTTTTTATTTCGAGTGAACCCGTCATGTCGAATAAGTGCATTTCGAGTTAACGCGATTTGACTGAATAGTTTGTTTGCATAAAAATTATGATAACATTGTGTATCAGATTTATTTGATAACACATTCCACATTGTATACGACTTTGTTATCGAACTGCGTTTTGTTTATTCTGTTTTTAGCTAGATAAAGTAATGGTTACAATAATTGCAGCCTAATGACGGACATATAAACATATGTCTATATGGGTTCTTGGTCTAATTAAAGAAAACTTAAACTGATGTTGGAGTTTAAAAAATATCCATTGTACAAAATTGAAAAACGTACCCTCTTGTCTTAAAACCAAAGATATGTTAACGAAATATCTTTAAACCTACACAGTCTTATAACTATAAAAAAGAAGAATATCACCATTTAGATATTAGTCAATATGTATGAAGAAGCATATGTGAGCATCGCCGAAAAATCCGCAATGCCTGACTATTATACTGGAATGGGTTTCCCGTTCTATAAAATACAGTTTGCGATGGAAATTTGGAGAACATTTAATTACCCGAACTCTCCTATTTATCAGTAAAGTCTTCTTAAATGTCTCTTCTTTTTAATGTATCTTTGAAGGTTAATTCACATGCCCTAGCTTTTATTTCATTGGCTCATTTGCATTTCAATCAGATATTGTCCGAAAGCAAAAGGTCAACCAATTTCCCTTCTCTTTGTATTGAAATAACTATTTTGTAACTTAAATTTGAAAAGAATAAAGTAAAGTGAAATTTCAATTCAAAATAAGTACAAATTGTCTAAGCTAAATATAGTACGGTAGTAATGACTAAATGACTACCTGTCCACTCCTTATAACTATGCATCAAAGCCTCTTTAGAGTAAATCATAAAATGATGGCTCAGATTGTGTACTTGATCATTACATATAATTGAGCAGTTTTGATAAAGGCAATGGCAATTTTAGCTATGGAAATTATTCGTTTTTATAAAAATATTGCATCTACATGTAACATAACAATTTTTAAACATACAAATCAATGTACTTAACTTTGCCGGCAGTTAATGCGTTGCGGAAACTCAATGTTTTTTATGCAAAGTTAAACAGATGTTTTATTTGATCTATTTCGAAATGTACTTCTGTGAATTACAAACGAAACTAACTTCCGTGTAGAATTCATAATATTCATATTTGAAAGGGCTGTAGCTATTTGCACAAATGTTTAAAATAAAAAGTAACCTGGTGTGTGTATTGATTAGTAATTTCCAAAACATCTCTCCCAAAGAACATTGTTGCTCCTCCCATTTCTTTTTATACAAAATCCTGGAATTAACTATGTAAGTCACGAATGAAATTAACAAATACGAGGTCTAGAGTTAACTCCGTATATACATGTACCGAACCCCTAGGGACCATTTAAATTTGTTCTTTATATCCGGAGATTATTATATCCATATAGCATTTCATATTACATAAAGAAGGAAAAAACATCTGGTCTAGAAAATGTGTTCTTTATATCCGGAATTTCGCTATATACGGAGTCAATTTAATTATTCTGAGTTTATTGAACTGCTATTGAAAATAATGTAAAGCAAGAAAATCGTGTTTTTGCTTGCGAGGCAACCTAGCTCGTCTCGTATAGTTTCCTTCCTATCTGTTTTTGTCCAATCGCAACAAAGTATTTGTTGCACATGAACGAGGGTAAATCAATATTTATATACTGAGTCATTAAATAGGGGGAAAATGCTGATTGACAAAAATATCATTTCAAACACTTAATAGGTAAATGTTCAATGCGATACAATTATTTCAAGTTATTTTCGTAAATGAATCAAAATAAACACTAGCCTATTATACTTAATGTCGCTGAGATACCTTATGCAATATTAGTAGTAAGATTGTAAATCTGGGATCATACAAAATAGATTTTAACTATATTTATTGGGAATAAAACTTTTATACAGAGTCGTATATTTGGTGTTTACTTATTAATTTAACTAATCAATTATCAAAGAGTAAAGATAATTGGTAAAATCAAGATGTTAACTGTTAATATACAGTCTAATCTTCCCGGACATCTCTCTCAACAAAAGATTTTCCCGTTGCGTCAATTATCGTCCTATCCAGAACAACACCTCTCTACAACAAACACATTTATGTACTCCAAAGGATGTTTACCTATGAGAGGTTTCATGGTATTTTGTTTGTTGTCATGTGATGTTTAAGTAATGCCAAAAAATTTCTAGCTTCAAACTTAGAACGTATAGACTGATCAGTTTTAAGGTTATTATGTACAACACTTCAAACATAACGGCATTTTTGTTTAAGAAGCGTTACTAAATGAACGATTTTAATCTTAAAGCTAAACTGAATGAATATACTTGAAATATGAGAAGACGCATAACGATTACAGTGCAAATAGCTATATTCTGTACTGTAAATGTATTAGCTATGGTATTTCACTTGTAAATTAGAAGACATGATTTAAACTCCTTCGGTAATTTCGGAAACAACCTTCTGTTTCTACATCCAGTAAATGTACAGATTGATTAACCTTCAGCCTCCGACTAGCTCATAAAGTTTAAAGACAAATTCAACGACCTTTTGGCGACAAATGACTAAATAAATATTTCCAATAATCTTGAGAATCACGAAATTGAGATGGCAAGGGTGCAGGCAAAAACTCACTATCCAACGAATGCGAGGGGCGAAAACATATCAGTTAGCGGCGGCGCGGGACGAAAAGTTGAGTTTAAAAAAATGAAAAGTTGTCATCTGCTCGCGATTCGAATTGTGAACTGCAGACCAGTTGCCAGTTCGCGATTCGGATTGCAAAATATAAACTGCAACAAAGTCACCTCCAGTACACAGTTCGCGATTCGAATTGCTAACTGATGACTAGTCAGTTCGCAGTTCGCGGTTTGAATGCAGACTAGTTCCTTATTCGCGATTCAATTTGCGAATTCAGAACTGCAGACTAGTTGCCAGTTCGTATTTTGTGATTCGAATTGCGAATGATCTGTTGTCATCTGCTTATGCTTTTGTTTGCAACGTCCAAAATGTGATAGGATAAAGAACGGCGTATCTACTAAACGTACGCGTGCTTATTTGATTAATGCATCTTATCCTCTTCCAGCAATGCTTAATTCATTTACCTCACCCCCTTCCCAAAGTCTGAATTTTGAAGAAAACTTGTCTTATTTATCACAAAAAAGTGATTTAAACAAAGGAGATTAGGCTGATGCTAAATTCTCTGTAGGTTCAACACTGATTCATTCGAATTAAAAATGTCTACTTCTATAACATCCAGCAAGACGTGTTTTAGGAATCATGTTTTCTAAACAGACGTCATATAAGTCAGATATATTGCTGTAAAAGTGTCAACGAAAAGGGTTTCTATCATGAGACATTTGGTTCAGATGGAAATATACGTCACCTTGGGTAACTGTTTTGCAGATATTTCGGTCCCGTTCCTGCGAAAACAGTTACCCTCAGTGACATATTTCGATCTAAACCGCGTGCTCAAGGAAGAAGCTAATAATCTTACACATCCATATAAGATGACTCTCATTAATTACGTGTGACGTAACGTTATGAATTTTGTGACGTCACTTCTCAAAACAAAGCATCTGAATAACGCATAATGCATTTTTTCGATAGGTTTAGAAATCTATTTCAAAATGCAAGACTGTATGCTAGAAAAACTTTCTATCATGAGACATTTGGTTGAGAAGGAAATATCCGTCACCTCGGGCAACTGTTTTGTGTGATCTAGGCATAGCCTCGTTCCCGCGAAAACTGTTACCCTCAGAGACGGACATTTCTATCTGAACCGCGTTCTCATGGAAGAATATAATAATCTTTACGGCGTAATAATGAAACGCAAAGAATGTTTTCGTTGTATGTTTTATCATTGGTACCGGATAATCCATATGACCTACTCCCCAAGCACTTGCACTACCTTGCACTATCCTCTGAAAACCTAAAATAACTAACACCTTCTGTTAGTTGTTTTAGTTATTCGAAGGATAATGCAAGAAACAGAACGCGTCCCAGTGACACCCTCTGGTTCTTTAACATGCCCAGTGTACAGCACCGATACATCGGACCTCGGTTTTAGGTCTCATCTGAAAGAGCATTAGTTATTTTGATGGAGTAGCGGGGGATCGAACCTGCGATACCTGGACTTCCAGTCAAGCGCATTACTACTAGACTACAGACAAAGTCTAGGAACTACGACGTGCTACAAAATGTACATTTATACTGACATGTTTTGCTTCACTTTGTTGTTCTGGTAACTGAATTTACACAGTCGCATGTATTTTTATTCAGCCTTAAATCTTATATAATTGCGATTTACACTGTTTCTTAACAGGAATATCTGTCATTTTCTGAAAATGGTTTGATTCGTTACAGAAAATTGTGCAAATAAAATGTAATCATATTTAAGGGTCATGGCTGTTCATTTGAACTCTTAACTTCCTATGTATGTGTATATTTTAGATATGTAAAAATGCTTCTAATGTTCTTTGTATCTTAATATCTTCACCAAGTTATCCTGACTGTAAATAATTCATTATGACTTACAAAATATCTGATTATAATCTCAAAGTAATTTAAGATATCTAGAAATTAGTCTAAAAAACTTTTAATATTGCGATTTGTCTCGTATAACTACAGAACCAATGACATTAGGTCACAGACTTAAATAGAGTGGGTCCTATGTATTGTTAAAACATGAAATACGAGCATTATGAATTGCAGAATTTTAGTGTTATCGCGTGCCCTCTACCAAGCAGAATTGCGTGCGTAAAATGTATAAAGCAGTGTATCCGACTTGCCAATAACAAAAGAAAAGACTTGTTATGATAGATCAGCAATATTTTGTGTATTATCCCGTTAACATTTTTTTCAGCTCATATCTCCGTTAATTTCGTTTACTTGAAAAATTACACGTGGAAGTAATTTTGTGTAATATGTGCACTTGATATTACTTGATGGGAATTTATGTTCTTTATTTGTTATTATGTAATGAAATACTGTATTTTGTATTAGTTACTTAATAAAACTTCTGATCTGTTCTGTATTTTAAAATTATCAATAGCCTGAACTGACACAATAATAAGCACAAGCCGAGATAAGGCGGCAAAGGTTTGAAGAATTGGCCGACCGTTTCGAGTTATTGAGGCATCGATTAACAATTTTGGGACTAGTGGGATTAAAATTTTTGTCGAATGATCGCATTTTCGAGTCATCGTATGTTGAGATATTGCATTTTATTGCCGATTTGCAAAAAAAGAATGAATGAATGAATGATTGAATGATTGAATAATTGAATGATTGAATGAATGAATGAATGAATGAACGAACGAATGAATGAATGAATGAATGAATGAATGAATGAATGAATGAATAAATAAATGAATGAATTAATGAATTAATAAATTGATATTGAAAATAGAAGGATAGATGGCGGGACTTACTTTTTATTTCGAGTTAACCCGTCATGTCGAATAAGTGCATTTTAGTTAACGAGATTTGACTGTTTAGTTTGTTTGCATAAATATTATGATAAAATTGTGTATCAGGTTTATTTGATAACGTATTCCAAAATGTAAACGACTTTGTAATCGAACGGCGTTTTGTTTATTTTGTTTTCAACTAGATAAAGTAATGGTTACAATTATCGCAGACTCACAGAGCCTAATCACGGACATATACAGACATGTTTATATGGGTCCTTGGCCTTATTAAAGAAAAGTAAAACTGATGTTGGAGTTTAAAACTATCCATTGTACATAATTGAAAAACGACCATCTTGTCTTAAAACCAAAGATATGTGAACGAAGTATCTTAAAACCTTCATAGTCTTATACTTGTAAGAAGAAGAATGTTCCCATTTAGATAGTAGTCAATATTTATGAAGAAAGCATATGTGAGCATCGTCGAAAATTCCGTAATGTCTGACTCTTATACTGGAATGGGTTTCTCGTTCTATAAAATACAGTTTGCGATGAAAATTTGGAGTACATTTAATTACCGGAAATCTCCTTTTTATAAGTAAATTCTTCTTGAATAGTCTTGTTAAAGTAGTCTTGAAAGTTAAAGTACATGCCCTAGTTTTCATTTCATAGGCTAATTTGCATTTCAGTCAGATATTGGCTGAAAGCGCAACGTAACACCAATTGACATTCACTGTGTATCGATATAGTTATTGTGCAGCTTAAATCTGAAAAGAATAAAGTAAAGTGAAATTTCAATTTAGAATAAGTACTATATCTCTAAGCTAAATATAGTACGGTATTTCTGACTAAATGACTACTTTTCCGCTCCGTATATGCTCAAAGCCTCTTTACAGTAAATCATAAAATGATGGCTCAGAATGTGTACTCATATATTGAGCAGTTTTGATAAAGGCAATGACAGTCTTACATGTAGCTATTGAAATCATTTGTTTGAGTACATATATTGCATCAGTCAATGACAATTTTGTTAACAGAAACATCAATGTTCACTCGAACTTGTCTTAAGCGACCACATAGGGGAAGTCGAAATCGTGGTATTTTAAGACAGGTGGTCTCTTTACTCAGGATAGAATATTATTCCTTGAAATCTCAAGCCAGTGAGGAATTTAAAGTGGTTGTATAGGTAAGGGCTTCGCTTAACTTAAGGACAGGTCCGACTGTTCTTAACGTGAAAGTGCATGCGTTGCGGAAACTAAACCATTATAATGCAAAGTTAAACCGAAACAAGAATGTTTAATTTAATCTATTTTGAAATGTACTACTGTGAATTTAAAACGAAACTAAATTCCGTGTAGATTTAAACAGTCATTGGCTAAAATGTCGTATGTTAAAGGTTAAATATTCCTTATACATGTACGAAAATGATCAGTTTGTTCTTTTTATTGTAACTGTTTCTTTGTTGTTTTGTATTTTTTGTATATTTCTTATCAACAACACTAGTCTTCTCATATTTATTTGTTCCAGTGTTTTCAGAATCTTTTTTATTTGTTTTTTTTGTTTTTATTTTTGTTTTTATTTTGTTGTTGTTTTTAAGGTGAAATTTTCATCAGTTTCAGTTGAAACATTAGTTATCTCACGCAGAATCTCCCCCATGGTCCAAATAAATGTAGCTGTACAACTAAGGTAGGGTACGTTAGCGCAATGCTGTAGCTTCGAAAACAGGAACGTAGGTCAATGCAAAACTTCATACACCGTGCAAATTCATTGATGTAGCTTCAAAAACAGAAAGAATGCATGGACCGATTTCATTGATGTAGCTTCAAAAACAGAAAGTAGGTCAGTAGGTCAAGGTCAGCAAAGGTCAAAGTTGAAATAAGCATGCAAATCTATCCATATACAATACATAGTTCAAATTTCATTGCTGTAGCATAAAAATCAAGAAAGTAGGTCAATAGGTCCACTGGACAATGCTACATAATAAAAATCTAAGCTCTGGACATTTTGGGTTTGCAGACGAAGATTTTTAAAGTTTTCCTATATAAGTCTAATTATATATAAAAACAAGGAACCCACTCTGTGTGGTCAATTTTGAACATGATTTGGACATGCTTCGTAAAAGTCAACTAGGCAATGTTATATACCAAATACCTAGGCTCTAGGCCTTGTGTTTTTTCCTGAATAAAACTATGTAAATATCAAGTAACCCCCGCGGCGGGGTCACCTTTGACACAGGGTCATGATTTGAACAATTTTGATAGAAGTTAACTAAACAATGCTGCATGCAAAATATCTCAGCTCTATGCTTTGTGGTTTCGGAGAATTAGATTTTTTGGCAAAAAAAATACATAGTCAAAACCACCGGAACAAACAGTACAACTCGGCATGATCATGCTTTTTTCTGATTTTGGTGGTTTTTGCCCATAGAAATACCATTTGGAACGCTCTTTCCTTAACTGCACGGTCTTTATGATTGTCTCTGTTGCTGGTTTAAATGAGATAAAATAAATTTCGTACATCAATGTACATCTTATAAGCATATTTTAAATGATAGCTAATATAAGCCATTTATATATCTTGAAATGAAATAGCGTCATATTTCAATATCTATCCAGTTCACTGATACCTCGGATGAGTTGGTTTGAATAGCCTGTGCATATTTAGATTACCGTTGTGTTATTTTATTGGTTTTGTGCAGGAACCCAAGCTTGACAGTATGAGTAATACGTCTACGTTTGTTAAAAATAATTTTCTCAAGAATACAGTAAATTTCGTATATAATGAACTCCCGAGTACCATTTACATCTGTTCGTTATCCTGAGTATGTTATTATTCAAATAGCATTTTCATATAAAATACAGAAGAAGAAAATACGGCCAGAATATTTGTTCCTTATAAACTGCCATTAACTCCTCGCAAGGGAATTTGCCGGGTGGCCTTGAAGATTGGACTTTGCATTATATAATATCGTATACCTGTCATAATTACTTAATCCTGATTGGCCGATAGCGCTTACGTGCCGAGTCCGCAAAAGTATGTGTAGACCTGGCAAATGATGTGTAGACCTGCACGGATTTTAAGACGTCATTTCTGTTATATTTTCGCAGGATTTTCACTACTCTTTATGAGGTATACGATATAATAATTATAGGCTAATGTTTCGGTCAATACATAGTTTTGCGGACCTGTTAAAAGTGATATTGACCGAGGACGAAGTCAAAATTAGTCTATAATTGTATAGTGTACACAATTTTGAACACTCTACAAACAGTAAAGTAATTTGAGTAGAAGTTTTAGCAGTAGTTGTAGCAGTAGTATATATTTAGATTTAGAACGGGTATAATTCAAGGTGTTTAAGCATTTAGATAGGGTGTCCTAGTCGATTTGTATACATTCCTTTGCCTAGACAGGTTGTTTGGATATCTGAATACCGCTTCTCTGTGTGGTTGTCATTCATTTCATATAGTGTTGCTTGATGCCATATTGCCCTGGATACAGTGGCTAAAGGTACTTTTTAATTACTGGTGACTATATTATGCCAAACAGCACTTGAAACAAACAAGATACATGTATATTGGTTTTGTACAGGAATCCAAGCTTGACAGTATGATCAATACGTCTACGTTTGTTAAAAATAGAATTTTCAAGAATACTGTAAATGTTGTATATAATGAACACCCGGGGATCATTCATGTCTGTTCCTTATCCGGAGAGTATGTTATTTTCAAAAAGCTTTTGTCATGAGTTAAAGAAAAAAATACGGGCCGAACATTTGTTCTTTATATCTGGAAGGTTTAAGAGAATGAAACATACTGTGTTAAATTCAAACCAGACATATATATAATTCAGTTTGTCATTAGGAAGTAATTGAAACTTTGCGAAATTAACAAACCGATAGAGATTAGTTACAACTACAGTCATTATGATAAAAGACGAAATTATATATCATAAAAATGTGATCCTCTTATCTGGAATTTCGCTATATACGGTGTCATTATATACTGAGTTAACTGTTCTGCTATTGAAAATAGCGTAAACCCATAAAAATAGTTTTCAAGGCAACTTTTAAAAAATCCATTGAATTCTTTTCGTGTAGTTTCAGTTCTATCATTTTAAGTTGTTCGGTAGAACAAATATTTCTATGGCAATTTCCGACAATCACATCAGCTAAGTTGGAAATATTACTTTCTTAGGATAGTGTAAATCGGTCAAAAATAGTTCAGAAGTTTATTGCCTTGCTTTTCGACGTTACAGCATTTTATACCAGTAATTTGATAAAAACACGTTCATTTAAATACCATAATCGAATAAAGATGCGTCAAAGCAAATTATGTCAATTAGCTAGCATAATATTATTCTACGTTGATAATGTTATATAATACATATGTTACTATATATAGTAACAAATTTGTACAGTATTATGATGATTATCTTTACGGTCAAGGCATTATACATATTTGGCCCGCTTGAGGGCCGATTATGCGATAATCGGCCCTCAGAAAAGGGACACGCGACGTCAACGGCTACAAATGACGTCACCTCTGGAATAAAATGGCCGCCAGCGTGACATCAATTGAATCGCGATCAAAAGGGTCATTAAAAACAAAGTGATAGAAAATAGATATTCAATTATGAGTGTAACAAAATACAAACGAGTTTATCGAAAGTAAAAAATATCATCAACACTAGGAAAAAGATGACGCGTAAGGAATGGCCGTGAAGTGAGGAAAAACACAAACTTTAAATCATCATCACTAAATGACCATGATCTATGAATTACACGTTAGTTTCTATTTTTCTAGTATCTAGTAGTTTTGCACATTGTATGATAGAATACTGATTAAAAACGTAAGCTATGTATTATAGACGTTAATTCACGACTGTGCCGTATAATCGACCTGGCCCGGCTCAGCCGTGTATTATCCTCTAAGTAAACAACCTCCATTCTAAATGACCCCTTTTATTAGATATTTATACAAGCGTTACGGCACTGGCAATATTAAACTCCCCGCATCGATTACTTCCCCTACAAGTACAAGGGGAGCGTTAATGTAGATGTTAAGGTGTCTGTCGCTCATCCCGGAGGTAGCGGGTTCGAGCCCCACTGGGGTCACGACCGTTCCTCCTCATATGACACCAGTACTG
The DNA here is from genome assembly GCA_022818135.1 of Saxidomus purpurata. Lineage (NCBI taxonomy): Eukaryota > Metazoa > Mollusca > Bivalvia > Venerida > Veneridae > Saxidomus > Saxidomus purpurata. The sequence continues at coordinate 311,070 of JAFMSR010000016.1, forward strand.
GTTTTTCCAGGAAGCGGACTTGAGAGTGATTCGATAAGCTACAAGCTTTCTCCACATTAGTATAATCTAAACTAAACTATCAGTATACATTTGAGAGCGGCAGCTCATGTTATCAAATCGCTGTGAGGAGTTTGTGGCAATATTGGACATTTTCCAATAATAACATACTGCAAATAGATATTTGATACAGTGTGGTCTATTAAGTGTGACTATTCTAAATTTACGGATACGTACAAATACAGTCAAGTCATACAAATACTATAATTAAACAAACAAAAAATATATTTTGATAAGTTAAGTTAATCAAAGCGCTGAAGGCACTGAAAATGTTCGGTCTGAAACATAGATTATCGTAAGGATTGGTACCTAGAAGAGGAATGTTGAACACATGTTTTGCAATATGTCTGATAGTTTTAAGTGGAACATCTGACCACTTGATGTAACAGCATATTGAGCAATGTTACAGACGGTGAGATTCCTACTTGGTCAAGTGGTTAGAGAAGCTGAAACTTCTCAATCATTGAGAGTCTTGAGATCGAGCCCCGCTACTTACCACGTCTCTATATGTGAGAAAACTTGCAATTTAAAAGAAGAAAATAGTACTGGTCCCTACCAGGAATTATCGTAAGATTAACTGCCCGCCTGTAAATAAACGTACAATGCACATACAATAACTGAAATGTATTTCCTTTGACGTATATCTTTTTCTAGACTAAGTCATCATAAAGCACAAAGTCGGAATGTTTAATACATAGTATATATTGTACTGAGCACTTGAGCATGGCTTACAACGTCATTTTTTTACCATTGTAAACATTAAAACAACACATTTCTTTAATATTGACATGAACATTAATGGTCGATTGCATTCATGGTATAATACATTATACGCGAAATAATAAAACAACTTTCTATTGGTGTTCCATTCGTGACAAATTGTTTCCCACCGGGTGTTAAACCCGCACATTCCTATCTAGCCCGTTCACGATAAAACAGTCGTATGGTACATGTAACATATACTTTAAATCACAACATTAAACAGAAACTGATTACACATTGATGGGCGACCAGTATCGATCCAGACCAGCCTGCTTGCATGATTGCAAAGTCCATTATGTTGGTTTTCCCCTGACGCGGCTCAAGTTTTGTTATTCAATTACACTGAACCACACGAATGGTAGGTATTTCAAAATGAATGAATCACAGTATATTATTGTAAATAATCATAGTAATTAATCAAAAATTTCATTCAACGATAGTTAGGAAATCTGTCTATTGAAACACTGTTGAAAAAGTGGTTTAAGACGAAACTGTTTTGCTACTAGCTTACTAATAAAATTTTGGGTGCATTTTAACAGTCTATTTCGCACATCAACTATATTAACAAATGCACACCATGGTGCTTCCCTGAATATGGCAGTTAAAGGGTATATTTCACAATTATCGCTAGTAGCGACAGCAACTTAAAAACTGGCTCTTTTTTACATAAATTCTATAGTTAAATAACAATCATCTTTAAACTCCATACTGCGTAGTATCTTCGTGACTTCGCTACTTACGATTTTGGATTGAAACATATCGTAAACGCGTAGTTAACAAGAGCGACATTCCGTCTGTTATCAGAACCTACATTTTCATCAAATACCGATGAAATGGCGTTTATAAATGCAATGTAGGTAAAGTATTGCCAGTATAAATGGTATATGCGGAGGTGTGTCACTTTCAGCGCGTTTTGATCGGCTGCTTATTAAAGTAGTGCATGTCTAAACTGCGTAGTAAGAAACAGACCACTTAAGTGCCATGATGCTGTGTATCTGTCGAACGCTTAAGAAGTACTTACACTCAACAGGTTTAGAAACGCAAAAGTGGCAACATATTTATTTTATCATTGTAACCGTGTTTCAAATTTATATAAATTTCATACAAAATAAAAATAATATAAAGTTGAATTATTGGAAAAGTTTCAATAATTTATCGCAAAAAATGACTTAAATAGAAATAAAAACAATAGCGTCATCTAAATACAAAATGTTCAACAGGGAAAATCTTTGCGTTTCTAAACCTGTTAAGTGTACAACCTATGCACATTAACTTAGAAAAATTGACCAAATTCTTTTTTTATGATTAATTGTCGCGTATGTTTCTTATCTTTGAAACAATAGAAATCTTTGCAATCATACCAACACCAAAACTGTTGATTACTTATGTTACTTTCCATAAATATGGGATGTGATCAATCTGAAGGATTATTTAGAATTGAGGGATAATTCGGTTTTAGAAGTAGAGACTGCTGTACTCAGAAACCGGGTACAATAAATGTTAGGATTTGAAAATCCTCACATTTAAAAACGATAACTATAAGATAAACATAAGAACAGAAAAATATATGAATAAAGTAAACTCAAGAACAGGCATGTCGGCTAGGTTAAAGGTGGATAATCAGAATTCGGCCATTTAACCGATTTGTTTGAAACTTTAACATCTGATCATTTACACTCATTTATGTTCACTTAGCACTTAATTCAAGTAAGATTTTCACTGAAGGTGTTTTTAAAATTTGATTTCCTTAACCTGGTTGCCCAACCAAGATAGAGTTATTTTATCATATGTAAAAATTTGATAAACATACTTTGCCTAAGGAAAGATATAAATATAAGACCTATTGTATTATATTTGTGAAATATTTGCATTCAAAGTTATATATTTAGAGGGAATTCATTAGAAATGCAGGTTTGAAAAATATTATTACCTCCCTTTACCTATCTTGGGTGCGCACCCAGGATAGATTGAAAATAAATAAATTCAGAAGCTGCACGTAGTTTTAAAACTTGCATTTTGGTTCAGAATGTTAAAATATGTGTATATCTATCCAATTCAAAAGTAGAAATTATATTGAAATAAAAATGAAATGCTCAACGTTTTAAATAATTTCATGTAAAAGGGGAGTAATAACAAAATTTGATAAATTTTAATAAAATGTAAATTTCTGATAGAGATCTAACTCTGTGTAATGGGCCTTTTTGTTCATTAAATAAATCTCTAACAGAATATACAAAAAGTAAAAATTGTCATAAAATGTTGCTTAAAAGTAATTGACCACCTTTAAACCCTATGAGGCATCATTTAGAGCTCTCAATAATTCTGGGACAACCACTTAATAATGATCATTCCCATAGAATAAAGTGCAGGACGTCAACATATACGTCTGTGCTCTGTGCCAAGATCGGTAACAAAATCAAACACATGGGACTCAAATTCTTCCAAATTAAACATGTAGAGAAAATTACGCCACTGGCTTCCGGTGCTGTGCTGCACGAATTCGAGTCAAACGCGGCTCTATAGACCGCGCTACATTTCAAACCTATGACGTAGTTTAACATGGAGTACATGTAGGGAGGAGGCTTGAAAAAAACAAGTGACATTACACCCATATTCTACTCTGCATTTTATATTTCTAAAGTTTTGAACACAAAATCTATGTTCAATCTCGAACAACAGCAGTGCTTTCAGCGCTTTGATTATAATTTTGTAAGTAAGAGAAATAAATCAGTGAGACCGAAGGTATCCATTGTGTGTTAAACATCTTTTTTAATAAAGTTAAAATTATTATCATAATCACAAAAGACGCTTAAAACATTTTGTGAATGCTTTGACAACTTGTAAGAAAATAACTTAGTGTTTGAAATTATTTTCACAGCGCAGTTTTGTCTGCACATTAACTAGGGTAAATAAATAACTAAATACTAAGTCAGTAAATGAAAAACTAATACGTAAAATACTTGACGTATGCACCAGAATGGCGCGTTTACTCTAAACGTCTCACAGATAGAAGTGCCGAACGGCTACAAACTACCCGGGACAGGAGAATATTAATTAAATATCATTTAGGATGTCATGAAAATTCGACCGCCACTGCCGGGACTCGAACCACGTGTCTCTGGATTACCGGCCCAGCGTGCTAACCCCTGCACCACGGCGGCACGTCAAATCTTTCATGACAAATTACGTTAAATACTTGACGTATGCACCAAAATGGCGCGTTTTTTCTAAACGTCTCACAGATAGAAGTGCCGAACGGCTTACAAACTACCCGGGACAGGAGAATATTAATTGTGGCGGTCGATTTTTCATGACATCCTAAATGATATTTAATACGTAAAAGTTTATTCTCAGACTGATACATTTACTACAATTTGTTTTCGTTAGTGCATCCAAATGGACACTAACCTATACTTATTCCGCTGAGCTACCATTTGAAATATTAGTTATTTTACTAATTGTAGATAATTGGCAAATTTTTAAAAAATCATATGTACACGTATACAATCCACCTAACCGGTCGACAAATCCTAAGAGCAACAACCTCCAAAAAAGACACATTTTCTTACCCGTAGGGTCAATTATATAAGAAATCGACTTCTTCAGACAACACCTCTACAACAAACACATTTATGTGTTCCCAAGGGTGTTCGCTCATGAGCGGCTGCATTTTATTTTGTTTGTTTTCCAGGGGTGTTCGCTCCTGAGAGGTTGCACTGTATTTTACTTGTATTAGCTATTGTATTTCACTTGTAAATTAGAAGGTATGATTCAAATTCCTTCGACCATTTCGGAAGCAGCTAACTGTTTCCACATCCAGTATTATGTACAAGGTGAATAACCTCCAGCCTTTAGACAAACTCATAAAGTTCATTACTGTGCTGCTTATTTACATACAAATTTCAACGGCATCCTGTAGCAGAATTGAAAATTTGCATACACAATGATTTTTTATGGCAAATGACCCAAGAAAAATCTCCAATTTGCAAGAACAAAGCAGATGGTAAGGACAGGCCCCCAAAATGGGAAAATAGCCCTTACGTGAATGTCATGCGATGTAAAGCTCCAGGTTTAGATCACGTGAAGACCCTTAAACACCAATGGCTTCCTAGGAATTTGCACGTTTTCTATACTATGTAAAAGTTGGCTACGATACTAACAAACATGTAAATTCTTAATTTTTGGCTCTTGAAGAATATTCTTTTCTTCCTCAAATAGGGTCAAATGATGCACTGGTAGATGACATAAGTGAGTTGCTTGAAAAACAAGACCATGATTATCCAGAGGTTATATTGCTAATTGGAAAAAGCGGAGCTGGCAAAAGCGCCCTGATTAACACAATACACAAAGCGTTAACAGGCAAATATTTTGGGATAGCTAAACCAGGAAAAGGTGAAGCAGCAACAGCTACGATGGAATTAAACAGGTAAACGAATGCTCTTTTAATCTAAATTCATAAAATATCCCTAAAGTATCTCAAATTGGTGATTCTACAAAATAAGTAAATAATTATCACGTTACATTAACAGCTTTTGTTAGTATGGCTGCATTTATATTGATAGTTAGCAATTTGGTGGCAAGTGTATTTGTTGATGAGAAACCGTTTTTGTAAACTCCCTATTTATAGTTGAAAAGAAGTTGTTTCTTATGCGAAATGGCTAACAATTATTCTAAAGAGGTGTGCTATAAGCCCGTACCCTAGTAGAGGCAACTGGCTCTACCTCTACGTCTTAACATTCTTGGCTGCACTTTTCACAATTCAGATAAATGTAAGTTTCACTAAACGCCACTGTGAACAAATACAGTATTAAGGCCCAAATTGAAAGAAACAAATGTTAAATGATTATTTAACGCAATCTCACAGATATGACAACTGCGGAGTAAAAACTGCTGATTGGATAACAAATGAAAGGTTGAAAAAAGTCTATCGAAAACTTCCGTTCATCTTTGACTGTGCTGGTCTTGCAGATGAAAATACGAAACGTCTACGTGAACAACTGGAATTTTTTATCGGAGGTATGTACTTTTAATTAATTCTGCAATTTTCTTCCCTCATAGTTACTGGTTAAGTTGGGACTTAAGATACCGAAAAATAAATACATTTGCTGATAAAACACTACAATTAGTCTGATACGATGTTGACGCACATTTTTTCTTACCTTTTTCGCTTCTCCACGAAAAAAAGTGTTTGCAGACAGTGTTTTTTATTTTGCAATACTAGTATCATTGGAAAAAGATCTGCGTTATATTCAGAGCAAAGAATATTTTTCGACCAAATAATGGTCAGTTTCGTGCCAATCACTTTTCTTTGTGATATAAGAGCTATAATCAATTGTGCATTTAAAGTCCCAGGATCTCTTTGATTATACTGATATAGAAACAATTTATTGATAATGATAGAACCACGTTCTATTCACTCTCAAACAATGTTGATATATGCCCGTTTTATGTTTTCAAGTAGTTTCTTCAAGAAAAAAAGTTGCCTGAAAGCCTTTCTTATTTTTTGCAATATCATTGGGAAAAAAACTGTGCTATGTTTCTAGTAATTATGTACTTGTCCGTGTAAAAAGCAAAGTAAGGAATCTTTTTTGGTTTCTGTCAGTAAAGCAACTTTCTTGACAAATGATAGCTACTTGCAAATGTGATCCTGGGACTTTTGAATGAAAATGGGGCTTTAAATGCAGTTTGTTCTATAGAACAAGTAGATCTTATAACAATTAAGCACAAAAACAGTTTTCGTAGGTTGGTTTTTTATCGGTTCAAGGCTATTACCAATGTATATATCTATAGATACAATTAATTTAAAAAAAGAAGCTTTCTCACTACATAAATGAATGATATATGAACAACTAGCAGGGACAATAAATCAATATCGTCTTTATTTTTTTGCAACTAATTAAGAATTTCTTTACCGATATGTAGGATATATTCCACCGACAACAAGCATTGCGGCTTTAGAAGAACATCAAAACCGCTACGGCATAGGCGCTCTGAAAATGTTATTTCAGAAACAAAATCCAGAATGGAAGGTTACAAAGATTGTCTTCATGCAGGGATGCATTGATGATATACCAAGAAATCTCATACAGTCTTTGAAGGATGTGCTGAAAATCCATAACGAAAACTTGGAAAGAAAATGTAAATGCTACATGTATAAATGTTACTAGTATTTTGTTTTACTTTAATCCAATCTAAAAGTTTTGCATCAAAAAGTGTCAAAACTACAAAACTAATAGTTTGATGTGAATACATTTACGTAGGTGATTAAAGTTTTCCTAGCATTTCCAATTTTATTTATTTCATTCCTCAAGTAGACACGTATATTTTCGGTATGATTGAACTATCTTAATCGGACGGTTGTGAAAAGAAAGCCGTTCCAGAGGGAATAGAACATAATTAAACGGAGCAATATATAATAAACGGATTTGGTGAGGTTTTTTAAACACAAGCAACTTCGATAAAAGAAATAGTTCTAAGCGGAGAACTATCTACAATATATTTGCCTTTGAAATCCCTAATATAAATTGCATGTTCGCAGAAATGCAATTAATTTCAGACATATTATCTACATACCTAAAAGAAATCAATGTTTGGCTTCAGACTGCGTATATTTAACATAAATTAGCATATCGGCAGCTAACATTTGTCCATTATCGGAAAAATGTACTACACCAGTAAATTTTCGAGCACTTTGTAGAACAGTGTAAGCGAGCTCGCATTTACTGCTGTTAAATTACTATGTGAAGTTGTCTGTTGTAGTGTTTGTTTAGATTTGTTCGTGCTTTTTTCCGAGAAAATTTTACTTTAAGTCACCATAAGCTTGGACTTTCGTTACATTTCTTCGATAGCGTATCGTGTTCCAATCGTTATTTGAAAGATAAGCTAGTTGTCCCTGTTCTCTTAGACCTTAAGTTATGCGTATTTTGTTAAAATTTTTATTATCCATTTGCCACTCGCAGCAGATGTAAAACCAATAGGGCTAATCATACGTAAGGATTGCCAAAATTTAAATGATGATTGTTAAAATTTAGTGATTCTACAAAGTTAAGAAAAAAGTGAAGTTATTTAAAAGTACTCGTGAGTTGACGTGAATATACAGAGTTGTATCACTGAACTCAAACTACTACTGAAAAAGCATGAAGCAAACGTCATACATCATTGGTTTGCCGAGCTTTCAACAAACATAATATTACATGTTTATAATGAATGCTCTGAATGACGAGAATGTATGAAACAAGTAGGCTATGTTCTTCTTGTTGACATGCGATACAGAAAAAATTATATCCGAAGTAATTTAATAACAGTGTTTGTGAACCGTCTGTGTCCATGGGTTGTACGGCTGATTTGAGTGAAGTTTTCGTAGTTAAATAACGACTGACAATAGTTTCTTCTAACTAAACTATTGCTCTTTAGCACTACATTTTGAGCGCTGTATTATTGCAAGTTCAATTATAAATTTGCGTTCTGAAACACAAGTTTGCGAGAATTGTAAATCAATTTTGATTTCCTTGACATTGACCTCCATTTCTAGTTCACATTAATTTTATAGTCTTGGATTTGAGTAGTTAGGTCTCTTTTAATTGAGCATTTCAAATTATACTTAGAAGTTGAACAGAATTTCACAGAATAAATGAGTGATCACTTTCACGTCTTGGATTCTGAGTGATCTTTTTCAAATATTATATGGAAAAGTTCATTGTTTCACTTTGCGTCGAACATTTCAGTATTTCTTGCCTAAACTTAATTAACACATGCCGACACAACCGTCCTACCAGTACGTCAAAGGCTTTGGTTACCATTATATTGCTACATTTATAAAACAAATAGACTTGATAGTCCTAATATCAATTAATTTACTAAATGGGCGCTGACTGAATCTTTACTGTCTGAATAGCGAACAGTGTAGATCATGATCAGACTGTAATAATGTGTGGGCTGTTTGTGATCAACAAGTTGCATAGATTGAATTATTTGCTCTAAAATTTGTAAAGATTAAATGTTTTCGATATTTTAGCCAAATATAAATATATATTTCGATTCTTGTAACGTTATCAACCCTGTTAATCCTTTCCTTTCGACTTTTAGAAGGTGCAAGTTTAATTAGATTTTTTCCAACACAGGGAAACAAAATAAACATTAAATCATAAGTAAAAAAAATAAAAAATTTCCTACCAGCCTGCATTTTTCAGTGTCCCAGTACAATGCTGATCTTGGTCTTATTTTCTTGCAGATCAGTGTGACAAATTTGTTCTGATCACCAAATATGATCTTGTAAAAGACGCTGAAGACTCGCATCTTTATGGACAGCCTGGAGACAAATGTACTACTCTTGAAGATCTCGAGAAAGTTGAGGAAACACTAGAAAAGGAATTCAACTATGCTGGACACAGAAATGCGAGCAGAATGCACTGTGTCTGCTTGAACGATAACACGGGCTTTGACAATCCGAACATTGACAATATTGCGCTAAAATTCTTGAAACGTATGGTTGAACCAGGTGTACCCAGAGTAGAGAACCAACGCCATGTATTGCATATAAGCACGAGGTTCCGTTTATTTCTGAAACGAGTTGGTCACATGATGAGTGGTTTTCTCAATCAGGACATACATATTAGCTTACCAAAATTGTTGATTGTTGTCGCAATTTTAATCGCCGTCCTGGCTTTTTTCTATTCTTTGCTGTCTCAAGGTATAACTTCAGCAACGAACGGTACCGACGCAAATACAAGTGCGCAAGGAAACACATCAGGCTAGGTTCAAAAGGACTGTTACTGAAATGTAAATTAATCTGAACTATTTGCATTAACTAATATTTGCTTACACATAACATTGTGTGTACATGCATAATGGTGACAGAAATTTAATGATCATGCATGTACCAGATCGACTCTATAAAGCACTGATTGCGTGTTCCTTGACCTCAGATAGAAGTAAGCGATCCCACAACATTGAAATACCATAGACAAGTGATATCATAATAATAAAAAAACTGTAAAATAAATTTTATAATACTTTAAAAGTTATACCCTTCAAAATGACTATATTATGGTAAAGAATGATGCTGAAAACACATATATAACAGTAAAAGCTTTGAAATCTTGGAAGAAATTAGTTTTGCGGATTTGTTTTTCTCCTAGACAGATATGTATGAATTGAAATAAACATAGAAAAGGTGGATATTTTTAATTAATGACTAGGAAAGTCAGAAACATGTTTTCTCTACATCGCATTCAATGAAAAATAAAACTGTTGTACATAGTCACATATTTTTATAATAATTTTGGCATCGTCCAGTTTTCTAGGCCTGTAAATCATATTAGTGATTTATGTCTTTTTTAAAATGCTGACGGTCATTTTGAAGTGTATTATCATCTTTAACATGCACGTTAGTAATAGAATGAATCTACATTTGTATATGTTTGCTTGAAATTGTAAGCACTGTGGAATTTTGGTCAACGAAAAGAATGTTAAATGATTAAGAAGTTAATTGATGTACAAAGTATGAACTAGACACAGTTTGAGCTGAGAATTATGATAGTGTTGTCATATTTTTGAATTATATTGACACAGACTACAATAAACTCTGCGTATAACGACTCCAGATATAGCGAACTTTCGGATAAAAGGAACAAATTAACTGGGCCCAATCGTTTTTCTTTATTTAATTCAAAAATGCTATATGGATATAGCATGTTTCGTATACAAGGAACCAATTTTAATGGTCCCAAGGAGTTCGTTATATACGGAGTTTACCGTATATGTTTGTTCGAAGACAATGTGTGTAAGTCACATCACCTTCACTACAGATTTTTTAATGTAATTTGTTAATTAACGTACGGTATTCATTGCTTTTCATGGAGTTATGCGTATGTTTATTTTGCCTTATTATAATATAATAAAGCATGATTTTTATGTTAACAAAAAGTTTGAACTTTAAACGTAATAATAGATATATACATTTGATGTAACAAGTTTGTAGTTTGTCTGAGACAGAAGAATTAAAACAGAACTATTCATATCACTGAACATGACTGTAAATTATTTACATGGAAATAAGGACATTTCCCAGGGGGTCATTTGTTTTACAAAGATGTATATAGAAAAACCTATTTGGTATATAACATTGCCTAGTGATCTTCCACCAGGCAAGTGGACTTGTACTAAGGTGAGCAATATAGGGCCATCTTGGCCTTTTGTTTATCTATAACTGTTACTTACCAGTATATTTTCGTAACTTGAATCATTATTGCGTACCCTGAACCATTTTAATAAATGAAATTCCTGTTACATTTACTTGAAAATTGTTTTTTAAAAATTCTTTCTTATGATACTAGATTCTATAGTTTACGTTGATGAAAATCTGAAACATCGCGTATACATCTTTAATGAATGAAAGTCATATAAAATAGCGAGTTCGCGAGAGGAAACTTCAACGGCAAAATCTAAGTACGTAGCAAGTGTAAATTATGTTCGATAAAAATAGTTCTCTCATTTTCTTCAAATGTTGTTTCAGATACGTCGTGTTACAATCGAAATAATAAGTATCCAAGTTTGGTTTATTGTAGAATAACCATGGTTTGTCGTTCTTATGTGTAATAATATATCAATCAGACCTTCGGCCTTCGTGGTAGATTCTTGCGCATTAAAACTCGAAACTCGGGTTATTCTACGATAAACCAAACATAGATACATATTATTTCTTAAATAAATTTCCTTTAATTTTTAAATGAGTGAGTGCTTAGATAGTATATTAAAAACCATATTGTGATGTCAGCCTTATTTTTTGCAGTTCCTTTGTCGATACATGAAATAGAACACATTCTTGATGAAAATACAGTCAAAACACTTGGAAATATGTATCTTAAATATAAGGTGCATCATTTCAAGCTTAAAGTTTAATAAGATAAAAGGAAGCCAAAGGTTATTAGAAAATGACACATGCAACTCGTCTGACCTGAACCGAATGCGTGTTATCGTTTCAATAAGGGACATAGGTGTGCCGCTTTGAAAGTAGAGGCCTATTTGCTGGGGGCATGCAAAATTATCTTTATCATGCATTTAGCTACAATCATTACGTTGTTCTCTTACTATTCTCATCAACATTACTTGCGGCTGGATTGATGAACCCATCATCGTTACAATGTATGAACCTAAACAACGAAACAATGTAAACAAACCCCGAGAGAAGGCCAACTCTCACTTCTGGGTTAAAATTCTGAGCTTCCACGACATATCGGAATCTCCATGGTAGAAGTAGAACCCTGCAACTAGCCCTCATTCAACCTCCTTCAGTTTTATTGCAGAATTGGAAGTTTCATTGTTTTCATCTCTGGACACGAAGTGTAGGTCCAGGCCTACCGTGCCTTACGGAGATACCCAGTGACAATGTTGGACTAACCTTACAATAATGACATCCAGAAGATTCCTTCGTCGAGTTAGAATTAAGTTATCTTGAGAGAAGATTTGAATTTTCAAAAAAATGTGAGAAAGTATGTTATATAGGTGAACAAGGCAATTTTTTTTACAATGTTTCACTTTATAAAAAGGAAGATAAAAATATGACCAAACAAACCAAATTAAAATAGTTATATCCCATAAGGAAAGCGTCATATCAAAAGGTGAACGTACCGTTTACAATTGTGAGAGATGGCTAAACCGTTGCGTTTTTGCGGCCGTTCCGGTGACTTTTTACGGAAAGGTGATACCGGTGCATGCTGATCGTACTGGTATGTTGGTTTAGTACCAGAACGGCCAAAATCCAGAACGGATCGGTCCAGAACGGACCAGTCCAGGACGGACCAATCCAGAACGGACCAGTCCAGAACGGCCTACTGTTTAGTAATGATTTAGATATATAAAAGTCAGTGAGAAATTCGTGAAAAGGCCTCTGTAGAAATTGTACTAGAATAAAGAAAAAATTAAAGAAGAAAATAAACATTAAAAAAAAAAAATTTACGAAGTGACGTTGACCTCCCCCCCAAAAAAAAAAATTTTGCTAAAAAAACATTTAAAAACTAACTATATTTTAGTAACAGTTGCCTGTAAAATAGTTTTTTTGCTGAAAACAATTTAAAACTAAAAAAAAATTTGAAAAAAAACTATTTTTAGCCCCCCCTACACCCTCGAAAAAAAAAATGAAAAAAATATTGCTTAAAGCAATATAAAAATTTAAAAGAAAAAAATATTAAACATCTTCCTTTCTATGGAAGCTACCTACACACCAAGTTTCATTGCAATTGGTCACTCCTTACTCAAGTTATTAAGTGGAAACCATTTTTCTATTTCTAGTAACAGTGACCTTGACCTTGATCCTAGTCACCCTAAATGCAACCCAAGCTTCCTCTCCCCACAAACAACCTACAAACCAAATTTAATTGCAATTTGTCACTCCTAACTTAAGTTATTGAGGGGAAACCATTCTACAATTCCGGGTCACTGTGACCTTGACCTTTAAACTTTTTTTCTCAAAACCGTTAGGGATCCTCTGCTGGTTATGACCAACCTCCACATCAAGATTCAGGATCCTAGGTCCAAGCGTTCTTTAGTTATCATCCGAAAACCAGTTGGTAGACGTACGGACGGACGGACGGACCGACCGACCGGCCGGCCGACCGACATGTGCAAATCAATATACCCCTCTTCTTCGAAGGGGGCATAATGAAAACCTAGACCAGCGACAATTTCCTTTAATATAATGATTTTTTAATCTTTTTTGCTATGATACTTAAAAAGTGGACCGTTCTGGACTGGTCCGTCCTGGTACTGGGCCGTTCTGGTAGTGGTCCGTTCTGGATGTGGGCCGTTCTGGACCTACACCGGTATGTTGCTGAAAGAGAAGCGAACAGTGGCAAATTAAAACTGATATTTAGCCAGTTTCATGAAGAATTATACATTTAGGACAGGTTTGTTTGGCTGATTCTTTTACTATCGTGTCCGTGTTCATGCAAAAACAGCATCAAGTCTCGATTTAAATTACATCGGGTTAGAAATTACCCATTCGACTGAAGTGTGCAGTGTAAATTTAGCACTCGGTCCGGTAAGAGTATATTCAACAAGAATAATTACCCTTTCCACACTAATAAATGTCAGAAATACACTTCTAAACGAGATTGGACTGAGGTTACAGAGACTTAAACTGACACATACATTTACCTTGTTTGGTCGTTTTTTTCCGCCGTCTTGGTTGACTGTATCACCGTGCCGGCACGCTCATGACAGTGATATTACACGTATTTAATTGACGTACACAACTTTTTTTCTAAATTTATCTTTCGCCAATAGAATGGACCCGGTATTCAAATATATCTTAAGTAACAATATAAATATCCGGTACATTTTGGTCATAGACCACTTAACCTGAACCATATAATAGGAGTGGGTGGTGTCATTCAGCTGCATTTCAGTGCCATACAGTATTAGATAACATATCTATAACTATTTCTATATTTATATGGGACTAGGGTGATTTTGCATTTCAGTAGCAAGTGACGGCTATACCGAAAATCTTGTAACTCAATGAACACATAATACCAGACGTTCTTCCTAGAAAAAGTAGTCCCTGTCTTGTTTTACACTTCCTGCTTCAAAGGTGTGTGTCACATGACTGTGCGCAAACTAACCTGCAATATATCAAAAGAAATTGCATGTCATGTTTCATTTTCTATCCATTTCACAGATACCTCGGATGAGTTGGTTTGAATAGCCTGTGGATATACAGATTACCGTTCAAGTCATTATATTTGCTTTGTACATACACCATAGCGTTTAGTATGGTACATACGTATACGTTAGTTTAAAATATAACTTTCATAAATACAGCAGGTGTCGTATATAATGAACTCCTGTTGACCATTTTAATAATTATGTTCATTATCCGGAGTCTGTTAATATATCCAAATGACATACATGTATACTAATTAAAATGCCAAACAAAATTTTAAGAAAGACATTTATCAAAGATAGTTACTCCTTTCTGTAAGTCACGAATTAAGTCTACGAATACGAGTTTTGCAATAAACTCTGTATATACCGAAACCCTAGGGACCATTTTAATTTGTTCTTTATATCGGGAGTTTGTTATATCCATATGACATTTCATATTACATTAAGAAGGAAACAACATCTGGTCAAAAAAATTTGTTCTTTATATCCGGAATTTCGCTATATCCTTTGCACAGTCGGCATATTTTGTTGGACACCCGACAGACACGTATGCGTTTTTGTAAACACTGTACATCACATTATGCTCTTTCATTTTACTGTGCGTGTTGTATACGTCAGCAAACAGATTGAGCTGTAACATGAAAGTAAACTTTTCATTGGCCTACCTACAGAGGTCACGCGCAGGGGTCATCCTGTCTGGTAACCTGCGCAAGGACTTTTTTTGCTAATGAGAGGTCGATTTTAAGCATTCGCATAAGATGTCAATATACCTGGGTTTGAGTACGACATGTCTGCTTAATGTCTATGAAACAATATTTGCACGCGATCAAAATAGAATCCCACGGGAGCCTGTACGCGAACGTTGGTAAAATGAAAATGTTCAAACCTGTTAGAATTGTGTCCAAGGTCATTTTCAAGGCTGTCTTAGCGTGTCAGCATTTGCCTCGGACGTCTGAGTTTTCGACATTCGGGAGCTGTAGGTATAAACTTTAAAGTCATAGAGACAAAACGTGTTCCATACGGTAACTGTCGCTTCTATGAAAGGCCAAACCTGTCTTAACCCGCGTATACGGTTTATTACGTTATGGACGTTCAAAGGAAATACGGAGTCGTTATATACGGAGTTTACTTTTCTGCTATTGAAAAAAGTGTTTACACCAAAAACACCAAAAACACCAAAAACACTGACATTTTCACTCGTGGCTGGTGTTCACTTGTGAAATAAAATTGTTATTTTTCACTGAATCAAACAAATATCCTCTATTTTTTTTCATAAGTACAACTTTGAGACACATACCTTGCCAAGGGAAAGATGTAACATAAGACCTATTATATTATATTTATAAAATATTTGCATTAACAATAATATATTTAAATGCAATTCGTTAGAAATGCAATTAAAAAAATGATTATTACCTCCCTTTACCTATCTTTGTTGCGCAACCAAGATAGATTTTAAATAAATGAATTCAGAAGCTACACGTAGCTTTAAGACTTGCCTTTTGGCCCAGAATGTTAAAATATTTGTATATCTATCCAATGCAAATGTAAAAGTAGAAATTATATTGAAATAAAAAAAAACTCAACTTGTTTAAAATACTGCATATAAAAGGGGAGTAATAACAAACTTTTTATAAAAGTTAATAAAATGTAAATTTATAATAGGGATCTAACTCTATGTAATCGGTACTTTTGTTCCTTAAATAAATCTCTAACGTAATATACAAAAAGTAAACATTGTCATCAAATGTTGCTTAAATGTGTTTGACCACCTTTAAACACTAGTAAAGTAAGTTAGAGACATTAAGTCAAATTTAAACAATTAAGAAACCCCCGTCGCTCGCTACCGCTGGCTCCCTGGAGGTTTTTTTATTGTTAAAATTTGACTTAGGGTTTGGGTTGGAAAAGACCTCTCCAGAACAACACCTCTCTACAACAAACACATCTGTTTCCCAGGGGTGTTCGCTCCTGAGAGGTTGCACTGTATTTTGTGTGTTGTCATGTGATATTTAAGTTATGCAAAAAGTCTTCCCAGCTACAAAAATTAGAACGTATAGACTGGTATCCATTTCAAGGGTATAATGTACAACACTTCAAACATAAAGGCATTCATGTTCATGAAGCGTAACTAACTGAACGATTATGATCTTAAATATGTTTAAAAATATAAAATATGAAAAGGCACTGATCGCGTTTTTCTTGGCCTCAGAGAGAAGTAGGCAATCCCACAACATTGAAATATCATAGCCAGTGGTATCATAATAATTGAAAATGCAAAACAGATTTTATAATACTGTTTATTACTACCCTTCAAAATGACTATATCATATTATGGTAAAGAATGATGCTGAAAACACAGTAGATGCTTTGAAATCATGTAAGAAATTAGTTTTACGGATTTGTTTCTCTCGTAGATAGATACGTATTAATTAAAACAGACATAACAGAACAGGTAGATACCTTTATTAATGACTAGGATAGTCAAACACGTATATTGTCTTTCCATTGTATTCAACGAAAAAAGAAACCACCTGGTGTACAGAGTTACATATTTTGGTTATAACTTTGGCAACGTCCAATTCTCTAGACCTGTAATCACATCAGTTATTAATGTCTTTCTTTAAATGATGATGGTCTATTTGAAGGCTTTTATCACCTTTAGCATACATGTTAGTAAGAGATTGAAACTATATTTGTTTATATTTGCTTGACATTTCTGATTTACAATTGTGTCCTTTACAATTGTTGATGTAAGCACGGTGAAATTTTGGTCAGCGAAAAGAATATTGAATAATTAAGAAGTTAATTGATGTAAGTATCCACTAGACACAATTTGCAATGAAAACTATATCTATATATATGAGCTTGAACTATGATTACACAGACTACAATAAACTCTGCATATAACGACTCCAGATAAAGCGAAATTCCGGGTATAAAGACCACATTTTCTGGCCCAACATATTTTATTTTTTACAAACTTTTAACGTGATATATGGATATAGCATGCTCCGCATACACGGAACAAGTTTAAATTGTCCCAAGGAGTTCGCTATATACAAAGTCTACTGTGTATGTTTGGTCGTAGACAATGCGTAAGTCACTTCTCATTCACTGTACAGGTTTTGAATGTAATGTGTGAATATACAACTTCTTCATTGCTTTGCATACATTCTTGTGTTTTATGCCTTATTATGATATACAAAAGCATGTCCTTTATGTACAAAAAAAGTTTGAACTTTAAAACGTAATAATAGATATATACATTTGATGTAACAAGTTTGTAGTTTGTTTGAGACAGAAGAATTAAAAATGAAAGAAGCTATAAAACAGAACTATTCATATCTCTGAACATTACTGTAAATCATTTGCATAGAAATAAAGACATTTTGTTTCATTTTTGTTTGATCATTTTCTATCCATATAATATGAAATCCGACAAAAATGGTTTTCAATTTGCCACACATCCAATACAATGTTAATAAATGTATAAGAAATAAATTCTAGATAAATACCATTACAGAGAGAAAGCACTAAAATGCATGAAATTTACAAACAAATCCTTGACCATCAATTTAACCCTTTTTTAAATATTTGAAGCAAAGTTAATGAAACAAGACATTTAAAAGTGAAAAAAATACGACTTTTTCTAAGTTTATTAATATTATATATTTTTAAACCTTTGCTTTTGAAACAGAGTTTTTTTTCATTTTCAAGATTGTTTGGGTTTCGTGTATTTGCGTAAAGGTTTCATTTAGTCTTCGGCATATACAAGTTATGCACCCCGTTGATTTACATACATTAGCTTATTCGCTGGCTACACATTCTAACAACTGAATCCAAATTATTCATAATGTGAGGTATTATATTATAAGCACCTGACTTTATATAAGCACATCGTTCACTAAGCGTGCTATGCCTGATTTTAAGCTAAGTAATCAGACTTCCTCCGCAACTGAAAGTGTATACACAACATAGTAAATTAAGGGCCAGATTATAATGGTATTAAGGAGAAAGCAGAGACATCTAACTCTTCTGTATCTCTAATTTTTATTTCATTCACTGTTGATATGATCCTATCTATGATATTAATATATAATATACGTGTAAGACAGTTGCGACTTTCAGGGGTGTAGCTTTGCAAACACAATTTTTAGGCACATTTGCGTGAAGTTAGATGCCAGTTGCCGGTTGCCAATTCAATGCCGATTAAATTGGCAACTGGCAGCCAAGTTCACACTCTTGTTGTCAATTCGTCTTCACTTGCAAATATTAACCAAACACCAAGTTTATAAGCCATACGAATCGGCAACTGGCAGCCAGATGCCCATTCGAATTTTATGTTAAAATCTAGATAAAAGTTGAATTGGCAACTTGCCACTGGCAACCAACTTCATATTCAAGATGCGATTTCAACTTTCATTTGCAAATAGCCTATTCGTTCAGCCTCACGAATTTGCAACTGAATAAAAAGTGAATTGGCAACTGGCAAATGGCGACCTCGCGAATTGGTAAGTGGTAACTGGTAGCCAGATGACAATTCGATTTTTCATGTAAAATTTTAATCTTAGGTGAATTTGCAACTGGAAACTGTCATCTAACTTCATACTCCAGATGCCAATTCAACTTTCACTTGCTAATATCCAATTTGTTCAACTACATGCATTGGAAACTGGTAACTGGCAGCCAGACAACAATTTGACTTCTGTCTTTATATTGTGAATAAAAAGTGAATTAGCAACTGGCAACTGGCTACCAACTTCACATTCCAGATGCCAATTAAACTTTCATTTGCAAATAGCTTATTCGTTCAACTTCACTGATTGGAAACTGGCAACTGGCATCTAGATGCCAATTCGACTTCTGTCTGTAGTTGTAAATAAAAAGTGAAATGGCAACTGGCAGCCAGATGCCAATTCGAATTTTATATAAAAATCTGAATAAAAAATGAATTTGCAACTAGCAACTGGCAACCAACTTCATACTCCAGATACCAATTCAACTTTCACTCGCAAATAGCAAATTCGAATAAGAAACGTGCAACTTCTTGGGTCTGTAATTACGATGCCAGATGCCAATTCGATTTTCATGTAAAAATCCAAATAAAGGTGAATTTGCAACAAGCAACTAACTTCATACTTCAGATGACAATTCAACTTAAACTTGCAAATAGCCAATTCGTTTAACATCGCGATTTCTGTCTTTAATTGTGAATAAAAAGTGAATTCGCAACTGGCAGCCAGATGCCAATTCGATCAACTTCGCGAATTGGCAACTGGTAACTGGCAGCCAGATGCCAATTCGACTTGTGTCTGTAATTGTGATTAAAAAGTGAATTGGATGCAAATTCGTTCAATCTCACAAATTGACAAATGGCAACTGGAAGCAAGATTCCAATTCGAATTTCTTGTAAAATTATTATTAAAACATGAATTGGCATATGTCAATAAACGTCATACTGCAAATAGCCAATTCGTTCAACGTCACTTATTTGCAACTGGCAGCCAGATGCCAATTCGACTTTGTAAGTGAAAATTGAATCGGCATCTGGAGTATGAAGCTGGCTACTAGTTGCCACTTGCCAGATTTGCGAGGTTGAATAATTGGCATCTTGCTGCAAGTTGCCAATTCACTTTAATTCATAATTACAGACACAAGTCAAATTGACATCTTGCTGCAAGTTGCCAGTTGCCAATTTCGTGTTGATCGAATTGGCTCTTTGCAAATGAAAGTTGAATTGGCATCTGAAATATGTTGGTTATCAGTTGAAAGTTGCCAATACACCTTTTATTCAGATTTTAACATAAAAATCAAATTGGCTTCTTGCTGCCAGTTGCCAGTTGCCAATTCGTGAGGTTGAACGAATTGGCTATTTGCAAGTGAAAGTTGAATTGGCATCTGGAGTATGAAGTTAGTTGCCAGTTTCTTATTCCACTTTTGTTCAGACTTAAGTACATAAAACTCGAACTGGTGTCTGGCTGCCAGTTGCCAGTTACCAATTTGCGAAGTTGATCGAATTGACATCTGGCTGCCAGTTGCCATTTCACTGTTTAATCACAATTACAGACCGCAGTCAAATTGGCAAGTGGCTGCCAGTTGCCATTTGCCAATTCGTGAGGTTGAATGAAATGGCTATTTGAAGTGAAAAGTTGAATTGGCATCTGGAAAATGAACTTGGATGCCAGCTGTCAGTTGCAAATTTAACTTTTATTCAGATTTTACTTTAAAATTAAATTTGCATCTGGCTGCCAGTTGCAAGTTGACAATTCACGTGGTTTAACAAATTGGAATTCGGTTAATATTTGCAAGTGAAGACGAATTCGCAACGAGAGTGTGAAGTTAGCTGCCAGTTGCCAGTTGCCAATTGAACGGCATTGAATTGGCAACCGGCAACTGAAAACTGGCAGCTACATTGTAACTTCACACAGGGATTTGAGATTTTACATTATCGTCACAGCTGCATTCTTAGGCATATTTTGACGGGAAAATGAAGACCCTTATAATTCTTTTAGATTATTTTGTCCTGGTAAAACGGTTTTATTTACATGCAAATGCTCATTAAAAGAATTAAAAATCGTATTTCAAAAATCATATAAGAATATATAACTGAGCCAAAACTATTTAGCATCTATAGGATAATTCTAGAAATGAAGCTTGAGGCGGACAGATGGAAAGAACAACAGGTGAAATCTTACAAGGGAAAAAATGTTTCTCTTTAGTTATTGAGGCCTGTTAAAGCTAAAACTGAAATGTTTTTTCTATTGTTATGAATTGTATGTTGGTTTTAAGAGTAACTACTTTTTCTGGGATTTACACATTGTGGAGCAATGAGAAACATGTAATATCGCCTGTTGAGCATATGTTTATCATGACAACTGACGTAATGTTTTAAAGTTTTACATAACCATAATCAGCACATGCCAAGATTGTGTTTCATTAGCAATGTCAAAACAGATGGAGAAGGAAAACACGCGGTATCCGATATTAGATACACTTGTGTTTCCGTTCTCTATTTCTTAAAACATAAAAAACTAACAAATGCGAAGATCACGGTGCATAGTAGTATTTATGTCTGAATCTTGACTTTTTTATCTATTTTGAGGCTAGTTTTAAACTTCATGAATACTAGATTGCGTGTACATTGTTTTAAGGCACAGACCTCTTAAATATTTTTAAATTTTTTGAATCTCAAACAAATCAAATGAGTGGTGTCAATTGCATACCCGGAAGTCACACACTGCTTTTCCGGCTTAGCAAGCAATGTAAAACCAATATATCACAATAAAATAAGACTAAAGTCTGTCCCACTCAATCGGTAGACTTCAATAAAAATTTGAATATGCTAGTGACATCAATAAAGATACATCAGCATCATTGGAACATTAATATCTCCAGGCATTTTTTTCATTTTTCTTTTTTACTTGTTATTTAGTCAAAATTTAAATTTATGTTATTTTTACCCATAGGCTGTAATGTTACATTTGTATTAAAATGACGTGACGTCGCTGAATCCAAGATGGCAGCGCCGATAACGTTGGTTTCGGGGATGAACTCAAAGTTAGCGAAGTCAGTTTTAATATGACGATAACGCGTCCTGCAACTTTTCTGGTTGCTAAAACTGGCGTGTTGATTACTGAGGAAAAGAAAGGGCTAAGATTGCAGTATTTCACACACAAGTTAATTTAAAGCATTTTTGTTGTTATATAACGACAATGATTCTAATCATTTGCCATTTTGACACAGAAAATTTAGAGTTAATAAAAGTTACTTCTCTATTTACCAACAAAGGGAATGCCAAATGCGTATTTTACTCAGAAGCAATATACGGTAAATCAAATTTTCATCTTTATGTTACGGTAGATATATACCTACGACAACTTACGGCCTTGAATAAACAATAAAATAGCAACACACGGGTGAAAGATTTTCCGATCGATTTGCACTTGCATCTTCAAATTCCCCAAAACCCTAGAATAAAGTATCTGGTTGTCTGACTAATCTCTCCCTGATCCCTACGCCAAGTATACATGTAGCATACAAAACATGTACTGAAATATGTTTACGTAGTAGCCGGTGGCGCGTGTTTCAAAACCACGACGGGCACCAATTATAGAAGGAATGCATGGCGATATATCCTTTGAACGCCTGTAACGTAATAAACCGTATACGCGGGTTAAGACAGGTTTGGCCTTCCATAGAAGTGACAGTGACCGTATGGAACACGTTTTGTCTGTATGAATTTAAAGGCTATGCCGACAGCTCCTGACTGTTGAAAACTCAGACGTCCGAGGCAAATGCTGACACTTTAAGACGACCTTGAAAATGACCTTGGACACAATTTTACCAGATTTGAAAATTTTCATTTTACCAGCGTTCGCGTACAGGCCCCTGTGGGATAGTGTTTTGAGCGCGTGCAAATATTTGTTCACAGACATAAAGCAGACATGTCGTACTCAAATATAGGTATATTGACATCTTATGAGAACGCCTGAAATTGACCTCTCGTTAGCAAAAAAAAAAAAAAAAAAAAGAAGTCCATGCGCAGGTTAGCAGACAGGGTGACCCCTGCGCGTGACCTCTGTAGGTGGGCCAATAGAAATTTTACTTTCATGTTACAGCTCAATCTATTTGCTGACGTATACAACACGCGCACTTAACCGAAAGTAGCCAAAACGTGATGTACAGTGTTTACAAAAACGCATGCATGTCTGTCGAGTGTGTAAAAAAATATGCCGGTATCCAAAGGTTATACACGTAATCCCTCTCTTCCCAACTTACAATAAACTAAATTAATTTTTAGAAACAATAACTCAATGAGATGATTTTGTGCATCTTAAACCGCTTTAGGTAAACGGTTTGGGAAGATGTGGTGGGAAATTAGCACTGACCTGGAATTCCAAACATTAGCTTACACAGTGTCGTATACGTGTCACGGTGACACGGGTGGAATTTTCCGAGGTACGGAAAGGACATACCAAGATGGCGGACGGAGATGATTGTAGAAGGTAGGAGCTTGTTCTTACATCCCGTTTTACTTATTTGGTGCCTTTTTGTTCACAAATTGTGTTAATACTGAAGCAGTAAACATCCTCACGCGTGTCACTATAGGTCTTTTCACCAGTATCTTAATATTTGTCCTGAAAAAACCCCGTGAACCTTGCAGTTCGCAAAAATGAAAAAAACGAAGCAAGGTCGATGTATTTTCTAGATCGTAGTTTCTTATGTGCTTGCTACTAGACCTAGATATTGTGTAGCGTGATTTAGAAAGTAACATTTCTTCATCGATGACTGTCATTTTAGTTTCTTGAAACTCTACATGGTAAGAAAATCACCTATTTTCGAGTTCCAGACAACACGGGTGGGACACCACGCCACGGGTGGGAATTTCCGTAAAATATTGGTTAAAAGATAGCCCCGGCTGGGACATAACGGTTGATTTGTACCCTGATGGGACGCAACTTCTGCAAATGTAAAGCACGCCACGGGTGGGAGTGTCAGTAATTTTCATCTTTCAATTGAAATAAGTATGCAACGTTAAGAAATCATTGAAAACCCATTCACTTCAACAAAATTACTTTATTGTATCCAATGTTTTACACTTGCAAAAGTTGCGTCCCATCCGGTTACAAATCAACCGTTATGTTCCAGCCGTAGTCATTTTTTAAACAATATTTTACGGAAACTCCCACCTGTAGCGTTGTGTCCCACACGTGTTGTCTCGAAATCGAAAGTAGGTAATTTTGTTAACAAGCCTCTTCCTTCTACCGTAAACTCCGTCCTACATCTTGGTATGTCCCTCCCGTACCATGGAAAATCCCACCCTTGTCATGTATACGACAGTGTCTACAGGCATTGCAAATGTTTAGTTCCTTCTTATCCAGACCTACATGCTACAGGACTTATTTTATCTGCCATGGATCCATTCGGAATGCCGTCTTTCACCCCAGGCTCAGGACCACAACCACCATCTTTAACTGTTGCATCAACCGTAACAAGCACTGTACCTGGTCCAACTTACCTGTTTCCAAATTATTCTTTGAACATCTGGAATAAGACAGTCTCCAAATTCTGTGAATATATGCATGCTAATTCGCCGAAATTCATACGTGAATTTGACAGTTTTCTTACTCTGTCCAATAACGGTAAAGCAGAACCACAGCGTGCTATCGCGGCACTAGTATCCTGTTTTCAGAATTAAGTCAGTATTAGATTTTCAGTATAAATGTTGTACATGTACTATTTCATGAGCCTTAAAATAGTATGTCATCTTAATGTTTTAAGTATTGTGTCACTAATTGAATAATGACATGTTCTGAAATGCTTATTTCATTTCATATGTACCAGGGTCTAATTCTGGGGCTTGGGCTAGCGACTGACGTGATAGCCGTATTTAGACACAAACCTTTGATGTTTGATGTGGATCGTATAGTGGTTCGAATTTATATCTCTCCAGAATATATATATAAGATCCTCTGGTCAAGACAAAAGCAAACAACAAACTCAGTGCTACTTTTATTTATAAGGTTGCGGTTTTAAACAGTAACTATTCTATAAATGTATTTATTTGAACTGCATGTAATATATATATATGTGAAAACAGAATAATTTCAGTAAATGTAGAGCTGATATTAAAAAAAGAAGAATTTATTATAGTGGTTTTCTAAAAGCAAAAGTTAAATGAAAAGAGATGAAGCACTTAGGCTTCGATGGTATACCGTCGTGACCGGTAAAACCTTTGCGAATTATAACAGAAATGCACGAGTATAATATAAGCCCGTGCAAAATCACATGACTATATAAACAATTAAATACTGGTTCTCAAATGTACCAGTAAAATTAAGACGCTTTCAAAAGTTAAACCAATGAAAATAAACGTAACAAAACTATGTAGAAAGGACGGACAAAATGGTGGCGCCCATGAAATTCAATTTTGACTGAAAACGTAATTTACTTTTTAAATAAAGATATCTGGAACTGTTACATTATGCCTTCCTTAAAAAATTGTGACATACTTCTTGTACTAAAACTTTTAATTCAAAGCATAATATTAAAATTTATGTATTTCACCAGGTAGCATTTATTATGTCAAAATAATCCAGTTCTTCCTGGTTTAAGCTGTGTAATCCGAAGAGTCTTTCCTTGCTCCGACGCCTCTCCTGATCCTCGAGCTTAGCCCTTTTTTCATCTCAACTTCATTCTCCTTTTCTCTTAGTTTCTGCTACCTCTCCTTGCGCTCTTGCACGGACGGATATCTAGTTTTCGGGATTCCAGAATTGCTGATATATCTATTATTCACAATTCTTTTTACCTCACAGTTGTGATTTTGTCCAGATGTACATGTATGATGTCTGCTGTCCGTGGCCTTAAACAATGTGGCATTGCTGGAAAAAAATAAATAACATGACAATGTTGGTTGATGTACTTTGTCCAGTGCTCCGTAAATCGGTCGAAACATTTGTAAATATTCCCTCTGTTACAATGTAGAGTAGGACATTCCATGCCTTGCTCTGGCCATAATGGGCGGTTGTTGCATTTATCGTCATGCATCTGCTGAGCCATATTCACTTAATTTGAATACTAAAAATACAAGAGAACGATTAATCCCAAACAGAAAAGGCAAGACAAGTCTTAGAATTTACTTTACAGCAGACTAATTTTTATTCTAAAATACTTTTTCTTTCTTCTGTTTTTTTATACATATTCACATGATTCTACACACTGTAAAATTAACTTTTTGAACAAATTACTACTGAATAACATGCTTAATCTTATATTTTTAGATTTTTTATTTTATTAGGAGAAATTAGACATTTATAAGTCAGGACTGTAACTGTATACCTGCCTTGGTTTAACAATGCGTTCTCGCCTTGATCTTGGGATAAAGGGCATTGATTGATTACTCATTGTCGGAATTGCCTCTGTTTCAGTCTGATAATTGTCATTTATGGGCACATCACTTGTGATGTCATTTGTATTTGTGACATCATTTTCAGTAGTGACATCATTACTGCAAAAAGAGTTATTCAACCAGTTTTCTGAGCCTGAAATACCTTCAATAGGCTTAAGTTGGTCAAAGTGAACAACAATTGGTCTAGAGTCCTTGGATTTTTTTTCATCCTATATGTTAAATAGGTCAATTTTGCGAGCACTAAATATGGACCCGTCCAACCCAAAACTAATTTCTTGTTTGCCATAGGAGGATACCATCTCCAGACCCGTTCACCTGTACAAAACTCTTTTGGTTTTAAACCCCTGTCATAGTATCGTTTTTGTCTAGTGGTCAATATGCCTAAGTGGTCATTTGCATTCAAAAATGCACTTCTTGTTGTAGATTTAACCCATTCAATGTACTCAATGGGACACTATGTGTCTTGCCGACCTGGAGGAAGACCTACCATTAAGTCAATGGGGGTACAAAAAAATGTATTCAATTTTTCTGCCTAGCATGAGTAAATTTGGTGTACAGCCCGTATTTGAATGTTCAGTTGCCCTATAGGCTGCCATGACATATTGAAGATGATCGTCCCAATCCTTGAAATTTTCCTCAGATGAAACAAAAGTAGCCAATATCTGAACAAGAGTATAGTTGCATCTTTCTATCATTCCATCATATTTTGGATTATATGGGCAAGCTCGTGATTTTTCAATTTTCAGAATGTCACACATTGCAGAAAATAAGCAGGATTCAAAATTTCTACCTTGGTCAGTATGCAATTGTGCTGGGAACACAAACTGTAAGAAAACATTGATAATGAGAGCATCAGCCACAGTGTAAGCTGTCTGATCAGGGACTGTTTTCTAATTTTTTCAGGGGCTACTAACTTTGCAGCCAGGAAAGAGAATGACATGGTTCAACTACATTTTTCTCTAGCATTTTGTCAATTTCTTCATCAACTACACCTTGTAAATGAAATGGTATTCTTTTTTATTTACATTGAACTGGCTTAGCATCTCCAGTGTAAATGAAATGTTCTGCAATATTTGTTTGTCCTAATTTACCATCAGATCCTACAAACACATCCTGAAATTGGGTCAACAATTTTTCTTCAGCTACCAACTTTTGTTTTGAGTCTACCTTCAAAGACATGGAATCAACCAAAGGTCTTATATGCTCAGGCAGAGTGTTTTCAGGACTTTGATCCGACAAAGTCTCATTTCCGGAAAATATCTCTGCTGCTGGAGTCATATTCCCCATAACAGTATTTACTAATCTTAAATGGAGACACATTGGTGTTCATAACCGATAAAAAAAGGTTATTGTCAAACGAATCTACCAACGAATGGGCAATGTAGATTGCTTTACTAATGAATTCTCTTGTAGGATCTAGCATATTTATTTTGCTTGTGTAGTTTCCACATTTATGCTCAGGTAAAAACATTTTAGACTGGGCAGGGATCACCACACACTCTGATATTTGTATTCTTGCACAACTTTGCACCACTTTGATATTTGTGAAGTTTCACTTTGCCAAGCTTGGTTTTCATGAGACGTTTTGGGATTTTTAAGCTAGCATCATACTCCTCAAAGAAATCAAGGTCCTATATGCCTACTGTTTCCTAAGTATTAGGAACAAAATTATTCAGGCTAACAGGCATATGCTCAATTTTAAACGCAAGTTTACCAGTACCTAGTACCATTTGCTGAAGACAAAGGTTCATTGACTGGGTATAATTATGGTTTATTCTGTTTTTGATATTATTTTTGTTTTTTATTCTGCATTCGATCATAAGCTTTGCTAGATAAAAATGATGCAGGACTGCCAGTGTCAATTAAAATTCCACCTTTTATTTGGTCAAATGAGCATTTGACATAATAACATGATAACGTTTGAGTGTTTGACTCTTTATTGTCTTCATTCTTTATTGTATTTGTCTTATTTTGACTTTTAACTAAGTTCTCACATTGAAACTTTTTTGAACATCCCTCATCTGTGTTACTTTCTGAACAACCTTTGATTTCAGTTTCATCAGAGGGGTAATGCCAATATCTGGTACACAAGAATTTACAAACATATTTGAGAAAGAATCACAGCTTTCATGAACTTTATTTTCTGGCCTATTTGAAACATGATTGGCTGAATTTATGTCGCAAACTCAGTCTGCATTAGTTTCCTGTATTGAACTGAGTCTGAGACTGGGTTTGTGCTTGACTATTAGGAATTTGTCTTCGGGGTGCGAACCCGTAAACTTGACTTGTCTGAGAACCCGGTGGGTTATAATAAGGTTGTGGTTGTTGAAACGCTTCTGGATTATAAAAGCATCTTGACTCAATATGTCCTTTCTTGTGACAAAATCCACAGACAATATCTTTATTTGATTTCCTATCAGAATTTTGTTTAGGATCGAACCTATTGTTGCTATTTTGAAAGGTATTAGAGCCATACGGCGGCGCAGGATTTGTCATATTAGAGTTACGATAACGCCCGTGGGAAGTACTTTGTATCTGAGACAGTTTTTCGGACACTTTTGATATAATTTCTGGTCAAGCAAAGACGATAACATCTGTTGTAAATCGTCTAAGCTGCAGTCTGTTTTTAGATGTTTTTATCTAAGGGACGCAACTTGATATTCTTGTAATAAGGATGACGGAGTTGTCTTCCTAAATTCAGTATTATCGGGCTTTGAAGTTTTGTCCATCGAACCTCGCAATGCGCAATATTAACTGTTACACATTGTCTTAAAATGTGTTCTTTATTATGATACACGTTAGAAATTATGTGAGATACCATTTTCTAAATATCTTTCCTTTTAATCTAAATTTGTTTTTTTCTATAATTCATAACTCAATTATCTCTTTATATGTTTCATTTTTATCTGAGAACTTTTCAGGTCTCATTTAAGTAAACATTTCTTGCCCTGATACAGTCTTTTGAGCATGCAACACCTAAAATTGTAGACTTCATACTGTCAAAGTTGCTAAAATGTATATTGCTACATTGCATGTATTTAATCTTGTCCATGATATTTTAATTGCAACCTATTTGGCCAGGACATTTAGGCATGTATCATTTTTACGTTATTGTATGCCTTCATATCTTGAAAGTAGGCGGTTGCTTGCAGATGTTATACTTGACAGAAGAATATGAACAATTTAAACTTGATAAATGATATTCCTTATAGTTTCAAGTCAGTCATGTTCTGTAAGTTTATTCATATTCGCCATTGTCACTTATTGCTGTTTTTATATTATAATTGTTTTTATTTTAATTGTCAGAAATTTCTATAGAATACCATGTTATATTCTGAACATTATCTATGATATAGTTTCATTGGTATGTTTTGTTGCTATTTGACTGTCAGATACAAACGTTTTTCTTTTCCAAGCGAGGTAACTCTTGTGATCTTATTAATCTTCTCACAAATTCAATATGCCAGTAAGCTCTCAGGAGTTGTTTCCCTTCTTTGTAAATGATCTGTACAGTGATAGACTGGACACAGAATCTTGATGCCATTGCTCATTGTTAATGGAGAACATATACAAATTTATTGTTAAACTTTTGATTTAACATATATTTTCTCCGTAATCTTTGTAAAGCAATTTTTTACAGATATGTCTTGGTCAATTGGGTTTTCATGTCTAATACCGGTTGAGTTGGAATACATGTGTATGTTTGTAACTGCAATTTTGGCAGTTAGTTCTTGCACACTTGTGTTTAAAGACTAAGTGAACTGTATGGTTTTGCAACCGATCATACCATTCATACACATAATTGTTTTTTACACATTGTAGTTAACTTTCTTTTGCTGTTTATATAGTTTTATATTTTAAAGTAAGTTTACTAATTTGTTTCATGGCTTGATTAGTTCGCTATGCTTTCTTGTCATATTTAATCATTTTAATTATTTATTTTGTAAGTGTCTAAACTTCCAAAATATTGCCATTTTACTATATTGTTCTTTTATGAGTGAAGAAAAGTCATTGTTGAGATGTTGCCCAGTATGTTTGTTTGTCCAATATGGTTATTGCATAAAACACATATCAACACAAGTACATAACAATAGACAAAGATAAATGGATTTTATACATACATGTAACATCGTGAACTGAATACGTGACAGAATAAGATCGTTAGATCACTCAAATTTGCAAAATATAAACATTTAGAAAGATTTATCTTAATTTACTTTGATTTATATGCTAATAAGTTTGTATTTTTTTGTATAGTTGGACATGTGTTATAGTGTCGTTTTAAATAATTATTTTCTCTTTAGATCAGAATATTTTGGGCATATAAGCAGGAAATAATAATCATTTTCAATTAATTGATAACTGCAATTATTTCACAATCTTTCACTTCTTTGTTGATTTGAATGGCGTCCTTGTTCAATGCCTAGTTTATGTGATGATATTCTAAACTGGGTTAAAGCGATTCTAAATTTGGTTCTTTTATAAAGTTCAGATAATTAATGAAATGTTTAAGAGACAATATGTTTCTAGACGTATAGAGTTATTAACTGTTGCATACCAAGTTTGGTAGTAAATGTCTAGTATACGCTGTTTTATGAGAGTAATTTATTGCCATATTATATTACTTTATCCAAAGATGTGACAATCCACATTCATCTAAAATAAGTTTTATTTGGTAAGCCCAATTGATCGTTTGTTCTTATTTTAAGTTAAATCATGATCTTCATCGTTTTTTCATATTTCATATGTTTTAAGTAGTAGAGAATCTCTTCTTATTGTTAATAATTTAATCCAATATTTAATCATAATAAGCTTTTTATATGTTAACATCGGTACTCTGCCCAATTCTCCGTACAGTGACATTAAATTAGTAGAGCCTCTGACACACAATCTTTTCTACAAAATTTAGTATGAATGGTTACAACGCCGGGTGCAACATGATAGCCCTTAAAATGTTTATATCACGGATATTTCCAGGGCCGAATCGGACTATGACCTGAAGTTTAAGTTGCCTAAGTACAACACATGAGCTTTTGAATCGACCGCACAGATGATGGTGTATGGTTGCCGCACTGTAGGAGGAAACGTAAGAAAACCAATCTAATCTGATGACCAACCATCACCACATATGCTGCGCAACATGAAAAGTTAACCCGGATGCGTTTGGTGAGCAGCATCAACAAATATCTTGTTATGTTTTGAGGTCTTAAAGCGAGGAACGTGTAAATAAGAATTTTTCAGTTATTGACAATTTGTTTAGTCACGCCTTATACTCTCTTTTCTCTCTTGTGGCTTAACGCTTATTGCATCAGTATTTCAGGGTAAATACAATGTATATTTTTCAGCCCTACTGCATTTATTACTTCAAATTGGGAGTGCAAAAATGTTGTCACTTACGAGTATTTATTCCGAAAAAAAACCATTTGATGCAGTACTAGTGTCGTATTTAAAAATACTCTTATCACAAAGAAAACATATTCAAACACTAATCGGACATTTAGATGGCTGACGTCTGTATTCGTTTTACCTTGCGAATGGTGTCAGGAGTGTATCGATTAAGATCATCCGGATACAGTTTTTACATCGATTGTTATATCAGATATTTTACCTTTACAACTTCTAACGTACTTCATTTTGATGCATTAGTTTCGGTAATTTTGAGTCAGACGATTATGTTTAAATAAAGCTTCAGATCTACTTTTGTAAAACAATACTACACTTTTCTGTATCTAAGTACATATTAGACAAGATGACTGCTCAAAAAGCTTAAAAAATATACAAAAATCATGAACATAACATGAGAGCCATGATCGCCCTATGAGCTCACCTGAGAACCAAAACGTGTTTTGCATTTAAACCGCATTGGAGGTTTCGTGCAGATTTTTTTCTATTTGATCAGTGTTGATGAGAATGGATTGATGCTGAGAGAATAATTCATTCTTATATGAAATGAAAAATAAGGCTGAACATATTGGAACAGGACCATTGACCTTCAGTCAAATGTACAGACAAACATACTGAAGTGAAAATGTTCCCACTTGTATTGTCTTATATTACAGGTATTTAATTTACGTAAAAAGTCGTTTCTAATTATGTGTAGTTTTTGCAAAATAGCAAAATACAAGTATTGTACAACGCGCGTTATTCACCGAAGTTTCAAGTTTATTTCTTAGTTAAGGCCCATATGGGAATCTGATATAAATGCATCAACATAAAACAGAATGACAAAATCTACATTGCATATAGCAATTACAATATACAATATACCATGAAGTAATCAATTAAATCACTTTTTGACTTAAATAAGTCTAAGCAGGAATGTAGAATCAACGTTCCTGGTCTAAGAGAAAATTTGTATTATGCTAGAAGAAAAATAACCTTTTGAATACTATTTCCAAATGTCAGCAGAATGAGGATGAAGTTTACAGCAAAATTTATATTACCTGAAAAAGGACATCATCTGTTTTACAAAAAAATAGCTAGTGTCAACAGTGTCCTTATTTTCACCATGCATTTATTTAGGATTTTAAAGTAATATTCATTTAAATATTTACTTCTATCATTGTTAAAGTGACTGCAGTAAAAAAAAGAAGCGTATCATCACCCATACTGTTAGAAATACAGAGATGACAAATTCTATGCTCTCTAAAAGTAGCAATATTTTCAAATCTTCTTTTTTAAATAGATAGTTTATGGCTCATACACATAAATGCACATACCGAAATGAAATTCTCCTGTGGCAACAGCTTGAAATACTTTTCAAATACAAATTCATGCTTGTAAATTCTGTAATTTAAACACTTACCGGTCATGAGTCATTAACAGTACTTTACCATTTTTGAAGAAATGGTCCTTAAATCTGGCATTCACAATACTTTGAAATGAATTAAAAGACTGAGTTTTCTATTCTAACACATTTATAGTCATGCCCAAATTATTTATTGTCACGGATATAACTTATCCAGCTAGAATTTAAATTATGCTTTTCAGAGAGCAGAAGAAAAGCTCTTTACATAATATTACAAATTTTATTTTCTTTCGAGTTAACAAGTTTGCACCAACATTTTGAACTCTGCTTTTAATACGGACTGAAAGTGGTATTATGCCAAGCTCACCATATAACACGTCTATAATTTACTGCCAATTGCTAGTTCTAAAAATAGATGTAGTATAGAAGCTTTGATAGATATAGGTAAGAGCTCGCAAAAGAGAAGCTTTGATTATTGACTATGTGCATGAAAGAAACTCCCCACTATAACACAATGTTAGAATGTGCTGCAAAAGCCGTTTCGGGTAAAGTCAGATCTTTCTTGTCAGATGTCGACTAACCTAAAATATTATTGCAGTTGGTTTGAAAGTATAAATACAAGATATAGAATCAAACCTGTTTCCGATTACAGAAGGAGGAAATATTGACAACAAACGAGGTTTTAACAATACTGTTAGCATACAATAATTACAAATGACATATATTTCAACAAAAGATACAGGAAGAAAAATAAGGTATTGTTGGTAAATATTCTTATCTCAACTAAACAATAAACGTTAACAACTCTTACAGATCCATGTCTTACTTTGCTATTTTACTTACAAAATGTAAAATGAGAAGTTCGGTCAGACGTAATTATGAACAATACAAAATTGTGACCGAAAATGTCACTTGACTGTTGTAAGATTTACAACTATAAACATTACATTCTCATTGGTAATATTAGGGATCTTACATCATACATAATTTTAACCTGTACTCTTCTAGATGTTTTAATTGACGTATTCATCTTTCAAATTGATCAGTACCAGTGACCGTTCAAAGGAAAGATCACTGAAAATCTACAGACCGGGCAGCAAACAGTACAAAACATAAGACTGCATGGATTTACAGACTGATCATGATCTGCATTAGGTAAAAAGGGAGAATCGTTTGTCATTATCAGGGTAAAGGTTAAATGATATGAATAAATGATAGATGGTCAAGTTCTTGACAGTACTACATTGTTAAACATTTAGTTCTTTGTTCAGATCACTTGCCTTTTTTCTCAGTACACAAATAAAATAAAGCAAGCAGTTGCAAGTGTATCTGGCAGTAAACTCTAAGAATTAAGAAACACAACTTGACTATATAGTTTGTTATACCGTTGCCTGATTGGAATGATGCTGAATTATTCTCACAATACATGAACAGTGTATATATACAGTCAACCCTGTCTCAAGTAGCCCATCTAGGAATACATCAAAAGAGACCACTTAAGGTATTATTTTAATAGAACATTAATCTTAACATATATGTCCAGATGGAGTACAAAAGTACTGGCCTCTTTAAGTGATATTACCCTTCAAAGTGACCATCATAACTTAGAAGAAGACATTAGTCACTGATTTCCACTACTTGAAAAATGAACATTGCCAAAGTTGTAACAAAAATATGTGAATCTTTATTCGTGTTTATACGCATTGAATATAGAGAAAATCAGTTAAAATCTATTTTTGACTATCCTAGAGATTCAATACTTTCTGATTCAATACGTTTGAATTTATATCTTTCCATAAGAGAAATAACTCGTGATAATTCCCTTTATACATGTTTAAAAGCATTAACTAAGTTTTCAATTTCGTTCTATATCATAACTTAATACGGAAATATAAACTACAACTACAGCAAAAGAGTTTAAGACTCATCTACATTGTACCTTTATGCCATGTTTTGAACAATTTTGTTTCTAAGTTCAGTTTTTTGGTGTTGTGAGAGCTTATCATACAAACTAAAGAAGCGACCGTCGTCGTTGAGCTCAGACAGTTCTGGCTGGCTGGTCACACAGTGTATGCTTTTGTTGTATAGAGAGTTGTCCTTGAGGTTCCGTGACCCGGGGTCTTTGGTATAAAGAATTATCAGGCAGCCTGAAATACCACAAATAAAAATTACTATATATTCATGTTACAAATGACAAATATTTTAAGAAGTAATAAAGCGTGATAAGAAACTTCTTTACTATTCTTATTCTTAATATATACAGTTGTCTAAGGGATTTATCATATTTGTCCACTTGAGGCAGGTGCCTGCTTACAACATGTTCAGTTATTATTAATAAGTAACCAGACAATTTTCAGAGCGCATAGTTTGCATACATTCATTATTCAGACAATGACATGCTTTCAGTCAATATTCAGAAAGCAATTTACATGATGAAATACTTCGTTTATCTGGAAAGGAGTAATGTTAGAAAGTGTTTCCGAATGGATATCAAAGCCTGCTTAAATATAAAGCAAGTATAAATCATAATACTGTAAATTTGGAAGTATTTCAGATGACATAATTTTCGTTATATTATCAAGAGTTCCAAAGAAGTTCACTAATAAAGAATATTGCAAAAGAAAAAATCTCCTGAAAGATTCAATTCACTTAGAATTACTATAAGAGAATTATCCTTTCGCGAACTTAAATTCGTGAATAAATCTGTCTGCTCACAAATCTCGGAAGATTCGGCACACGAAAATGACCCAACTAAAAGTAGATTAATACTGAAGAAATCATCTTTGTTTAAGTGAATCTTTATCTTTACCTCCATGTTTCTTGGCTGCGATATACGTAGTTCTATGGAGATCACCCAGTCCTTTTCCTGGTTCTTCAATTATCACATGCCTGAAATAAAACAAGAGCTAAGTTGACATGGTCAATCCCCCCACTGAGGCAAGCTCTTTGTGTGGAAGTTTGCAACGTAAAAAGGGCCATAAGTAAATATGTGAAAGTCATCAAACCGGAATAAATATCTCCTCTTGTTAAAAAGCTTCCCATAAATACTTACTGAATTCCAGCCTTCGGTTGCTGGGAAATATTTTACGCACGAAGATATATAAAAAAAGTAATAAGAGGGTAATGAACTCAGTGAAAATTATTGAAATGGAACGTTCCGATAATAATTATGCGCATCAGGTAACCTTTAAAGATTCAGTGATTCCTGTGAAGTAGCCCGGACAAGAATCTGTGACGGATGGACGGGCAGACTAACTGACTGACTGACTGACGGAGACCATTATTGAATCCCTCCGGTGTGGGAATAGTTTGTTACAAGCTGACTTCTTTTTCATAAAAGTCAATCGCTGACATACATGAATCCAGTCTTTCTGGGAATGTCAGGTGTGATTGCAATCTGAAAGGAACCCTGATATGAAACAATCTAACGCTCTTTTTTTGGCAAGTTCTATTCAATAAGATGGATGCAGTCAAACACACAAGTTCATCAAGTTCCATGTACACACATAGAATAATGAATTTACTAAAAGTATAATAATAGAGCTGTGTTATATAACAGTGTGTTTTATATGTGTGTTGCACCTTTAAAAAAAGTGTTTCATTGTAGAATACTGTAATCATAGCAGCTACTTTGGATTTATAAAATGAATATCTCCATATAGATAATGGTCAATTTCGCTCAAAGAGTTATCTTTCTTCGTAATAAATGCGCTACAAGGGTTTTTACATCAAAAGTTGTGTTTCACTTAGCATACCTTTCTGAAAACTCTGTACACATCAGGTAGACTTTACTTCTCGGCATATTTGGAATTTGTTCATGTCTTCTAATCACACAACTCTGGACTTGTAAGTTTGGTACATTTGCAGAGTCAAGTATCTTCCGGTGATCCTGCATTCTTGATTCATCAAAGCTTATGATACACACTTCTTGTTTTAAGTTCAACTTCTCTAGGAACCTGTCTTAAAATCTCTTTGCTGCCCTAAAAAGGAAATTTTGTCTATTCTACAGACATATGACACTGTTTCCCAAACACCTGTTTTAACATGTTAAATGTTTCCTCATCAACTTTATTAAATGGAGTTGAAATGAAATATGTTTTAGAACTAACTGTTACCGTGCCAAACATTTTTCTACGTTGAATGCCAATGAGCCTATTTGCGACGAATTTGGCCTTTTTTGACTGGTCTAAATTTGAGTAGAACATGATAAAAAATTTAGCCTTTCATACAGA
Organism: Saxidomus purpurata; assembly: GCA_022818135.1. NCBI lineage: Eukaryota > Metazoa > Mollusca > Bivalvia > Venerida > Veneridae > Saxidomus > Saxidomus purpurata. The sequence continues at coordinate 348,439 of JAFMSR010000016.1, forward strand.
AAAGTATCTATGACAATTTGAAAAAGCAAATTATGTGACGTCTTGTGACGTCATTTTGTGATAACGTGGTCCTAAGGTGGTACAAAATTGGCGTCAAACATATTATTTGAAGTTCTTTTTGTAAGCAAAATTGTGTTCCGTTTATTATCAATTATCAAGCAAATGCGGTGATATTGACGTAAAGAAACGCGGGCATTCCATGGGCTGTCTACAGGTTTTCATTCTTATCAGAATAGCGCAGCCCTAATTTCGAGATATTCCCCCTCGAAAATCAAAGAAACCTCCGTTTTAACGAATCTGTCGGACGGAAGGAAATGCTACATGCAGATGCATCTCCAGTGTCGTAAGTCCAGTTACTTTTTACATCTAATCTACTAAGAGGAATCGTTTGACAAACCAGCAGGTAGATCTATGGAAGTTTTTGTATTTTTCCCTTATAATACGAGGATTATTCAAATATGAATGCATGTAGAACGTTATCTCACTCAATAATGCGAAAATCAGGAGGAAATCAAGATTATTGGGTAGATAAACAAGGAAGCTTTACATTGATACCACATCCATTAAAATCCGTTTACTTTAGCTGTGTCTATCGCTCGCTAAACATTACCTACTTGTGTATACTGATACAAAAATGGTTGGAAGAAGGTAAACGTACGCCGTTGAAATACGGTCCTATATTGAGAATCGTTGTATTCTTGGCATAGGGTGAAAAGACATTTTTGATGAAATATGTTCTGTTAATGGGCATAATGAAATATCTTTTTCGACAGTAATTCGTTGGTTTAAGAAATTCAAATGTGGGTTAGTTTCAACAGAAGATGCACCACATGGCCGTCGGCCGAAAACAGCAACGTCTGCCAAGATGGTTGCTAGAGTAAAAGAAATAGTTGCTACTGATGCAAGATACACCGCTAGGCAAATAGCTAGTATGGTTGGCATCTCATTAGGAACAGCTCATGCAATTCTAAAACGTAATTTGGAAATTAGAAAGATCTGTGCTTGATGGATTCCCCATCTGTTGACAGATGAGCAGAAAAGGGCACGCGTGCAATGCGCGAAAATGTTGCTTAAAGAGTTTCCAAATTACAATGCACGGTCTTTCGCAAATGTCGTCACTGGTGACGAGACATGGGTTCACTTTTTTGAGCCCAAACGAAAGATTCAGAACAAAATATGGGCAACAAAGTCTGGCAAAAGACCATGCATTGCAAAGCGGACCACGAGTGTCAAGAAGGTAATGTATGTCATATTCTTCACAAATCAGGGTCCTGAAATTCAGGTTGCTGTACCTAAAGGCTAATCCGTAAATGCGAAGTTTTACAAGACTAAAGTTCTTCTAAACTGAAGAAATATTTAAAAGAACGAAGACCTGCAACTGGTTTGGCCAATGTCAGATTGCTACATTACAATGCTTCATCGCAAAAGGCATCTATTGTACAAGACTTTCTGGAGCAGGAAAATGTTGTTGTGCTCCCTCACCCACCGTATTCGCCTGACCTTTCTCCGTGTGACTGCTTTTTGTTCCCAAGGCTCAAAAATACCTTTCTGGTCGAAAATTTGTCCAGCGCAAACACCTCGGTTCTGCAATATTCCACTGTCTTCATAGTATACCTAGAAAAGACTATGAAAATGCCTTCAAAGATTGGATTAAAAGACTAAAACTTTGCATATCTGTTGGAGGTGAATACTTCGAGGGGACAAAATAAAATGTTCATTGAAATCTGTCAACGAAACATTTTTGTGTGCTTAGATGTATTTATATTTGAATATTCCTCGTAATTTTACGAAAGTGTAAATTTTAATGTATAACTTTTCAAAGAAAGACTATAAAAAGTAACCGTTTGTACAAATATAAAGCAGATGAAAGGACAAATTATAACATGGAGTAAGCTGTGGAAGGCTTTCAGTCTTTTTATTTGCCCGAAGTGACGTATTATAATATGGCACTGGTCGTCTGGCCGTCTGTCCGCACGTGTTAGTCCGCCCGCCCGTTAGCATTTTCAGTCCGGAGCCATATGCATATCTACCACATTGGTAACATAATTTCAATCGGTGGAAATGTTTATTATTACATGGAGTTTATGCCATTTGAGTTTCAGTTGAATTTCTTTAGAAAATTAAAGTGTGTGAGAGAGGGAGAAGTGTATAAGGTTGCTGTTCTTATGACAGCTCTTGTTTTTTGTTTTTTTCGTTTATCCTCGGGATATATCATGTGGACATACTATAGTAGATCTACGCACACATTAGTTTAAGTATCAAACATACGAACTTCACTGCATTTTTCGATTTTGAAGGTTCAGTGTCAGATCATGCTACAGTGGAGAGAAATCTTTCATACTTGCGCAAAGCACTTGATCAGAAGAAGAATTTATAAAACGCTTTCAAAAGTATTTTGTAGGTGGCAATATTTTTCTCTTTTAATCAGACAAAGCAACTTAATGTGCGTGAACTTAATCTTAATCTTGAATTCAATGACAAAACGTAAGTAATAATACGGAGTGCAACAAAACCACTTAATAATTGTTCTAACCCGAGCACTGTATCGAACCACGTAAACTTATTTATACACGGTAACAATGTGCTCATCGTATATTGTTTTTTTTTTTTTTAATTTAGACCACGCTTGAGATTCAAACCGCTGCTAGATTTCGTTAACTTGATGATCCTTAGATACTACACTCCTTCTCAGAACTTTGCAGTGGGTGAGACCTTGTTGGCACAAAAGGGCGCACGTGTATGTTGCAATACATACCCAGTGAGAGAGCAAAGTTTTGGGTAAAAGTTTGGGTTATCGCGAAGAAAGCCACAAGCTACATACTTTGGTACATTTGTGACACCCTTGAGCAACGTATAGTCTGTATTCAAGGTACGACTGTTTTAGTTGATCTGCTGAAGCAATGTAATCTACCGAATAAAGGCTACAATGTGACAGTTGACAGTATTTTAGTAGCTTAGAGTTAGCAAAACAGTTGTTACTAAATAGTGGAGCAAATAAATGGAGGTTTCAGGCACCCAACCGGTCCCTATCTGTAAACAGTGACTTTTATATATCAAAATGTTCGTCAAGGTCTCTAGTTTTTGGAACTGAAGTTTGTTTGGTTTCAAATGGTGGGAGTCGACAGAAATCCAAGATGGCGTCCAAAATGGCCGCCGTTTAAGGAAAAGTCACTGAATATATATCTTTTTGTTCTAATTTGTTTATTTTTTAATCTATAAATACCAAACTTGCTTTAAAAAGATTCTATTACATTGTGCTTTATATCTTTATATTTTTGACATTGATGAAAATCAAGATCAAGGTCTTATTCAAGGTCAAAGGTCAATATTGAGTAAAAAATATGCATGGAGACCCGATTTTAATCTTTTTTATACATATACCAAGATATCAACACGGTACTTTTATTCTTAAAATCACCAGATAGTATCCCCTAACAACACATAACAATAGTTTGTTTTCAAATGTTCACCGTCCTGAAAAAAACAGATGGTACAAAAGGTCATATTTTCCAAAAAATATCAAATTCGGTGCTTACGTTCAAACCTGATATCAAACAATTCTGTTTGTATTTAAGGTTTTTTTAAAGTGTAATATTACTTACAATAAAATGTAACCGATCATACATAGAATAATTAAAAGTTAATAATGATATTTTCTCAAACTGTCAAAATTAACTGTTAGAGCCGTTCTTTCATATTGTATTTTAAATTTGGTA
>JAFMSR010000016.1:352654-580154 GCA_022818135.1 Saxidomus purpurata
CGTTTTGGGGAGGCTGCGTTTTTGGTACGTGGCATTCCCTGTTTGATATTATTTTTGTTTTTTTGTCATTCCTATTCATTTTCAGATTATTAGGTCTTATGCAAATTCAGTGCTTTTTGCATAATAAGACCTTTGCATCAAGGGTGGCATACGTGTTTTGCAAACAGCTCTTGTTGTCTTGAAATATAATTAAATAATCTTAATAATAGAAATTACAATATCAAATAACTAAATATATCAAACACGCTTATTCTTTGTTAGACTTTTATCAACACGCGTTTATATTGAAATCTCATTATCATTTCATCTTCTAGTGTTGATATATCTTTTTAGCGGCTGTGTATTCCCTGCTTCAACATCTAGCATACTTTGATGAGGAGTACATTAAACTATTACCTTCAAGACGCATTAAAATTTTTAAAAATCTAAAACGATTAACGCAGTTACAAACTATTAAGATGTTTTAGTCCTTCACATAAGCACAATGAAATGGTCACGCCCGTTTCAATGGTAAACGTTTGTTTACTTTTCTCTTTGAAAATTCAGATATAAATGTTGGAAAACACAAAGTAGGAAATCTGGTACGAATAACGAAGTTTCATGGAACAATGTTTCTTCAACAAGACAAGACGTTGTTCATTGCAACAAACATAATCTAGTCCACATATTCGATCACACAGGAACATATGACCAAAACAGAAAAATGAAAATTGATACAAAGAGCTATTTCCTGATTATCACTAGAATGATATTAAAAACATGCCTCGAAATCAAAAAGATCACTCATCCTCGAAAGAAAAGAAAACTTGATCTGTACATAATTCAGAAACAGCTCCTACTGCTACGCTTAGTTCGGAAATATAACTAACCAGCTTGCAAACTCAAATGAAATACAGAGCTCTTAATACAGTTTTGCGAAAAAAAACGCCAGAAGATATGGATTACTTAGCCGAAATGCATGTATAATTATGTAAAAAAAGACAGGTATGATAACGCAAGTAGCAAACCAAGGTACAAAACAATTGAAAATATTTACAACAAATTGCAAAAGGAAAATAAGATACCAATGTAGAGAGGGGCGGTGATGCACGAACTCAAGTATGAGAATCTGTCTATGAATCAGCCAAGCACAGTTGTCCTTCCGGACCTACTGATAACACTTATAACCACTTGTCTCAAGATGATACCCCTGAATACTACCGCAAAGTTTTAAATTAGTACATGAAATGGTTAATAGAATATGTGCAAGATAGTGAAAGTTGCACAAAATACTTTATTTTGAAATTTCTAAGTATAACAAAATATATTTGTGACATACTTATCTACTCTTGCTTACAGATGGGTGTCCTGGTATACAGGTATTCCAACTTTCAAAATATATCTCAAAATGGTTAATTCAATAAGTGGACAAGTACGAAATACTTAAGCGAGAGTCTTAGTCGAAAAGGGCCATAATTCGTAAGAAATCCTTCATAAAGTTACCTTCGCTTGCCTACTTGTGGTAGTCATGATGGTAAACACGTATTCCAACTTTCAAAGTATTATCTCAAATGGTTAAGTCAAAACGTGGACTGGTACAAACAGCTTAAGCAAGATTCTAAGTCGATAAAGGGCCTTGATATTTTTTTAATCCTTGACAGAGCTACCTTCTCTTGTCTACAAAGAGGGGTCATGATGAAAAGTACTCCAAGTTTCACATCAATATTTCAGTCAATAAGTCGAAAAGGGCTATAATTCTGATAAGAACCTTCACAGTGTTGTGAACTCTTGTGTTTTGATGGAGGTTATGATGGTAAATAAGTATTGTAAGTTTTAAAGCAATATAAACAAAAATTATGTAATGGTTTTGAAAAAATGCGGGATGGTACAAGAAACTTAACCAAGGTGTAATACCAACGCCTACGCTAGTAGAGTAGCTCCCCTTTTCGTCGAGTTAGAAAGGAGGATGTGCATAAGTACGTGTTGAAAATTTATTAAATGTACAATAAATAAAGTTTATAATTTTCAATATCGTTGACTTTTGGGAAAATAATAATTAAAGGTTATTGACTTTAGTCAAAATGATTAAGAATCATTTAAGATGTTACTGAAATACCGCCCCTGAAGTGATTGCCTCTTATTTACTACTTTTTACTCATGTTTTTCAGATACCTTTTAATACCATAGTCTATTCTTACGGATGATTCCGAATGTGCCCGAATTAGTACAATTGTCACACATACAGTTTTGCCAGACGAACTGTATTATTTTATAATTATACTCTCTGCATTCCCAGTCTACACCGTCACCCCGGTCAGAGCCTACCTGCCATACAACTTCTTTTCCAGGGTGGTAAGTCTTGCCACACATTTCCTTGAATGATCATACAGGGGACACATCTGAATGAGCCAAGGCTTGGAGGACTGATAGAGTATCTGTTAGAATTATCACTTGTTAACAGTCCTCTTTTGACTCTTCAATAGTTTTCGATGCTGTGTGGTGGCTTCTACTTCTGCTTTGTTGTTGGTACAATGCTTGCTTGTTAATATGCGTTCTGTCTCTCATCAGTCGTGAGCATGATGAAAATATAAGCACCATCATCTTGTTTATCAGCTGTAGCAGAGCCATCTGTATACACATCGGTCCATGTCTCTGATGAAAACTTTTCTGAGATCATGGCTTGTGTCATACATTTCCGACAGATCCAGAGGAGTAGTTGGCGGTCCAAGTTAATCATGTGTGATTTGTAAATTAAGTATTTTAATTCATGTAATGCTTTACATATTTTTATTAAAAACAAAAGCAAAAAAGGTGCTTTATTTTTTCTTTAGTAAAACCTTAACCTTGAGGAATAAGTACCGCATCATATTCTTTAAGCAGGGCTACTGTTCTCAATGTTCTACCTAGTCTACTCTCCTAATACAAAAGTGACCGCATACATTCATTGATTCCAGTCAAATAAAGTTTTATCCAGACAATGGTTTCTTATTTCTATCAAAAGACCAATTTCTAGTCTACGTACGATACGGAGGACAACGGCTGGGACCGTCAGAGTAGCGTACCGATAAAATAAAATCATGTGCTATTGAACGAACTCAAGCGTGTCAGAACAGGATATTTCAAATACACAAGGTATATACCAAATGTGGTACCGAGATTAAGTTTATCCGGTAAGTCCCAGAAGCAGACGATGGACCGTTTGAAATATATGAAATCGGACAGTGTAACCTACAAATTAAAAGCTGTATATACACTTCATTCTTTCAAAATGCCACGAATGTGGAATTTCTAGTATATCTGAAGGGGTCCAGTCCTTGTTCATCCCTAGTCAAGGGCGTATCTTATCGGACTGACACGTAACAATTTCATAACATAGCTGCATTTTATTTTGATGAAAAGTAAGTATACAAACTATTACTATAACATTAACTTTCTTACATACATCTTCTGAAAACATAGACTGCAAGATTGCAAGACTGGACTGGTATAAAAGCATGGTACATTTGTTTATCGAAAGTTATTAAAATTTTATCTTCTTTCTAACACGAAAGTGCAAACAAACATGTAAAAGGTTGTTACTTAACAAGTACGTGTTCTACATTCTACACATTCACTGAAACAACAATACAATTCCTGTATCCCACACTCATGTATGCCTTTTCACTCCCTTTGCTTACAAAATATGTTCTATGTATGCAGACATCAACACTTTCCCTTAAGTAACGTTCTACCATTATTACGTGTATACTCGTATACTGCACAGCTACCGTATGATACTACATTTTGTAATTACAAAACAGACTAACAAAATCCTTGACGGTTTGTTTCCTTATTTTCTTATATTTTTAAAATAATGCAAAGCAGTTAATGCCAAAAGTCAAACTTATATAAACTACCAATAGATGTACACATATAAATAATTGAAGATTATTGTTGATTTCTCATGTTTTAGGGCAGAGCTTATTACTCCTGCATACAAGCACACTTCTTTCTTCGATTATCTTTTTTCTAGATATAAACGTAACAAGACCCGAAACAAGAACAGAAGGTCAAGCCATGAAAATACAGATTATCAGAACATCGCTCATCCACAAGGTAAGCAATTACTTCTTCTAGCTAGACAGCTGAAAATAGTTGAATTCACATAATATTGCAAATGAAAAATAAAATTAAATACACTGTACTTCAAAAGAATAGAAAATTACTCGAAGTCTTATGACACTATCCATTTAATAATGTATAAACTAAACAATTTGCAAGAGCAAAACGAGAAGTCTTCCTAATACGATTGTACTAAATGAAACCAGTATTAAAAATTATTTATTAATACAAAAATGCAAACAGTTTATATAACCATCCTTGGGTTTGCAAGTAAACACCAAACACAAATTTCTATATACTGATTTACATACACAGGGAAAGTAGTGTTAGCAAAGGCATGGAACGGCCTCTAGTTACAACACTGCAAACAATAAAAATAATGCAAAACTGAATATAATGATATAGACAATATCAACTAGACACAATTACGACCTAATGCCATGTTTCACGTCAGTGTCATTGAAAGGGTATCATTATTTATATAAAGTACTCGTCTAAATTCAAGAAACCCGTTTGTTCACATTAAGGACTAACAAAATAAAAAGGTGCATTTAAAAAAGTGACGCCTTTAAAGAAACTCGCCATGTTTCTTGAAATGCTTTAAAATTATATCGCACTCAATACTCCTTTTGATTTGATGAGAATTTTATCTAGCTCCGTCCAAAAGAGCACTTATGTTAGCTTAATATCTGGATGAGACCCCACTCAATACTCCTAAGGTCCTAAGTTCTGCTTTGTAGTGTCAAATAGAGATAAGCACGGAACACACATTTCCTGGTAGCAACTGCTTGAGTTTTGAAGTTTTTTATACTGTCTCAAACCTTACTATTCTTTTTTAAGTTCGTAGACATGATGAAAAAGTTAAAGACGAAGCACTGGAATCTAACAGGTATTGCAAAATACTATTACTTCTGTGTCACACGTTTATAGACTATCGGCTATTATGCCTTCTATTTATCACTTAAATGTATAAGTATGTACAAATGTATGACGATCTGAGAAATTACCTTCCTACAATATTGGTCATTGTTCTCTATGGCCATTGAATTTGTACAAAAAACAGATGTTGGATAAAACATTCTTGTTTGACTATCTGACATAGTATACATAGTATAAATGTTTCTGTAAGTTCTGCAGGACACCATGACACATGCGTTGATTAAACTGATAAAAACAATTTAAACATGACTAAGCAAAAAAGTATAAAATATAAGTTGAAGTATATATTTTAGAGTCCAGAACGAATATATGACATTGCAACATGTGAACGGTGCAGCAAATAAAGAGTCAAATTATGAGACCTTGAACACTCAGGAAGGTACGTAGGTTACTGCTACCATTATCATTTCAAGAAATTTGTACAAGAGGAAATCATGGCAACGCAGATATATATTTTAAACTTTAACACAATAAAGCACCAGTGAAACTTATTTATTTATAAAACTGTTGGTTTATTTGAAAAAAGAGCTCATTGGTAATAAATTCTTCGTCCAATGAGGCAAGTGAAAAGTTTTTAGTTCGTGCATTTTATTTCATAACATTAAAGCATTCATGACATGGAGAATATGGTTTACTATCTACATTCGTACATGTCAATATGTCCATAGAAATCTCTTTGTTCAGCACTAATAAGTGAAAGCTACAAATTTTAGACCTGGTTTAACTTGTCTACAAATCGTCGATACATTAAAAATATGTTTCAATGGTTGAGACTGGATCTGATGAATTCTACAATTTTAAGGAATAGGAATAACTTTTCATCTAAACACAAAAACAAAAATAATATCAAACAGGGAATGCCACGTACCAAAAACGCAGCCTCCCCAAAACGAGCCCCACAGCACCCAGAAGTGCACACCACCAACACACACACACACACACACACACGCACACACACACGACACACACACATATACACTACCAACACACACTAGCACACAAAGCAAACACACGAGGACAAAACGAACAATCAAAGGAACACAGTCTAAATCTAAGTCTTTTTACATGCTTATAAACAAAGCAGATGGTCAATACGATTTGCTTGATAGAATCATATAAGCAGTAAACTTAATACAACTCGTTTAATATTTGGTCAACAAATTTAATTACAAAGGTCAAACTATCATATATTATGACTATAATGTATCTCGTTATACAGGTTTCGCAGTATGTAAACAAGAAGAGACGGTACAAAGGGGACACAAAGAACCAAACGGGTAATAAAAACTACAGACTGACCTACGTATATGCATCAATAAAAAAGAAGAATAGAGGAAACATGAAATAGAGCATTTAACATACTTCAGTGTCCATTCCAGTATTTCAGCAAGAATAATTAAATCTAATGATGAAGTCTGAAGATTTCAATATCTAATTTAGTGGTTGTATTTTCTATCTCTACTCAGAGAAATTACCAGGGTATTTAACGAAAGACTTACTCGACTGAAGCATTCTGCATCAATTATGATAAGTTGCTCTTGAAAAGTAATGTGTCTTGAACTTTGACCAGTCAGATCGTTTGATAGAAAATGATACCTATTATAGAATAAAATTTAATTTGCTTTCTCAGTATGATTGGAATTTGGCCATGTAACAGATTTGTTTGAAACATTAACATCCGATCATTTACACTCTTAGCGCTTAATTCAAGTAAGATTTTCACTGGAGGTATTTTTAAAATTTGATTTCCCTATCCTGGTTAATTAGATGGAATTCATTAGAAATTCAAGTTTGAAAAGATATTATTACCTCCCTCTACCTATCTTGGGTGCGCACCCAAGATAGATTGGAAATTAATAAATTCAGAAGCTACACCTAGGTTTAAAACTTGCATTTTGGTTCAGAATGTTAAGATATTTGTATATCTATCCAATTCAAATGTAAAAGTAGAAATTATATTGAAATAAAAAAGAAATACTCTATGTTTTAAACACTTTCATATTAAAGGGGAGTAATAACAAAATTTTATAAAAGTTAATAAAATGTAAATTTCTGATAGGGATCTAACTCTATGTAATGGGTCTTTTTGTTCATTAAATAAATCTCTAACAGAATATACAAAAAGTAAAAATTGTCATAAGATGTTGATTAAAAGTAATTGGCCACCTTTAAGCATGTTATTCGAATAACTTTTAGTGGGACATTTCTTATACCTAATACAGATCCTCTTACATGCATCCAACGCAATGGACAAAGCCATATTAAAATCTCACTTATATTTTCCCGCTCACTTCCAGTGCCGTTTCACTTAAACACGTTAAAGTAGTTTATGCTTACAGAAAGGCGGTTGTAAAAGGACAACGACTCAAGAACCATAACTCTAGCTTCATTATTTTTTAGTTATTTTCCCTAGTTACTTAACTTGTATGGAGCATAACTCTAAAAGAATTGAATGAAATCAACTCTCACTTCATATATTGATAAGAAGATTAAGAAAACTTACATAAAGTCTTGGAGTTACTGCCTTTAGTTACATTTCTTTTTCGGATCATAACTCGGATTATTGAAGGGCATCTACTTATTCATAATAATGCATCATATTATGATATAAAGGACAATTAGAGGAAGTGCAGTGCGCAAAAATGTCATGATTCTAGGTTTATTATTGGTAGAGTAACTACCTTTACTCTAGTCAATGTCTTTGAAAAAGTATACTATTTGAAAGACCTTGCTCTAGTGTCAGTTATTTTAGAAGCTATCCTCCAATGTTTGAAATAATATAGGATTTAATGCATTGAAATAAATGTTGCTGTTTTCAGTCAAAACTGCTATTCGGAGGCGTATAACACTTTGACAGTTGTAACAGTTATTGTCCTTAATAATGACAATTAATACTTAATGATAAAATACTTTATAGCCATTCTATGTGAATTAAAGATATTTTAATCTGTCCATAGCCATAAGCTCTCCATATGTGTTTTAGAGTCACGTATGATTATATGACACTGCAACATGAAACAGGATTTGCAAATCCAGAAGCATACTATGAGACTTTGAACTTGGAGAAAGGTATATAGCTTGTAGACGTAATGCTAAAATTATCTCCGATTGATATAAGTAGGCGTATGGTCAATCCTTGCAAAACAAAGTCTTTGAAAATGAGATTACCGTAATAAATCTTAAATGCAATGTTTAACATTCTTGCATAAACGGGGTTTAATTCTGAATAGTGGTCGTAGTTCTTCGATGTGAAGAAATGTTTTTGTTGATTGTATTGCACGGCATCTATTATTTACAAATGTTTGAAAATTTACTCCGGTATAAAAATCTCAAAACTTTGATCGTCCAATTAAATCTTTTACTTATTTTCAGTTCATTGAGCACATGATCTATGTTTCGAGAATATAATCTGCTAGATGTAGGGAGTCTTTAAGAAACAGCTGTATCTTTTATTTTTCTGTTTTAAACAATTATGTAACCGCTTTTGGGACTGTTTTATTTGTTGAATGTCTGTATCATAGTCATTTTCTTCCATGTCAGGTTCCGGGAGATTTTCTTTCACATTTTGACTGGGTAAAAAAAACTTTGTAAAATTGGCGTTTAGTGATTCTTTGTTTGTGTGTTTCTATCACTTTATGCACGACATTCATTATTATTATAAGCCAACAAACGTTTATGTTTGATCTTCAGCACTTACTTATTTGCTCTTTATTTTTCAGATGGTATCGATGCTCAGACATAGAATTATCTGATGAAAACTTTGAAAAAGTGTCAACTGGATAAGGTTTAGAAAAAAAGATATTTGTAAAATGTTGTAACTTAGAAATGAAACACGTACTTTGCAGTATTTAATACATTTGAATAAAATTAGATATATGTAAAAGTGCATTTAGATATCATTTTCCCCCCAGACAGCAATACAATGCCACAAAGTCTGAACTCTTTCTGTGAATGATTCGAAACAAAACATTTTAGCAACCTCACTTCATGGTCAATATGCATAGGCAAATGTGTTAATAAGGCAAAATTTCTATTGTCTTTTAATAAAGTAATTATTTGAGTAATGCGGCAATGACAATAGCTGCAGAAAAATGTTTGCTTCGTATTTCTTACATAACTGTAGCATAGCCAAAACAATGAAACACAGATAGACTAGGAATACATAATAAAGTCGTTCAGAATATGATTTAAGCAAATTCCTTAGCCACTCAGTGACGAAAATTTGGCTAAGAAGCTAGCATGAAAGACAAGCACCAGTAAAGGACAAGCATTTGCCAGCAAGCATTTTAAGTTGCTCTCGCTATAACTCCTATGATCGAATTAATCCCTTCCGTAAGAAAGAACCTGAAATTTGCATTACTGGTTCCTACTCACGCACGCGTGACATTGGGTATCCTGCCTGTGAAAAGGCAGAGACAACGCAACACTCACTAGACTACTATAATCTAAGAACAAATGGGTCATAGGCAAATGTGTTAAAAAGGGCAAAATTTCTATTGATTTTTATTAAGGTGAAAACATACTATAAAAAATTCTCTAATCTACCTTAGTGTTTGGTACCCACTGAAATTTGACGATATTTCCTATTCAGATCTATATTTTATTTTACGTCATTTATGTACATAACGTTACCATGACATCGCAAACATGACCATGTCGCGCCCTTTTTACGTCTGTTGAACGAAGCAAAGCTTGTCTTATACTTACTGTACGAAGATCATTTGTTGACGTAAAGCAATAAAACTGGCATCAAAATAAAGCTATTAAAATTGCCTATATGGTTATTTACTCTGAATTACTTTGCTTTTATACTGTGCAAAAAGAGACTGAAAAAATAACATTTTCATTTTCTGAATTTATCCTCAAAAAATAGTTTCTCTCAAAATTAAAAAAAATATGTCCGTAATTGTTTTGCCATAATTTGATATGTTTTTTACTAAAATGTATCCTGAATGTACGCAAACATTAAAAACTTTTACCGTTTTTTATTTTACTAGCTGGCATTTATTTGGTGACACATAGGCGTCAAAATTACATTTTTTATGTCGCCGTTTGAAAGTGTTTTACGGGACATTGAAAATCAAGTATACGTCCTTATAAAGACCGAAATACATGAGTATTATTACTTATCCTGATTAATTACACATACATCTAATACCTCGGGTTACAAAATACCGTCTGACCCTACATTAATACAAGAAAAAATTTAAAAACGGGGATGTTGGTAACTATGCATAATTCTGAAGAACGAGTTCAATATTATATATAACTATTTTTTCCATATTCACCGGGTTCTATAATCATGCATGTCAAAATACGATCGTTTTATATAGTAACCTATTAATTAAGAAATAATCTATGGCTTGGAGTGCTTTATCGAAATTGAAGCATTCCCCGGAGGTGATGTGCCTGGCGGAATAATTCACGAGGGCGAAGCCCGAGTGAGTTATTACGCAGGCACATTACCGACGGGAAATGCTTCAATTTCGATAAAGCACTCCAAGACATAGATTATTTCGATTCTTAGAAGCCGATTTTTTTAAACTATCGTAACTACTACGGACCTTTTTCAGTTCGGCGGTAATGTGTAAAACAGCATGAATAGTAGCTGTTGGAATTCACTCCCCTATTCGGGCAACCATTCAAGATATCAAACATAACTATATTATACAAACTTATTTTAGTTTAATCATCTAATACATAAAATATAAAAAGAAATACCTGACTGACATTATGCAGAAGACGTCAGATTCAGAACCTAACAAAGCAGCCAATCGATATAAATGCGTACCGTTATTTTGAACTGTACAACGTTTTAACGTGGAGTAATGACGTCAGTGTGATGACGTAAACGTTTTCATTCATTGTTTTGTCTCCCGGAATCAAAACATTGTATGACGTCAATCCTGAATTTTCTTAGCCTTTTTAAAGGAAAAACAAGGTGAAGGTATTCTAAGGTTTACTTGACGCAATCAAAAATAATATTTAGGTTCTTAAACACAACTATTTCATGCGCCTGATGTATTTATACAGATATTATTTCTATTTCTATAATTTATTTCCTGCGAGGGAGTAAATTAGAAAAGTCGGAAGGAGCTACTTCCTTGTCCGAAACTCCGCCTTCTTTTCCGAGTGCTTTAATCATATTAATGCACTCGTATTGACTATAGAAATATACCGTAGGCATATTAGAATAAGTGATAATATATATATACTTTATTTTTGGTAGTGTCCTTTTTGCCAGTTTCACGCAATTAAACATTATCGATAGTTCTGTGGTATTTTGGTTTACATTGACCTATTTCCGTGGTCAATGAGTTAAGCTGAATAACTTGTTATCACTAAACCTATAACTGTTCAGGTGTCAGGATTCGAGCCCCTTCTATACCGACGTGACACGTTATGTAAGAAAGCTGGATCAGAAAGTGGTTCTTCTAAGAAACGATGGCTAGGTTAACTATTGAAACGGTGCTGAACACGCATCTTCTCCCCCTAAAATTAGTGATAATAGTGTTTGCAGTTAAAAGCGTTTCATCATTTTTCTCTATACGCTGTCGTTTGGGTATATTAAACAGTGTGTCTGTACAGTATCTCGAATATATACGAAAATAAACCTGTGTTGAAAAGACTCAAAATACAGGAAACTACTACCCACAAAATGACATGAGATAAACGTATTGACATTGCATGAGGTAAATCTTGATAAAAAAACGATTTCTCTGTTAAGTACCTTCTGCACCATCTGATCGTGTAGTATCTTTTCACCCCAAAAATATCCAATTTTGGTTTAGTTTGGTGCTGAGCGTATCAAATTTGCACCGGTAATATTTGGTGTAGACCAGAATTCGCCGCTGAACAAAACAGAAGAAGGTATCCGTTAACCGTGGAACTGGCCTACAGAATATAATTTTACTATGATTTGCTCTTACCAACTAACAATTTTGATGAGAGACTGTTGACAAGCGAAATAGTTTATACTGCATTTGTAATTATACTTTTTCCTACTGTCAGGTCAATTTACGTGTGGAAATGGCCATATTTGTATTTTAAGTCATAATCTAATGCTAAGTGCTTCACCATGTATTATTATACTCGCTTTGCACTTGGCACATTCCTGCAGTCAGTCGTGATTTGGTGTGCAATGAATATATCTACTCCCACAAAAAAATGCGTTTCTGTTCACGTGTATTTACCTTAATGTAACGGCCATTACAGTTGATGAAATAAAATCATAATGTAAAGGTACTTGGATACGAGTGGTACACTTACATTAGAATGTCTGCTCTGATAACTGACTATGTACGTGTTATCTTTATGAGAATTTTGGGACCGGGAAGAGAATCCCCAGCATGCGCAGTTAATTTCCGAATCAAACACGAATTGCCGTTAAAAGCTGAGTAGAGGTGCAACAGCACAGTAACATTCAAATCAAGAAGATACTAATTAAACCTATCCATCATTTGCTGCACTGACTTCATCCAAAATATATTCAAATTAGCTGGGTGTTTCTGATCACGTGGTTATTAGTGCTGCAGTTGGTGCTGCTGCAACTTGTACCTCTGATGCATCGTTACTACTACTACTGATGCTGGTACTGCTGATGTTGCTGCTGTTGCTACTGAGCACTGCTGTTACTACTTATACTGCTGCTGCTGTTGCGTTTACTCCTACTCCTGCTGCTGTAATAGCAACAAGAACAACAGTAGTCTATATGATTAAAAAAACATTTCCGATGTCCATCCATTCTATCTATTTTTGTCATGTATAGTCTGATTCGTGTTTTCAGACATTGGTTTGATTTCTTTCATTTTATTACCATCATTAAATGAAATTAGGATATATTTGTAACAGAACAGTTATTATATTTAAAAGAAAGTGAGCTTTTTGCACATGTCTGCCGCATATAACTAACGTGAGGTGATTTTCAACGCAGGAAGCACACAATGAGCTATGTGCGGCGTTACACTGCTTCTATAAATGTTTAACTTATGGCAGTGTCGAAAAAAAAGACAAAAGTTAGTTAGAATGTTTCGATTATCTTACAGGTAGCCACTGGTATGATTATAAAGAATTTACGTATATATTTTTAAAATGCGCTGAACAAAACGAAACGGCTTCTAACAAAATGTGGAAAGATAAAATTATTTTATATTGTACTTTAAAAAAAAAACTTGACAGCGTTCTCGGCTTGGAAGACAGTGCTTGGTAATCCGAGCTCTGAGCTCCCATCCGAATGACATTAAGATAGTAATTACATTAGAATGAAAGTAGCTGAGTAAAAAGTAAGTGTTAGATTATGCAGTCTAATGGTTCGGTAAAACATATTTGCAGTGCACTGTCTGCGGCTGATGGTTCATTTCGCGACGCACAGTTCAGAATTCATTGTTTATTCTCCTTTGTAATTCCTTGAACTGTGCGCTGCACTTCTTATTATATATTTAGATAAAGTGGTGGGGCTCTTACAACATTTTCTTTATAAGCATTCAACAAATAAAAATAAGAACTTGCATTTTAACGAAGTTTCTAGATTTTTGGAAAGCTTACTCTTTTTTTCAACTATCCAGGAGTCTCCTTTCTTATCAAACGTAGGAATACAAGCAGCCGTGTTAAAAAGTCTACTCGGTTACTACATGTATATGTGAAATGTATAATATGTCCTGAATCACCATATGATAATGGTAACGTTATGTACATAAATAACGTCAAATAAAATATAGATCTGAATAAGAAATATCGTCAAGTTTCAGTTGGTACCAAACACTAAGGTAGACTTGAGAATTTTTTTATAGTATGCTTTCACCTCAATGGCAAACTTTATGTCACTATAAAGCTAACTTTCTCAGAAATTTAAGATGTTTCATTCAGGTATACACTTATGTCGACTGGCTTTTATTGTAACTAGAAGTAGCCGCTTAAATCATTCGACCTGGCCGCACCATCCTTTCCTTAATGCAATGTTTAAGCCGTGAAACTTGAGATTGGCTTGATGACGTGGATGTTTGACTTGTAATGGCGGTGCGTTTATCTGCTGAAGCTTAAAGTTTTAATGAATGTTGTAAGTAAATATACATGTGAATTCCAGACTTTTTTTTTAAATATTCTTACAATTTAATATGGCATTTAAATATAGGTTATGACATATTTCTAGCTACGACAAACTCGTCCGCAAAACGTATTGTCCGCAGGCGCGTAGCTACCTATACGCAGGTACGCAGGTGAATCCACATTATTTTCAGAGATATACATTTTAAAATTTGAATTTTATTGTTTAAAACCGTTACATCTAGACTGGATTAATATATTCGTCCAAGTTCTAGATTAATTTCAAATTCTAGATTCAATTCAGACCTTTGCACTAGCCTGATGATTCTACTCGTGTAAAGTGTTCATCGTATATTTTCCGGGTACAGGCTATTTTGATATAAAATGAGAGTGCATTATAACTGCGCATAACCGCTCCCTGGCATACTGGCTAATATACAGAGAACCTGATGGCAGAAATCGAGCCGGATAATCAGTCATGACGTCCAGGTTGATTGGGGTGAGTTCCAACGGGAAGTAGCCCGTTGGAAGACAAGGTGGTCCGTTACCGATGATAAGCCTCTTTCATCTTTCTTAAAGCTGTAAATGTCGTCGCAAATAGGGACCTTTATCCAAATATTTGCGTGTGCCTTGTTGTACTTCCTACCAGGCACGTATCTACAACGACGGCCGAGAGAGCATTTGGTATCAAATAAGACATCTGGGTGCCATTTCTAGTTTAACTTAGACTGGCATTCAGTCCTTACATTTACTATTTCTTACTCAACTCCCTTTGCTGCCAAAAATGTAAGATCAAGATGATCAAGCCTTGTCAGTAGATATGGGCCAGAAAATATTCTGCTGAAATAATAAAAATATACTATCATCTAGACTGGTGGCGAGGCTAGGTCTAGCTATACTGCTCAACTATATGGCGATCTTGACCTTGACGTATCTGAAATTCATGTAGGAAGATTATACGGTCAAGTATGATTATATCAAGCTGTTAGGGTAACTAACTATGCTCCAACATGTATGCAACTCTGACATAGTTCAAATTTCAAGAAGACACTACACTAAGTTAGAGGGATTGCTCTAAATAAAATCTACTTTAAAAACGCTGACGATACAAACTTGTGTTAGTATTTTTTTTTGTATTTAAAGATAACATATAATACTTTAAACAGCTTTAAAGTCTCGTTTAAATTCCCCAAAACTATTTTTTTGACGGGGGACTTGACACACTGTCCCCTACCAGGGCTCTGCCTGGGGGCCTAGGCATATAGCATATACATGTAGTACTTAAATCTTTGCTTAAATTTCCCAAAGCATTTTTTTCCGGGGGCTTCGCCCCCTGGGTCCCCTATCAAGCTCTGCCCTGGGTGGCATCCGGACCCCTCGCCCATTTAGTGAATCCACATCTGCCATATCCTTCCTACGCGCCTGGTCCGGAGTTACATATATTATATATTGCCTCGATAGCCTAGTGGTAGAGCGTCCGCTTCGAGTGCGAAAGGTCGTGGGTTCACTCCCTGGTCGCGTCATTCCATAGACGTAAAAAGTAGCTCCCTTGCTTTGCGCTCAGCATTAAAAGGGAAACTGGCTTCTCTTCTCTCATACCCTCAGGGCGTTGGATACCATCAGGAATGAGGTCTCGAGAGTGATTATATGTAATATAAGTTGTATAACTTGTTTCACAATCGACCTAAAATAAATTAGTATAAACTCTTATAATTTACTGTCGTACAAGACATTTAAAACGTTTACAACTATGATAACCCACGCATACTGTCACAAATATCAAATTTACAATAGGGTTAACCTACTTTTGATACTTTCTGTCTGTTATCAAATAAAGTAAAGTTCTCTTTTAAAATAAATAAAATAAACTGACACGCATAGTATGTATCTTCCTTTATTGGTCGTGAGCATTTTATCAATTTCAAATAAAAATGCACATTTATGATAGCTGGTGATACATGTATATATAGACTGTATAGACACTAGCTGATCCTTAATTTAATGATTTTTTCTCGTTACAAATTTATTCAAAACATTGTTGATTTGATCAACTGGGCATCTACTAAGAAAAATTATATTGCTGCTTATAAAAAAAGTTGTTTTTTTTTCTGCAGGACTAGCATTAAACGCCAACATAATATAGAAAAGTAATTAAATACATATGTTGTTTCCACTCTGAAACCTAATGCAACTCAAGGGGATATCAATACAAGGGACTGTTACCTGATACATATGTCATTTGCTCTAGTTATTCGATTATACGTATATCTGGGTTGCTGGAGTGCCCTGCAAGATGGCTGCCCGATTCCAAGAGAGCTACCCCACAATCCTCTGCGACACTGGATGACGTCACCGCACAGACCCCTAAATTCTTGCGGTAACAGACTGCCGAAGGGCCCAATCACTACACATATATGATAATACCTGAATGGTAACCTGTGTTTATTTTATTCATAATCAAAAATTTGAATTCTAAAATTCCTTTTAAAAATGTTAAAACAAAACATTTAATAATTATAACATTTCTTTGGTACTAATATATTGGCAAATATCTATGTTTAGTAGGAAAAATACAAATGTATGTACAACATGACTCATAGTTAGATTTGGTAACTGGTTACATAAGAAACAAATCTCTAACATTCTTAGCCAGTTGATAAAAATATGTTTGTACATTAAATCTAAAATATAACTTTTAAGCTTGTATTCTGTATAAAATATAGTTATCAGTTGAAAAGTTAAGGTATACTGAGTTGTCTGAGTATAATCTTAGAAATTTACTTGGAGATCTATCTAAAAACAATGAAACATCATGTGTTCACATTAATGTACGAAAGAAATGGCTACTTGATTCTTGCATTTCCTTACCAAAGATAGCCGTATTGTAACCTTATGAATATATCAACCGTATGATGATCATTCTTCATTATCTATTAAAGTGACATTATGAGCATCTTACTGCACATAGTGTGTTTTGGTGATAGTTTTACAAAAGCAATTTTTGGTTGCTGTGCATTTGAATGTGTTAAATTAATAATAATGCCGCATAAGTATTGGAAGTTGGTGCTTTAGAAATAAAAAAAATCGGACTGATAAAATGATAGTTCCTTTCTTCGCAGTGATCTCCCTTGTGTTGTTGGTGGTGGTGGTAGAGATTTCGGCAGTGGAAGGGAAGCAACTCCTGCATGCAGTTGTTATTTTTCTAAAAAGACTCTCCCAGTCAAAACAAGAAAAGTAATATTTGGAAAATTATTATTTCGTACTGGTAGCGGAAAGAGTTTGGTGTATTGGATTAAAAGCTATTATTTCCTCTACCCTTTTGTACGTACACACCTATTTCAGCTGGATTTTTACTTGAAAAAAATGCTCATAATTCATAATAAGAACAGGCAGAAAGTTATAAGATTTGGATATTATCGAAAACATGTTTCTTATCTAAAGTGGATATATATAGCTAGGATATCTGTAAACGTGTGTATTTTTAATTGTACTGGCCATATAACTCTATCCGATACTTCGATTGTTTGTTATCTTATAGTTTCTAACTTCCTGGTCTTTTATCGTTTTAATATTTAAGTTTCTTCGTTCAGTTTCAAAGTCAGGATGGAAGATACAGTGAGGGGACTTGTGTTCTTAGTAAACATTTTAGTTGCAGTATCACAAGGTAATGTGTTAAACGTTATCCTTCTCTCGTTTTTTTCAATCGAGTTATTGCACAAAGAGAATATAGATTTGTGTTCGTTTTGCTGAGAAGTAAGTCTTACAGTTATTTCATACATATATATAAAATATAAATTATAAATTTATCACTTTTTGCTGAAGCATGTGTAGTGAGTGTGACGAAAAAAATGGCAATGTGTAAAATCTTACCTATAGTTTATTTATATCTATATGTATTTTCAATACATCTCAAACAGTTATTTTCATTAAGGTGACAGAAGGCGGTATGGTATCCACATGTGTCTTAAAGCAAAACAAAACAGTCACGTTGCTACATGATAATCGGTAGACTTTAAATAATGATCAATGGCAATAATATTGTTATGCACTGGGGTTGTCGTTGTGTCTGGGTATGGCCTTTAATAATTTATCGCTAAACCTTTAGGGAGGACTTGGTCGATTGAGAAGTTTAATCTCCTTCTGGTATATCAAGTCAAAGACTAGCAACACTGCAGCAACGGTTGATGAAGTTTAATTCATGTATAAATCTCAACATGCAACTATGAACTGTTGAAATGTACCGGAAAATAATAACAAGTTTACATTGACCACTTTACTAGTACTTAAGAAAAACTCTAGTTGATCACAAGATATCAAGCAATATTAGAATTCACCTCAAAATTGATATGAACATAGGGACAACATTGGCTTTCCATACTTAACTATAAATACTTGTTTAAAATTATCAATCACTGTACTATAGCTCAAACTAAAGAAATAAGACGCGGTTCAGCATTTAACAGCTTGTAAAATCTCGATTACATATGTACTGCAGTAAGGCCACTGAGGCTTTCCATAACTTCAGTAGATAAAAGTACATGAGTCCTTGGTAAATATTCACTGTTTTCAAATAGACAGGTATAAAATTCAGTAAAAATGTTACTCTAGATTAAAAGTACTATAAAGCTTCTAAATCAATTCCAAAATACTTCCGTTTTAATTAAAATGTGCTTACACTATTGAAGTTCATGCTGTTGAAAGATTGAGAAAATCTCTATAAGACTGTATCAAATAAAATGAGCTCTCAGGTTAAGTTCTCAGAAAGGAATCAATTGAATTGGTCACAAACCAAGCCCTTTTATACTAGCAGAGTTAAATGACCAAGAAAAAGTGGTCAAAAGAGGTTAATATGGTAAATGTACCAAAATCAAAAGGTTATTGACCAATTTGGTCACAGTGACCCAAAATTGGTCACAGTGACCAAGTACCAAAAATTGGTTACAAAGTTAGTTTTACAAGGAGAAACTTGCTGAATTCTTCAAAATGGCTACTTATTCAATAAACTAATGATATTCAATGAAAAATATGTACCAATGGGTTAAATCTGCAACTAGATGATGACTTATACATAATCTTAGATAAGGATGCTGACAACGATATTAAGTTTCCCTAGGTAACGGAAGTAAACAGTCCCATAATGCAGTGTAAAGATGGAACCTCTTAACAGGAAAAACAATGTGCTGTGAAAAATCTAGAAAATATACAGAGTTCTAACAAGAATAAATGGATGACATACCTTTAGATTGTGATAATTACCAGTACTGGATAGATTTACATTGAAAACATAAACTTTGAAGCTTCAAATATGACCTAATTCCGGATTATACATGAAGTAGTGAAAACTGATGACAATCGGAATGTAAACAAGTTCAAGATAGATTAAAACGAGCATGAATCTGTATGGTATGTTGTTGGTTGGTATTATTAACTTAATCAACACATATTTGTACAATTTTATGACTTGTTACTTGCATCTAAAATAAATTTCCATGGAAATACAGTCTTATGAAAAGTGGTATTAACTTTACAGTTAGGATGAAGAAAATAAACTGACAAGATTTGAAGTTATTACTAAATGGTAAGTTCCGGGTTATTACAATATGTGTTAAAAGTTACTATTCATATATAACATGATGTTGATGATATATATGTATGTATACAGACTTAGTGCCAAATATTTACTGCAATAACAAACACCAGCCATGGACCGAAGCACTGGACGAATGTTTGAAGGCGCGCGGTAAACTAGTTCCATATCAGGCATTTCTCGGTAATAATGTGGTGGATATTTACCTGAACAAAGAGGTAGATGTTTGGACAGCTGATTACGCTTTGAATATTGATTCCCGTAGAAATCGTAAACAATATGTTTTTCTTTCAAATGAGGTAGAAAAATTTTCCACTAGTGGTAAAATAACAATTCCATTAAATTAAATCTATGAGCACAGTAAGCTTGGAAAGGTCTATTCAATAATATTTGATATCATTATTAATTTTCTTTCAAATCAAATAAACATTTACAAGAAGACGTAAACTGACATTTTAGTAAAGTTGTCAACATTATTTGCATGCGTAACCATTGTCAACTTGTTAAACTATTACATCTAAAAAATATAAAGTATCCGGTAAAACATTGCCAGTTAAGTGAGTAATGTACGCATATGAGAAATACCTTTATAAATAAGTGAATAGCAAGTATATATATGTAAACTATAATTATCATGTCTCCCACTGGACAACTTCTCTTGTACCCCTTGGTAGGTTTTCATAAAACTTTGTATGAAGCCTCAGTATGAAGTGTACTTGTCCATATTATTGTTTATGGTCACTAGCCCAAAGGCAAGGTCATCGGGACCTGTAAACAGAAAATCATGTCCGCGATTCTTCACCAAAACCCTAGCTGGATTTTTATAGAACATTGCAGCAAGCATCAGTATGAAATCTAGTTGTGAATATTGTATTTTGAGCTCAAAGGTCAATGTCACAGGGACATGAAAAACGAAAATCTTATCCGCCCTTCGTCTCAAATCGCTTTATTGACTTTTCACAAAACGTTGCAGGAAGCACCAGTATGAAGTTATGCATATTATAATTTGGGATCACTAGCTTAAATGTCAGTCACAGGGATCTAAAAACCTACTTCTTGCTAGATTTTCATAAAGTTTTGCAGGAAGCAATTAGTATGAAGCTTAGTTGTGCATATTATAATTTGTAATTATGTAACTATTAGTTTTTCATAGAACTTTGTTATCATATTGTCTCATATCATTTCACACTTTACTGTTATTTTAGCGACGTCCCTTAAATTGTGTGGCTTCTACTTTCTGACAAAAGACAATTTAAATCCTCAAGCAATGTATGGAGATTGCAGCGTAAAGAGATATTACTTGTGTAAGAATAACACAAGTAAGTCACTTTTCTAAGTATTAATACAAGTGAAACTTCCCTTTGCATATAACATAAAATATAGACACATTAGCTTAAGTCAGGGTCATAATATATATTCAACAAATTACAGAAATGTAGTTCAATGTTTTTTTTTGTTCTGAATATATGCCTAATGTCAGTCATTTGATTTAGTTCTAGCTTGTCGAGTGAGTACATTGTATTTCAAAAGCGATTACTTCAACAGAAATGATCGCGTATATGCTTTGTTTAAAGTTGTAGTCAGTCAATTATGTATATTTTCAGCATGGAAACTAGATGCCTTTAAAAGTACACGTGACAAAGTGAATTGTCCGGAAGAAATCAGTAACGATGACCTGCAGAACCATAGACAAAACATTATTCCAGGCTACTATTGGATAAGAGACATTTTCTACCTGCAAAAATGTTAGTTTTATTATAATTCAAGCGATATTTCTACGTATTTGATGAATACTTATGACATGTTCAAATACAAAACAAATTATCCATTTCGGACTTCAGATACCAGAATTAGGTTCAAGGCATAGTTTTGACAGATTCTTAGTATTAACCTTTAATTCTAATTTACATCTGTTAATCATGCCTTTCCTCTTCCAATTGTATATGATAAGAAAGTATCGTACTTTGCTGCAGAATGTGTCTGTTTTTGGAAAAATCATCTCATCGAATTGACTGCTCACTACTTTTTGCTAAAATATAGCATGCACGCATTAAACAGTTCAAAAAATGAACCACTTGTTATTATGTGATAATTCACATTGTGGTTATTACGTAAAAAGTATTATTACAAAAAAACATGCTTTTTACCGACTATGTGTAACACTCTCAGCAGTACCTGTATATGACGGAACTCTTAAAGCTGTCATATACCGACCAATATTTTTCCAGTATCTCGCATATACAATGTATATGCATGTATGTATGTTTTATCTACCTTAGTGACAGCAACAGAACAAATATCAATCGATTTAAAAACTCAGACTTGTGGGGCGTACTCAGCACATATTTGGAAATACTTTGTTGACTGTACCACAAAAAGGTCATCATTATGCCGCCAGAGTATGTATGTATTTACATATAACGTGTACTACTTGAACCATACTAATTGTGATATTAGCTATTTTAATGATATGTGCAAAGCAATGTCCTTTCTTAACTACTGCACATACAAAAAATACATAGTTTCATAGGCGTATACACGTACATCTAACGATGTTTTACCTTTATTATACTACATGTATGTTTATTTATGACTGTACAATTTCGACAACAATTTATTTCTTATTTCAACAATCAGATAACAGCTCATCATTGGATGATATGCGCTTAAATTAAGACAAGTTGATCTATAAAACTAGCATAGGATAAAAAACGAATATAGTGAGTGAAGAAGTATGAACTATGTGTAGTATTTCATCAATTTTGTGACATTCCTGTTTTGCACAGTACAGGGAGTGTACGGCGGTTAGTCAAAAGTACTCTGTTCTGGAAAAAGTCAAACATGTTTGCGTAACTCCATCCACTCTTCAAATGGCAAAACATACAACTATTTATTCCAAATCAAAAGATACCCTAGACTGTTTTCTTTTACATGTGTATCTTACATAAATAAATAATTTGTTTGGGCGTGTTTAAAAGTAATGTACCATGATACTTTGACCTGAATAGGAAAGAAAACTTGCTTCTATACTCATCATTTTAGATAACTAAATAACAAAACATGCCATTCCTGGTTTTGTCCTATAACATGGCTTTTGATCATCTAAGAAAAATTCTAAGTATGTACTGACTTAGCGATTACTTTGACATGGGCAAATCTTTTTGTCGATCGAGCTTTTTATCGGATTTCATGATTTACCATATTTATATATTTATAACTATCTACTTAGATTTTTTCAGATACAAACCAAACAACATTTTCCTTCGATAAGAGCTGTTACGTTTAGGGTAAGTAGAGTTATCTCGCGTATTGAGCAAACAGATAAAAAAACTTTGCTTTTTTAAACCGTTTATAAAACAAGTCATGAAAATAGAAATTTTACTGCTGAAGGCGTGAAGGTACCAATAAATTTAAAAATTGGTACAATGAAACATATCATACAATTATTATTACATTACTAATTTGGAATAGTAGGCCTTTTAATAGTTTATTTACTTCACTTTAATCAATAAAGAATGAGAACGGTAAATTAGGAGCCAAATTTTAAATTCCGACCAAACAAATGATATGAACTGTATCCCATTTTACAAAATGTATAAAAATATTGTACAGTCTTATTAGCACGAATCTTTGCTCTAAATTGGGACCCAAGAATAATTTTTTCCCGGCGAAATGGACAATCGTGTGTTCGAAAAATATTGCTAACATTGTTTTTAAAACAGAATGTACATACTTCAGATATAGCGCAGTATTTTTTTCATTACAAAAAGTATTAAACGTTGTCTGACAACGCTTTTTCATGAAGAAGCGACAAAAACTGAACGAAAAAAAACACATTCGTACATGTATCATTATGCTATCCGAAAATCATTTTTCTACATAAGTGCTAAGTGTTTTTTCTTTTACTCTGATATATTTTCCTTGTTGAATGTTATGGCATTTTCGTTCCTTGTCACATAAAAAATTGCCTCTGACGTAAAATTTTTCAGTACAATGTAAAGAAGTTCGTTTGATTGAATTGAATAAAAATAATCCAACTGTTATTTCCAACAGCATTTCAAAAACCATCATCTGTTAAATTTTTGTTGATTTTTGCTCTCTGCCGAAAGGTAATGTAACTACTCTTTTTGATTTGCCCATTTGTGACTTTGCTGCAAAGTAATAGGACATAATATGAATAACAAAGTAGAATCTTTGCATATTTGTTTGATAAGGGAAAATTCACTTTGCTTAAAGGTTATTAAAATTCTCGTTCTCCAAAGCGTAGTCAACAAAGATGATTCATTTGGGATTTTAAATTAAACCACTTGATCACGGGCTTTTGAAATATTTTATCTCTTTTAAGACCTTTTTGCAAACACTTGTGCTTTGATAACATACCTTCTAAATCACTTGAGATGGCATATCAGTTTTATAGTTGCATAGTTTGTAAAATGGTTTTAATCATAATGTAAGGTTCAAGATAAAAACGTTTTCATAGTTTGTGTGCTTCGTCTTGTTCAGCTAATTTATCAATAAGGGTGTCAAATGCTTTTCTTGCTGATGTTTTCCGTCTGGCAACAATATATTGCTCTTTTTTATTTCAAACATTTGAATGTTACTTTTAAGTATTTAAGTTTTCAACAGACGTGTCACATACAATTACTTCTAAAAATAAATAGATTAATATACTCAAAGACACCTAATCTTTTCTCAATTGAAAATCCCTGTATGAATTATACAACGTTCTTTCGATTGAGTTATTGCATGTTCTCTTCCTTTGTGAGTATAATTTATATCGATAAAGTATAAGTACTTTTCAACATTGTTTGCCCTCAGGTATCAAGCACATGGATTATCATATATCTGCTTGTAAAATCAACCATACTTATTTTATGTTATTATTTAACGTATCACAGGTAAAAAAAGCATGGAACATGTAGTTAATGGGAGTGAGAATTACCTTCAAATGTTCAAGATTTCAAATCTAACACCAATCCTTTCTCAGTTAGATATTTTTCGTGGTAAATGTCTTTAAATTGATGTATGGCTGAAGGTTTCGAGTATTGCATGACATTTAAATGAAATTTGCATGATATCTATATGCATATGCCAGAGTTTACATAAAAACGTTACGACCGGTTTTAAGCGAATTGATTTATTGAAAGAACGTCAGCAAGTGATGTTATTTCGAAGGATGTGAAAATTGGATCATCCATTGTTTTCTGGACAGCTATACATTTTGGCATTTCCTACTTGTTGAATTTAATGCTAATTGTATGGAACTTTATAAAATGCACTGGCAGTGCGCTATTTGATTGGTGGTTAAAATGGATAGGAAATTTCCATCTATTGTTTCCTATGTGGTAAGTGTTGAAGACAATAGGCTTTCAAACGATTAAATCACCCTTTCTGCATTTGTTGGTTAGTGTGGAAGACAATAGGCTTTCAAGCGATTAAATCACCCTTTCTGCATTTATGAATTCGTTACTTCAATACCTAATCAAAGATAATGCCGATATTATACTAAAGAGAAAATAGGCATGACTAATATCTATTTTTTTTATTTAGAACCATCTACTTCTACCATGAAAAATGCATCGTACGACAGTCAATCAACACCAAGAACTCTTGATACCACAGTTCAGTCAGCCGTGACGTCTGTTAATGGCAAAGTAGAGCAACACAAAAGAAATGACACAATTATGAATCTATCTTTTCCTTTTTATAGATAGTTAAAACTTTTTGTTTATCAATTCGTATTTAATTTGGAATATATTCAGTGCTGTCTTTATTTTAAGACAAAACGAAATTAAGTATTATGTGTACTGAATTGCAGGCAAAATGTAGTCGTTATTAAATTGTTTTGGAATTATTCTTTTCAGATCTTGGTGTTACAATTGGCTTGCCTATCGGACTTTGCTTAGTTCTAATTTGTGGAATAATACTCAGCATCTACGTTTTAAGAAGGTAAAACTAAGTGTTTATTCTTACAACATATACTTATATAAAGAGTCAATTATTTAAATCATTTGGGCGATCGAGAATGTATTTAATAAATTACTAACATTTTAAAGTTCCAGAATGATGTTGTAGAGTAACTGGCACAGTTTGTGTCTTTTACTTATTTTAGTATACATTGTATTTTACTGTCCAAGTACAAATTGAATTTGCCTATATGTCTGGGAGTCAACCTTTGAAATAGTAACTAGAAAAAAACTGAAATAGAAGAAAATACGTCCATAAACATCGTAAAATACAAAAACCATCATCAACTATTCCTGTACACTAACGCATGAATAGTTCAGTTATGAGAATGGGCATGAGAATGAGAATCAGACATCTGATAAAAAATATATATGAATGGTTCCAGAAATAAAACTAAAAATATAAACGCTTATATAAAATGATGTTTATATTGAAACGGCATGTTTCTTTCATATTCTATTCACTGGTTTTAAATATTTGATATACATGTGTTTTCAACTGCTACAAAATGTGAATTATTTTAATCATGAGCATCTCTAACGAGATAAAACATTTGTACTGACTTCACTTTTACAACATTTTAGATATAATTGTTGGAAGACACAAAGCAAGAAATCTGGTCCCCAAGAAGTAATAGCCAGGAACAATGAGGCTTCAACAAGACAAGACGTAGTTCGTTTCGAGAAAAACAATGGAAACAGAGCAGACAACGTATTCGATCAAACGGGAACAAATAAAGAACCGACCCGGAACATAGCGCCATTTCCTGAATATGATGTAGTTCACAAAAACAATCTTAAACGCATGCCTCAAGAGCTAAAAGAAAATTGGTCTTCAAAAGGAATGAAAACTTATGCTGTAAATAATTCAGAATTGGAAGAGAATGACTCCTACTACTATGCCAAATTAGACCGTACAGTAAATTTGAATCAGCTTGCTGGTCCAAATGCAATTCAGACTTCTGAATACAGTTTTGCAAAAGAAATTATAGAATGTATGGATGACAGCGAAGATGATGGTATGACAGTCAATGACAACGAGTATGATGTCACAAATAACATACCAAGTTACAAAACACCCAACAATATTTACAACAAATTGCAAAAGGAAGGCAACTATTCAGCTACTAATGTATGGGTGGGCGGTGACTCATGCAATCAAGAAGCGGAGTCTGTCTACGATTCTGCTACACAAAGTTGCCAATCCGGACCAACTGACAATATTTACAATCACGTATCTCAAGATGAAATGTATAGTGTTGTTTGAAATAGAAACGAAAAAAATATTTACCGGAGTAAACTTTTTGAGCAAACTTACAGCAAACATAAGTTAACGCAACTACACATTATTTTGTAATCACATCAGTTTTATGTCAGTTTTGACGCTTCCGTATATATGGTACATTTATGTTTCAACAATGACTACGGTGATTGCATTTTAGTGTTGCTTTAATTATCAATTTGAGACACGTTTCATTTCAACACTAACAGCTTTATTAATCAATCTAACAACAAAGAAAACATCCACACCATTTTAAAACTATTTTAAAAAACAGTTCAACCGGATGCAATCTGCTGATCAGTAACCTGCATAAAGCAACTAATACCGACGTATTTAATCAAAAACCCATTTTTTATACCGGATGTACTTGTTTTATGCTTAAACCTTGCATGAGGGACGTCTTTTAATGCATCTACTAATCTCTCAATGCAGGTTTCAAAATGTATTTACAATAACATTTTCTGCAAAAGGTAAATGTTCACAAATAATTGTAATTTATTGAATATATGCTTATTCATAATGTTTTAACAATGCATTTACAAGCTTTTTTATTAACCAGATTTTAATTACATGTATAATGTTTCTGTGTATGTTTTTGAGTGTGTGTTTGTTTGCAGTTTTTTAACCAGATATGGGATGTCTGGTAGGTACATTCTTTGTTAAATGTATGTTATGAGATCGGTATACAGTATACAAATCCGATTTTGTTTTAATAAAAAAATAAGAAACGCTTTCAGATAAGAAGCAACACAAATCTAAAAGAAAATTATACGTCAATATTGTTTTTAGTGTAAATAGAGCCAAGCCCTGTCGTTATTCTAACCGTCAGTTCATTATTCTGTATACATGTGTAAAATGTTTCAAAGACAATATCTTCAATGTCAGGCTTTACCACCTATACAACTGATAAATGTGACTAAACTAGTTTTATTTGTGTCGGCTGCTCAGATCGGCTATTCATATATGTTTACTACTCACTCACGGCACATTAAAGTTAGAATCACACTGTATAACTGCCAGGTAGATCTAATATCAGGATCTCGCTGCCTCTGTAGTAATGTTGCCAGTTTAAATAGAAAATTTGCTTGCCGCAATTGTAACCCACCAATTACAGTAAATATTTCTATCAGCTGTTAAATAACCTTCCCCAACTGATGCCCGGTGTGATAGATAACGTAGTAAATGGTGCAGATAACCAGATAAAGGAAGTCAAAGTGACACGACCGGGAAAATGTTACACTTTAGGGTTAACTGTTTTGTAATTTTGATATTTGCGACTGTATATTATACCGTTTTTAATGGTCACAAATATTTTTAACGGCGACGGCCGTTAAAAATCACTAAATAGTTAACCCTATTCTAGCGCACAATGTGTTAAAATGCAAAAATTAAAACGCCGTTTGAATTTTGCGACTATGTATACGTTATTTAATAGTCGCAAATTTAGGCGACGCAACCAATCAGAAATGACGTTACGTCAATAACTGCGTTAGAATATGATATGTG
This sequence comes from Saxidomus purpurata, assembly GCA_022818135.1. Lineage (NCBI taxonomy): Eukaryota > Metazoa > Mollusca > Bivalvia > Venerida > Veneridae > Saxidomus > Saxidomus purpurata. Next base: position 381,057 of record JAFMSR010000016.1, read on the forward strand.
TCAAATATTTTGTGAAAATGAATGGAATTGCTGAATAAACGACAAGTTCAAGCAAATGTTTATGCAGGTCAGAAGGAAGTATAATCTTTAGCAAAGTACAAATTAAATGCTTCTGTCATTTTACTTGTGACATTTTTAACTTGCAGTATTGAAGAAAACAAGCTTCGAAGGTTTGACCCAAAGTTAAACAACTGGAAAGAAACCATGTCAATACACCAAGCTTCAAAATGGACTGTCTAATAGTACATGAAATCAGTTACTATTGCTGCTGAAAAAGCGTCGGCGGTCTTACGTAATCAATTATATATGATGTTAACTGTCTATCTGTTTAGCGCTGCTTGTTAATATCTTATTATAAACAAGAAAAGAAGCTCTGAATTTTAAAAATTTTATAACTAAGTGATAAGTTGGTAAAATTACAATAGAAAGAAGTAAAGTAACAGGTATATATTATCTCTAACAAAAAGATTCGAAATATTTCCAATAAAACAAGGACTATCGATATTGCTTGAGTTATGTTGATTACTGGTCTCAAATCTACTACAAATGATCTTTAGTTAGGCTTTAGAGCTGCGTTCATTTGCGATACTACCTGAAACGCCTGGTCATGAATTCGAAAGAATATCATCAGTAAAGAGGGATACATGTAACAAGAATTTGAACTTACATAAAATACTCTCGAGACACCGCCCACGACCGCTAATCAATTAAGCGAGTAAGACCATCCATGTTTATTACCAGTAACTGTTCACAGCTGTTGAATGCGTTGCGTTGGGTTTCTAGTCTATGGACCACACTTCATCTAAACTGACTTGAAATTGAAATTTGAAAGCTAAGCTTAAGCCGTAAAAACAAGACCTTTAAAGACTAAGAACAAGAGGGCAATAAGGCTTACTAATGTCAAATTTTATAAAAGTTTTACAACCAGTGTCAGTAAAGAAAAATTTAATTATATATACTAGTATTGTTATTATTAAAAATGTAAAAAGAAATCAGCTCAATTGTAATAGGAAATTGCGTGAGAAGTTATGCCAGAAAACTTTTAATCTCTCAATAGACTTTTAAGGAGATCATACAGATTATGTAGGGAAAATAGCAAAACTTTACTAGTAGGGGTGCTTGCTTTTTATTAGATTTCTTTATTTTTTTATAGTTTTCGTAGGGATTCCTTTGTAAGATGGGTCGAAAAGATTTACATTTTCACAAGTGGTCTCAGATATCACAATAAAAGACATTTCTATCATGAAAATACTAATAGTTTAATTGTTTAATCAGTTCTGATCAAAAGTCATTAGATTGCACAAACAAATTTTCTGACGAGGATTTTCTTTTCATCACTGTATAGACTATAAAGTATGGACCACAACTTCAAAGTGAGTATCAATCTATAAGGAATTCACTTCATATCTATAAATGTTTTCGTGTCTGTAATGTACAAAGAGAAACGTAAGATGCAAGTTTACAGTAGTAAAACGATTCTAAATAGACATACATAAAAAGATTTCTATCGTTTTAACAATCTTCACAAATTTAAAGTTTTGTGCTATGATAAGGCGTTTTAAAAACAAAATACTTGTAATCATTCGGTACCCGTGACTTTATGCGTCATTAATCAGTGTAAGTTGTAATCAGATAACTCGTAATTTAGTTCACGTTAGCACACGGGTGTGATAACTAAATCTAACTCAGATATTTCTTTACTGATTACATAAAGCTATATCTACTCAATGGAGAAGAAGTTGAGTGTTACCACTCAATGGTCTTTGGAAGTTAACCAAATTACCCATTTAAGTTAAAGGAATAACATTGTGAAACACACAATTAAAATGATGACATAAACTGAATAATTGTGCGTAGGAGTTCTTTGCAAAATCATAGTCGCAACGAAATAACCATCATGAACTATTTCATTTACACTTACTTTCTAAAATATACAATCATTAAAACCCTATACATACCTTCGCAAATCTCAAACTTGCAAAACAGTTCACATAATATTAATAGTATCTGGTTGTTATTTAATAAAGAAAACACATTTATGCACATTTATCAGTTTCAACAACGTATATATCTTCCTTTATCGACAAGGACATTTTGTTGATTGAACACTGCATACTATTCATAGCTTGAAGTATATATCGACTTCGTTGATAGGTACAGAGCATTACTTAGGTATTCGTCAAATTATTATTGATATTTTATGCACAAACATTAGTCAACAAAACAACTACAACAGAAATTTAATTGCAAATTCTTACGAAAGTAATTTGCAACACCACCATTTCACAACATTACAAAGAATAATAAATAATTACATTGTAATATAAAATAGCAACGATGGGTGCTTGTTACCTGTATCTATTTTCAACTGAGTGTCTTTTTAGAAGCAAATTTGAAGAATGTAGGACATTATCCCTTAGAACCAATGGTACAAGAGAAAACGGTTGTTACGTTTCCAAAGTACTATTAACTTTATACTTTGGTATCGGTATTTTTTCTACCATTTTATAGTATTCATTTGATTTTTAAGAAAACTCTTCAAGATTTATTTAAAGATCTATAAAAAAGGAGGATTACAGGGTGTTCACGGCGGTGCACGGAAATCATGATCACTACATTCCCGGACATCCCATGTAACTGTACCTTGTGTCTGGCCGAAGCAAGTATGTCGGTAGATTCACGTTATAAAATATTCACCATAAAGACAAATGTTTGGTGGTGCGGTGGTTGTGTGGTAAACGCTCTGGACTAGCAATCCGCAGGTTCCGGTTCGAATCCTGGCCGGGGCACTGGAAATTTCAGAAACGCTTTTCAGTGTGTTTCCCACCCATCTAGAGAGGAATTGATTAGAAACCCAGAGGTAGTCTCACGTGTATCGTTGCTATATCGGACATGTAAACGAACCAAGGGTTCTATTCGTAAAAGAGCTAGAGCCTGATACCCGGATTCCCTTGTATCTGCAACTGTCTCTCTTCAATCTGCGCCTGTCTTGAGTATTTGCAAGTTCACACAAGGAAAATTCTCAGGTTGTCCGGGACTTAGAAACAATCAAGGAAATAAAAAGACAAATTTATATCTTTAGTGATTAAGTATTTAGTTTAGTCATTATTTATATCACGTTTTGTATCTAAAATACAGTGACAAGTAGCTAGGATATCTGTAAACATGTGTTACGTTTAACCCTGTCGATTTTGTTATCAGTAGGTTCTAACTTCCTGGTCTTTTATCTTTTTCATATTTTATACTATTCGGTCAGCTTCTACATGTATAATGGAAGACTTAGTGAGAGGACTTACCTTTTTATTCAACATTTTAACTGCACTGACACAAGGTAATGTATAAAACTCTACAGTTTTCTAAGTAGTTTGTGTATATTTCATCATTTTGCATCAAGATGGTATGGATGGTCACTTATAGATATTTGATCAGTTTAAAATTAATACGTTTACACTCGTACTATGTTTGTAACAGCAATTTTGTGAACTGATTATTAAGGTCACTATGCAGAATGATTTCATGTTTAATCTGGCTTAATAATGTCGTGCTGATTTGAAAAATATCAGTGATTCTACTTCTACCGAAAAATTGGTTTAAGATAGAAAATTTGACATTCTTTCACCTGTATCTTTTTAATTATTTTGCGTATATACTTTATCGTTACAGACATTGCACCTGATATTTACTGCAATATGGAACATCAGACATGGTCCAAAGCACTGGGAGAATGTTTGAAGGCACAGGGGCATCTAGTTCCGTATGACACAGGTATAGGTAAAGACGTAGCGAATATCAGCCTGAACAGTGATGCAGATGTTTGGACAGCCGATTACGCTTGGAAGAGTAAATTCCGTAATATTTTTAATCAATAATTATTTCATGATTTTCTTGCAAATTACATAAAAAGGTGAAAGATTATGTATTTTAATGAATTAAACAACATTACTTGTGAATGAATAACATATGTCTACTAGACCTAGGGAACTTGGAAAAAGTAATTAATGAAATAACAATAATTTTGAAAATGTTTTAGTAAATTACAATTACCATCACAGCATTTCCAAAAATGCAATTAATTAAAGATATTAACCCTCAAATTGTTATTTCATTATAATTACTTGATAAAAAAGGAGACTTTCCACGAACATTTGTAAATTGTTAATAGTTTTCTACCAATTGAATATACCAGAAGAATACCAGCGGTTCACAACACATTGAATAATCACTATGGGTGTTTACTTAACAATTACAAATTTTTAAATACAATAACAAATACGTGTCGCTATAATTCTTGCATCTTTTTTAAAGTGGCATGTGTTTTTCCAAGTAGGATCATCTGAATAAACACAACATAGCATATTGTCAAACTGTTTTATACATTTTTCATAAATAGTCTAGCATATAAACCACATTATTATTAATTCCATTTAAAAACGTGACGGCTTCAAAATTCCTAGTTTGCGGTGTAATACTTAGTCAATAATCTGTCATATATACAACTACTGAATGTGATAATTGGGTATATGTCCGTAAAGATAGCTGTCAGTTGCCGATTCATCTTCACAGTCCAGTTGTCAATTCAAATTAACTGCAAATGGCAGCTAAGATGCCAATTCGTCAAAGCTCGCGAATTGGCAACTGGCAGCCAAGTGTCAATTCGACTTGTGTCAAAAATTGTGAATAAAAAGTAAATTGGCAACTGGCATATGGTAGGCAATGCCCATTCGTTAAACCTCGCGAGTCGGAGACTGGCAGCCAGATGCTAATTCGACTTGTGTCACATATTGTGAATTCGATACTTAGAAATGGCAGGAAGATGCAAGTTCGTTAGACCTTGCCAATCGGCAACTGGAAACTGACAGCAAGATGCCGATTCGGCTTGAGCCAGGAATAGTGAATAATAAGTAAATTTGCAATTGACAATTGGCAGCAAGATGCCAATTCGTTAAACCTTGCGTAATGCCAACTGGCAGTCAGATGTCAGTTTGTCTTGTATCAAGAAATGTGCACAATATGCCAATTCATTTATTAGTCAAAATGTGTGACACTAGTCAACTTGGTATATGGCTGCCAGTTGCCAGTTGCCAATTAACTTATTCTTCACAATTCGTTACACTTGTCGAATTGTTATCTGGCTGCCAGTTGCCATTTGCAAATTCACCTATTTTTCACAATATCTAATACAAATCGAATTGGCATCTGGATGCCAGTTGCCAATTCGCTAGGTGTATCGAGCTAGTATATGACTGCCTTTTGCGAGTTGCCAATTCCCTTATTATTCACAATTTTGACAATATTCGAATTGGCATCTTGGTTACAGTTGCAAGTTGCCAATTCGTGACGTTTAAGGAATTGGCATCAGCCTGTCATTTGCGAGTTGCCAATTTACTTATTATTCACAATCGAATTTGCATCTGGCAGCCAGTTGCCAAATCGCTAGATGTAACGAGCTGGCTGCTAGCTTCCAATTCGCTTACTATTCACAATATTTGACAAAATTCGAATTGGCAACTTGCTGCCAGTTGCCAGTTGCTTTTACCTAACGTTTAACGAATTGGCACCTGCCTGCCATTTGCCAGTTGCCAATTTATTTATTATTCACAAGTCCTGCCACAGGTCGAATTGGCATCTGGCCGCCTGTTTTCAGTTGCCAATTGGTGAGGTTTAAAAATTTGCATTTGGTTGTCATTTGCAGTTAATTCGAATTGACAGCTGTACTGTGAAGTTTGCTTCAAGCTGCCAGTTACCTATTGAATCGGCAACAGGCAACTGACAGTTAACTAAATGTACAAATTGGGTATTGGTATTGTATGACTATCTGTCCCTGGTGCAGAATTTTGATTCTGATTTTGATAGTTTCTCTGTGAACGTTGATCTCGATCTTATAATAAAATAAACGATCAATTATTATTACATGATAGTTTAGTAAATGTTCATTTTTGGTGACAGGTAACGAGACATCTATTGGACAGACGTTATTTGAGATTATCCCATTACCTTTATCAAAATTTTCACAACTTGGAAAACTGATATTTTTTAACAAATATCAATATGCATTCTAATAACGTAAGATGACAACCACTATGTTCGTTTTCATAAAATAAACATTTTGACAATAATGATGTGTAGATAAAGATTATACCAAAACTTTGGTGAAATTCAATTTAATTACAATCATTCATTGCCAACTAATTCATTACATTAAATTAATTGTAACTTAAAACATTTCAAGTTACAAATTACATCCATTTACTCCAACCAATGTTATTTAAATGTTATTCATTTCAATTATAGTTTCAATTACTCCAGGTTTGTTGGCAGCTCGTAAAATTATTACTTCTAGCAAGGTAAAAAGGTAGCCAGAAGTTTGCTTCAAAAACAATAATGTTAGCATTAAGTCGGGATATATTTCTTTGTTTATTTTGATGAATTTGTTAAATTTAAACAAACTGAGAGCATAATTCTTAAAATGTGTACCTTTTGTACATCTCTTCAAAAACGTTGTAATCATATGCTGCCACATTTATTCTGTTCATATTATTTTTTAGAAATTAGATTGTGTGGCTTCATCTTTCTGCCAGAAAACTCTTTACATTCTCAAAAGATGTATGGAGATTGCTATGTAAAGAGATATTACTTGTGCAAGAATTCCACCAGTAAGTTTTAATCTATTTTTGACCATTCTGCAAAAATCATTTACATGGTGTCTAGTGTTCATTTCTTATTGTAAAAGTGAAACTTAATTACTATCAGTAATTTGCAAAGACTTTGAGAATATTGATATTTGGTTAAAAGGTTCATAACCTGAATTTTCTTACAATCAAATGTTAAAAAAGCAGTTTTCTAACAAATGAACACAAATAAAAAAACATACAAAGCATCGAGCATTTAAAATGTCATTGCACTTTAAAACGAGAAAGTTGGTAGATGTCAAAGTTAAAATCTGCAGGCAAAACTAAACATATAGTTAAAATTTCATTGCTGTAGTTTCGAAAAGAAGAAAGTATGTCAGTAGGTCAAGGTCAAGGTCAGACCACGTCGAAGCTGAAATACATACTCAAAACTCTATACATTGTCAAAGCTCCATTGATGTAACTTCAAAAACAGAAAGTTTGTCAGTAGGTCAATGTCAAGATCAGCCAAGTTAAAATCTGCATGCAAAACCATCCATATCGTTTAAATTTCATTGCTGTGCTTAAAAAACAAGAAGGTATGTCAGTGGGTCAAGTGACCCCGAGTTTGTTCCTGTGCCCTCAAAAGAAGTAGGAGTAGTCTACGGGTTAAGACCCACCTCACTGTCTAGTTTGAAGATCATAGCCCAAATTGTTATCCAGTTATTTAGCATAATATATTCGCCTGTGACCTTTGACCCATTGACCTAGATATTAATAAAGGTCAGTTACTATTTAAGATCAACCTGTCCATAAATCTGAGGATCATATGATAAAGTTTACCTTTTAACCCCATGGGCGTGGTCTATTTTGAACTCCTGGGCATAATGTGAACAAACTTCTTAGAGGACCACCGCCAATGCAATATGCACTGGGACAAGCAGTTTCAAAAAAAATATATTTCTAAAATTATTCCCTTTAAATCTATATACAGACAAGCAACTCCATGGATGGCGTGGTAAATTTTGACCCCAGGGGCAATATTTGAACAAACTTGGTCCGCTAGACAATGTAACATACCAATTATCTAAGCTCTAGGCTTAGTGGTCTTGAAGGAGAATGTTTTTAATGTTTTTCCTATATAGATATTTTTAAAATAAGTGATCCCCGGGCAGGGTTAACGTTGACTTTCGGGACATGATTTTAACAATCTTGGTAGACGTCTGCTAAACAATCCTACATGCTAAATACCTAAGCTCTAGACCTTGTGGTTTTGCAGAAGACGATTTTTTCCCTGTACAAGCCTATGTCAAACAAGTGACCCCCGGCAGGGTGATTTTTTAACCTTCGCGTGGTTTGAACAATCATGGTAGATGTCTGTTAGACACTTAATATTTTTTAGAGAAAAAGTGGTTCCTATAAAAGTCCTTATGGAAAACCTGTTACCCCTGAGTGTGGTCAATTGGTCAATTTTGACCCAAGGATTGAACAAACTCGGTAGAGGTTCAGTAGACAATGTTAAACACCAAATATCTAAGATATATGTCTTGTGGTTTTTGAGAAGAAAATTGTTTAAAGTTCTTCCTATATAAGTCAATATTAAAACCAGTGACACCCGGCAGGGTCAATTTTGAATCTTGTGGCATGGTTTGACCAAGCTTAGTAGACTTTACTAGACAATACTACAATATCATAAATTTAAGCTCTATGCCTTGTGGTTTTGGAGAAGATTCTTTAAAGCTTTTCCAATATAAGGTCGTATGCAAAGCAGTGACACCTGGGTGTGGTCAATTTTGAGGAGGCAAGATTTAAACAAATTGGTAGATGACCACTACACGACGCCGCATACCAAATATCTAGGTTCTGGGCTTTGTGGTTTTGGAGAAGAAGATAGTCAAAGATTTCTATATTTTTTGCTCTGGTAGCCATGTTGTCTAGCCCACCAGAACCATTTGAACAAATTTAAGAAAGCCTAATGCCAGCATTCTTTTGTCCAATTTTGATGCAATTCCATGAAGTGACAAGAAGCCATTCGAAGCAATGATGGACGACGTACCAACGACTGATGGACGACGGACGCCGGACTTTCATCGATCCTAAAAGCTCACCATAGATGAGTTTAAAACTGTAGGGTGTATTTTCGAACTCCGGAATTAAAGTTATCTTTTTTCAAGTCATACTTGGAATGTACAAAAGTACTTAAAAATCTTTATTCTAACAGACGAGAAGTGTTGTGCTATTTTAATCAATGGCATATCATTCCACTTTAGTTTTTACTATGTATATATTAATTTCTGATTTCCGAACATAAATAGAGAATGTATCGTATTTTTCATCAGCACATACTTTTATTTGGTTGTAAAATGTACAGTCACGTCGACATTGAGTATTTGATATCTATGTTACCTTTATCATGACACAGCAATGAAACTTGATGTCTTTGAAAGTATCCATGATGATGTTGGTGTGCGATGTAAGAAAACAGACAATATAGTGGACCCACAGAACAACCGAGAAAACATAATACCAGGCTACTATTGGATAAGCGACATCTTTAACATAATAATAGGTAACATATTTTCATTCACCCGAATTTAAACACTTTCATGATTTGATGAATTTCTGAAAGGTTTTTGAATTTCCATGTCGGACTTCAGGTCGAATAATTAGTTTTCTAATGTGTACTCAAACATCTACAGTGCATCTTAAGTGATAGAGCTAAGTGTCCTATCATAGGTCCGATATCGCTCACCTGACTTCGCAGACAGCATCTGCAACACGTAATGAGATATAAAGGTCTAAAAGTGTGATAAAATTACTCTTTGTCAAGATTGTTAATAGTCCCGGCCAACCGTTGGATTTCTCGCCTGGTAAACTTGCGAAGATCACAGTATGACTCCCATGTATACTGGTAAAACTACTCTGTCAGAGTGATACCAATCATTTTACACGCAAAATTGTAAAAGGAAACGTTGACATAGGCACACACACATTACTGCAATTTTAATTAAAAACATTTATATCATTAATGTGTAAGCCTGACAATAGAAAAACGTTTGCTTAACATATATAGATAATCCGGTATTATCTGGTCCATATTATACCTGATCAATTTAGATTCAGTCTAAATATTATTGGATTTTGTAACACATGCAGGTGCTACACCTTTTAAAAAAAACGTTAAATTTGGACAATGTATTTTATCTACCTGTCTATTTGGATTTGGGTGAGTGGCATCATCAATGACGCTTCAGAGTAAAAAATTAACTAAAACAGTTTAGAAAGCCCAATCTGTATAATTATAAAGACTGACCATGCCAATTAATTGGCTTCTATTCATTTTGAGGTCAATGGTCATGGTGATCTTGAAAAGTAAAACAGTTTCAGGATTATAACTAGAGAACTACTGAACATACTGGTACGTTCCTGAGAATCGGTGTGTTGGTTGTTTATGACGTGCAGATCATCTTAAATGATTTTGAGTTGTTAGGTCATTTTTCAAAGTCATGGTTGACTCGGTTTGTCAAAGAATACCAATACATAAACTAAATCCAATGTTAAGGCCGAGGTTACTTAGAGGATAATACACGACTGAGCCGGGCCGGGACGTGATAATCGGCCCGCAGGAAGCATAATGGCACGAGGGCTTTAGCCCGAGTTTTATTATGCGACTAAGGGCCGATTATACGTCCCGGCCCGGCACAGTCGTGAATTAACGTCTATAATACATATCTTTCATTTTTAATCAGTATTCTAGCATACAATGTGCTAAACTACTAGATAAATTGTACTAGAAAAATAAAAACTTACTTGTAATTCACAGATCCTGTTCATTTAGTGATTATGATTTAAAGTTTGTGTTTTCCTCACTTCACGGCCATTCCTTGAAGTTTTTATCGTTACGCGTCATCTTTTTCCTAGTGTTGATGATATTCTTTACTTTCGATAAATTCGTTTGTATCTTGTTACACCCATAATTGAATACCTATTTTCTATCACTTTGTTTTAAATGATCTCTTTTGATCGCGATTCAATTGATTTTGTCGCTGGCGGCCATTTTATTCAAGAGGTGACGTCATTTGTAGCCGTTGGCGTCGCGTGTCCCTTTTCTGAGGGCCGATTATCGCATAATCGGCCCTCACGCGCGGGCCAATTATTTTATATTGCCCTGACCGTGAAGATAATCATCGTAATACTGTACAAATATGTTACTATATATAGTAACATATGTATTATTAAGAAGATAATACACGACTGAGCCGGGCCGGGACGTGGTAATCGGCCCGTAGGAAGCATAATGGCACGAGGGCTTTAGCCCGAGTGCTATTATGCGATTGAGGGCCGATTATATGTCCCGGCCCGGCACAGTCGTGAATTAACGTCTATAATACATATCTTTCATTTTTAATCAGTATTCTAGCATACAATGTGCTAAACTACTAGATAAATTGTACTAGAAAAATAAAAACTTACTTGTAATTCACAGATCCTGTTCATTTAGTGATTATGATTTAAAGTTTGTGTTTCCTTACTTCACGGCCATTCCTTGAAGTTTTTATCGTTACGCGTCATCTTTTTCCTAGTGTTGATGATATTCTTTACTTTCGATAAATTTGTTTGAATCTTGTAGCACACATAATTTAATACCTATTTTCTATCACTTTGTTTTAAATGATCTCATTTGATCGCGATTCAATTGATTTTGTCGCTGGCGGCCATTTTATTCAAGAGGTGACGTCATTTATAGCTGTTGACGTCAGGGCCGATTATCGCATAATCGGCCCTCACGCGCGGGCCAATTATTTTATAATGCCCTGGCCGTGAAGATAATCATCGTTATACTGTACAAATGTGTTACTATATATAGTAACATATGTATTATTAAAAGGTTATATTTTATTGACTTTAACATCAAAATTTAATGTCAAGGTCGTGTTAGTCACCCAAAACAAAAAGCAGTCTAATCTCTTAATCGTTTTTTCGCCTCTTATCTAATATGATCCCATCCGATACAGTCTGATTAGGTGTCCTCAGACTGAAAATTTAGTGCAATGATTTGAAATTTCATTGTTCTGTTGAGGAAATGGGTTTTATTGCTAATTTCCTGTAGTATTTTTAAGCAATAAGCTTATTATCCAACATAAAACAATATTAGTTATGAATTTACTTCAATAGTGTACACGATTTCACGGGCATATTCATAGTAACGTTTTGATATATGTAACAAATCATATTTGCAGCTAACCGATTCTAACTACAAGTACAAAAGCTTGACCAAAATTCAACGTTAGTTTACATCTGAAAATGTTATTTCTTTATATCTAAAATTCTTTTTTCTATTTCTAGTATTAGCATATACTATACGTGATATTTAATGCGGTCTGGATGTTTCATTTCGTTTCGTTAAAGAGTGAAAATGTATGTTTAAAAAACAATTTGCAAAAAATGTTCACCATCACTATTATTTGACAAATGAATTAAAATAAGTGTTTTCCGAATTTAATGAATAATCGATATGTGGCAGATAATAATATGCAATTTTCTCATGTTGTCGCTAGGGTAATTTGAGGTTTTTTATTTACATAACTAAACGCTTTTAAATTACAAGTATTACAATTTATTGTTTATTGACCGCTTTCAAATTAAAATCATCTTCAGCTTTTCGGCAAATAACAAGTTCTGGCCCTTATTAGCTCACCTGAGCACGAAGCTTGTTGATTGGGTTGTTGAACGCCTGTTGGAATTGTTCAACTTATGGCCCCGGGTCAAAAATTGTTTTTACAAAGGTTAATTTATACAGGACTTTTTTTTAATTTTCGCTGAAACCACAAGGCCAAGATAGAGCTAAGATAGTTGGCATGTAGCATTGCCTAGTGGTCTTCTATCAAAATTATTAAAATCTTAACCACAAAGTAAAAATTAACTCCGCACTAGGGGTCACTTGATTTTATATGGGTTTCTATTGGAGAAGCTTTGTAAATCTTCTTCTCCGAAACCACAACATGTAGAGTTAATATATTTAGCGTGTAAAATTGTCTAGTAGACCTTAACCAACTGTCTTCAAATCATGTCCGTGGGGTCAAAATTGACCACACCAAGGAGGTCACTGGTTTTCATTTAGACTTATATAATTATATGAAAGACTTTAAAAATCTCTCCCAAATCCACAAGGAAATATCTATGAGTACCAGAGAAAAAAGTACTATCTAATCCAAGTAGCGTATCTGACCATGTACCTTCATTCTAACATATCTTTCTTTAGTCTACCTGATTGGTGATAAGAGGATGCTTAATGTTGCTAAGGAAGTCACTAGTTGTTAGAGGAACTAATCGGTTGCTATAGGACTAAATTGTTGTTAAGGATCTCAATGATTGCTAAGGAAGTCATTTGTTGCTAAGGAAGTCACTGGCTTCTAGTGAAGAAAGAGGTTGCTATTGAAGAAACTGGTCACTAGTCCAAGTTGGTAGTTGATTAGGCTGTCACTGTTTGGTAAGGAAGTCAGTAGTTGCTAGGTGTAACACTGGTTGCTATATGAACTAATAAGAAGCTAAGTGACTGAGTGGTTGCTAAGAAAGTCAATGGTTGTTAAGGAAGTCACTGGTTGCTAATGGAAGTCGGTGGTAGCTAACGAAGTAACCGGTTGTCAGGCGAAGTCACCTGTTTGGTACGGGAATCACTGTTTGTTGCTAAGGAAGACACTGGTTGCCAGGGAACTAAGTGGTGGCTGTGGTAGAAACTGGTTGCTAGAGTAAGTCAGTGGTTTCTAAGGAAATCATTGGTTGCTAAAGAAGTCGCCAGTTGCTGGGGGAATTAAAAAAAATGCTACATACCAAACAAAATGAGTAAGGGTCATCTACTGGTCAAGACCGACCCCACTATTTTGTTAGGACTAATGGTTCTCCAATATTGAACATAATAGATCTGACCTTGATCTTTGACCTAGATGTAGATACAGATCACCTACTGGTTTATATCAAGCTGTCCAAATATCTAAGCTCTAGGCTTAGTGGTTTTGGAGAGGAAGAGTTTTAAATGTTTTCCTATCTAAGACTTTGTAAAACTAGTGACCCCAAGCAGGGCCAATGTTGACCTCAGGGACAAGATATGAACATATTTGGTAGAGGACACTAGACAATGCTATATACTAAATATCTAAGCTCTTGGCCATGTAGTTTCGCAGAAGATTTTTTAAGGGCTCCCTAGATGTCTTTGTCAAACAAGTGACCAATTTTGATCACAGGGGCAATATTTGAACCAACTTGGTACAGGTCTACTAGATAATGTAACATACCTTGTGTTTTTTGTGTAGAAAGTTTCCAATATAAGTCTATGTAAAGTAAATGATCCTCGGGCAGGCCCAGTATTAAACTAGGAGCAAGATTTGAACAAAATTGGTAGAGGTGCACCAGATCATGCTGCTTACTGAATATCAAAGCTATAGAGTTTTTGGTGTTTCAGAAGAAGATTTTTAAAGTTTATCTTTACCAAATGACCCCAGAGCAAGATCATTTCTGACCCCGGGGCCATGATTTGAACAAACTTGGAAGACCATACTAAATATCTGTGGGTTTGGTTTAAACCATATTTTATTCAATACATTGCATATACAATATGTCACATTTATGATAGACTTTTAGGATCGAGTAGAAAACTTCAAGCTTATTTAAAACTCTCTCCCTAATAATGATATATAACATAAGTTTGGTAACAGCTAATTCATCAAATAGAGAGTGCTTGCAATTAATTTATATCAACCGTTAATTTTTCAAGACATAATGAGTAAATTTTTAAATACGATTCTAATTAAGGTATACATTCCTTAACAACCATCAATGTCCTTAGTCACTAACAACAGTTTTCTTCTTTGGCAATCACTAACTTCCCCTAGTTACCAGTGATTTCCTTAGCAACCACTGACTGTCCCTGGCAGCTGGTGACTTTTAGCGACCAGTGATTTTTTTTACAACCATTGACTTTCCTTAGCAACAAGTGACTTCAAAATGTAAGTGCACTGGTACTATAGGAAAGGAGATATAGGGTCATTATGGCCCTCTTGTAATTCTGTCATACATCATCTATCAACGGCATGTACTGTCACAGTTGCTATGCGGTTAAACAAAAGCCAGTCTTACTATTGTGGCTACAAGCGTCTGTCTATCCCCAGAGACCATAAAACTCACATTCCATTACACATTATCCAATTGTATATAATTATCTAATTTAAGGCACAGCATTGGACCAAAGCCCCGATTCGACACCCGACTTTTGTGGGGCGTACTCAAACAAAATTGGGAAATACTATGTTGACTGTGCCGCAAACAGAGTATCGTTATGCCACATAAGTATGTAATACATGTGTATATATTTAAATTGTATACTCTTATATAGCTCTGTTGGCCGCTTTCTTGTGCAATTACGTCCAGTAGGATCCAGTACATTTGCAATAACATATCCATACAAAAGTTGATGTGGGTGATTTTTAAATCACATATTTGAATAGCAAATTATTTTTTCTTGCATATCGACAGGCGTTGTCGCTGATTTCAACCATGTCAGAAAACTCGGATGAGTCACACACTGTCATGTTAAACATGATGCCCTGTAATATTTAATGAATGAATAGTGAAATTACTCCGCTACTTTAAAAACATAGTTACGTATTGATAACGGTGAAAATAATGATTAGAATTTATATCGATACTATATTCAAGAAAAATATCATCCGGGATCGAAATATCCGTCCCTCCGGAACCTGTCAATGGGTTTTTTCGACAAGCCTTGTTACCGCCTAACGGACAGGTCCCCTCAGTACTGATATTCCAATCCCAACCACAAACACATGACAGCTATTATTATTCTCTGATTTGCAATATGTAGACGACCTGTTGAATCTATTCGCACAGTAATCGCAAATCACCATATTGCATTTTTATAACATATCTTGTATACTTTCAAATCTCTTTCAGATACAAATCTTTTAATGAGCCCAACGACTTTTGATAAGAGTTGTTTTAATCATGGTAGGTAGATTAACATATTTCCCTATACGTCAGTTCACATGACTTATAGCTAAAGAATTACTATCATAAACAATTATATATACAAGGGGTGATCCAGAATAAACTTGACTGTTGCTAAATTTCTCTTAGGTAGCGCCTGACAAAATTTCATTTCATTCTTCAAACGATTTTATCTGTGTTATTGTGTGTAGAAAATATGTAAACCTATACAGTTTGGAAAGGTATTTTCAAACTCTAAACAGATGAAGCAAAACAAATGGTCGTGCTCATGATTACAAAAAGAAATAAGACAATAAATACAATAAAATGTCATACCTGTCATCAATTTTTTAACAAGACTTGCAGCTACGGGTAGCCTTCTATACCAAACTGTTTTATTGCATTTTATGCACAATTCCCTGATTGAGAAAACCGTGTCATGGTCTTCCCTGTCTTCAAATTTATTCTATGCTTTGTATGTGCTGTAATAGATAATTATATCCCTTAACAATACAGTAATGGTTATATATGTGTTACAAATAATGTTCAGGTGACCTCAAGCATATAACAATGTACAAAATGCAATGAAAGTTTTGGGTATTGTGGATTACCCGTTGCTGCAAGTCTTGTTCGAACATTGAAGACAGGTAAAAACAATGTTTACATTTATTGACATATTAATTTTTGTAATATTGAGCAACATCATTTGTTTTGTTTGATTTGTTAAGAGATTGAAAAGGCCTTTCCAAATAAGTACAGGTTAACATACTTTCTAATCATAATAAAAAAACATAAATGTTTCAAGAATTTGGTGAATGGAAAACTAGCTTTTGTCAGACGTATCTTAACTATTCAAAACTTTAATTTGTTTTTCGTAACTTTAATCTGTCATACAGGTTTTTTTTCCTTTTAAATGATGCGATCGGGTATATCCGTTACAGTTTGTCTGACGTATTGGTATAACCAGTCAAAGATGTTGGTTTTAATGACAAGTGGATCATTATGCGAAGTATTTGGAGACTTACGATCTTACTGGGTTTAGGTATGGGACACAGGAACAGTATATTGAACATTAACAGCCACGGTTTACATGAAGGATTTAGCACCAGGTGGAATCCTCGCGTGTTAATAGATAAATAAAAAGTAGTATATCGAGAACAACGTCAGCAAACGTCATTTAAGTCCCCCCGCCCCCCGCCCCGGTTTCCTGTAACTTTGTATGGATCTTGAAAGTTTTTAGTAGAAATGAAATGAAATTTCCAAGGATAGCCAAATAGAGATTAGCCATCGAATTGTGGCAGTTTGATCTTGCTACTGCAGCCCAGTGTCGTATTAATAGAAAGAATCCGGTTATTCTGGATCACCCCTTGTAATTTTTCAGTTTTTTCTTTGTTTTTATCACAGCAATCTGTTTATATAAATTGGTGAATCATGTAATTGAGTTTGCTAAATAACAATAAAGGAACCAAGACTCGCACAACAGTAAAGCATACACCCACCTCTTTGAACACAGCTGCTACTCCAGTTGAAAACATAGAAACAAGCTCAGCAGACGAAATTACCAAGGCTATGGTAAGGCCAAAATACACTGTAACACACCACAGCTGGACAACAGTGTCTGACAATGGCAAAATAGACAAATCCGAAGGAACTGACCAAAGTGTGAAATTTTCCTTACAGTTTTAATTAACAATTAAAAATAGTTTAGCAGATATTTGATCTATCCCTTGTATATTTATTTATTATAATTTATTGAGAAAAAATCACTGAAATACATTTAACTACACATTTAAAGAAAGACTTAAACGCAAAATTTTATCAAGTAAATTGGACATTCTGATTACTACATGTATTATCAAACTTAAGACAAAGTGGAAACAAGTACATTTTGTATTTATTATTAAATTAATGTTTAAGAAAAATGAAAACAAGAATATCTAGCTCTGCATTGAAGGCAACATGTAAACAAAGAATTGTTTTACTCAAATTCGTTTCTGCCTTTTAGGTCTTGGTGTAAGTGTTGGCTTGCCAGTCGGACTTTGCATAACATTGATTTGTGGAATTATTCTCGGCGTTTTCGTGTTAAGAAGGTAAAACTGAGTGTTTGTACTTTATAGTAAAAAATCATAAACGTAGCAAAAGATATATCATTTCAATAACCGTGCATCGCCTTATTGTGACTGTTTTTGTAGTCTATCTGTCCTACGTTTGTGTATTGGTTATGAAATCTAGTTTAAATATCTTCTCATTGATTTAGAAAAAAATATATAATACATTTTCCTGAAAATACTGAACACGCTCACTCTTCGTCATGTCTCTGTATTAAAAACACTATGGTTAACCGATTTATCTTCTAGTGCCGATATATTTGCAAAGCTACCGTGTATTATTTTGCTGCCAAGTCTCACAATTCATTTGATTTTCACAATAAAATCACCTGAAAAGAGCACTACTGTATTCCTTTAAAATTTTAAGTTATCAACTTAGTTACAATCAAAGTCCTTCACATAAGTACAATGAAATAGTCACGCATGTTTCATGGTAAACGTACATTTACTTTTGCTAAACATTATAACAATTTAGATATAAATGTTGGAAGACGCAAGGCAGAGAATCTGGAACGAAAGACGTAGTTTCCTGGAACAATATTTCTTCGGCAAGAGAAGACGTTGCTCGTTTTAACAAAAAGAATGGAAATAATGTAGTAAACATATGCGATCAAACAGCAACAAATGAACCAATCCAGAAAAAAGACAATGTGTACACAGAGTCATTTCCTAAATATGCTGTAGTCCACAAAAATGACCTTAAACACATGCCCCGAGATCCAAAAGAAAACTCACCCTCAAAAGAGAAGAAAACTGGATCTGCACATAATTCGAAAATGGATGGGAACAGCTCCAACTGCTACGCCGAATTTGGAAATAAAAATAACCAGCTTGCAAACTCAAATGGAATACAGACCTCTGAATACAGTTTTGCGAAAGAAACACAAGATATGGATGACATTGGCGAGAAGCAAGCAGCTGTAAAAGAAGACGAGTATGATGTCACAAGTGGCAAATCAAGTTACAAAACATCTGACAATATTTACAACAAATTGCAAAAGGAAAATTATTATTCAGATACAAATGAAAGGAGGGGAGGTAACTCACAAAATCAAGAATCTGAATCTGTCTACGATTCAGCCAATCAAAGTTGTCCTTCCGGATCAACTGATAACATTTACAACCATTTATCTCAAGATGATACATACAGTGAGGTTTCAACTAGAAACGAAGATAAAATTCAACAGAGCAAGCTGACTGATCAAACCTACGACAAGCTTAAGTAGATATACAGACTATGATTGAGCAAACGATTTACGCCAAGTGTTAAGAGTCAACAGTTCCACAGAACTGTCAAAAACGTTGTTATATCGACAGGTCTAAGATATGATAAAAAAAAATTCAAAACAGACTTGTAGTGCCTGTTACTTTATTTTACTGATCAACACACTCTGACGTTATCGGCTTTTCTTACGGAAGATTCCGTAGATAGTCGAACGTATTTTTTTCAGAAATATCTTCTCAAAACGTGTGGTCCTATATTGAATAAATGAACAACTGATTTGTGATGAAACGTGTATATTTTATGAAAATAAATATTATAATCCACAGCATTAGACTAGTCTCGGCCGACCAACGGAGCTAGTTTCTAGACTACATACGAAACAGCAAATGCCCACGAGACCTTGAGAGCTATGTCGCTTACCAACAGACGAAACTAGAGCTATCACTTAATGTGATTAATACACCCATAGGCTGCTTTATAAACTGAGGAAGTTCGTAGTAACAGAATACCTTGCAAAAACACACCTAAAAACGAGATATTGTTCTTGGCAATAACTCTGTAATTTGTCAAGATAGAGTTATGGTTCTTGAACACTGCACTTCCTCTCATTATGCTTGACCATTGTATGAAGTTGTATTGAATTCCAACCAGTAGTTTCCAAGTTATGCTCTGAACAAGGAAAAGTAACAAAGGGTAATGACTCTGTAATTAGTCAAGATGGAGTTATGGTTCTTGTGCACTGCACTTCCTTTCATTGTGTTTGACCATTGTATGAAGTTGTATTGAATTTCGACCAGTAATTTTAAAGTTATGCTCCGGACGAGGAAACGTAACAAAGGGCAATAACTCTGTAATTAGTCAAGATAGAGTTATTCAGTTAAGGTTCCTGTGCACTGCACTTCCTCTCAATGTACTTGACCATTGTATGAAGTTGTATTGAATTCCAACAAGTAGTTTTCAAGTTATGCTCCGGACAAGGAAAAGTAACAAAGGGCAATAATTATGTAATTACTCAAGAAAGATTTATGGTTCTTGTACACTGCGCTTCCTCTTATTGTGCTACACCATTGTATGAAGTTGTATTGAATTCCAACAAGTAGTTTTCAAGTTATGCTCCGGACAAGGAAAAGTAACAAAGGGCAATAAATATAATTTTAGTCAAGATGGAGTTATGGTTCTTGTGCACTGCACTTCCTCTCAATGTGCTTGACCATTGTATGAAGTTGTATTGAATTCCAACTAGTAGTTTTCAAGTTATGCTCAGGACAAGGAAAATGCAACAGACCGCCCGACCGACCACCCGCCCTAACAACCAATCACCGGGTGACTCCTATATACCCCCCTAAACTTCATTTCGGGGGTATAAAAATAAGGACTACTGTACTGAAAGTTGGGGCAAAAGACGTTTTTTGGAGTATAACCCATTATTCAACAAACGAAAATAGCGCAAAATAATTTTATTGAAATAAAACTAATACAAATATTTTCATATACATAAATACTTCTAATATCTAATATACAACATTAATGTGGATGAGCACATGAACACCATTCAAAACGAAAAAACAGTAAGTTTGAACTTAATTCACTGAAACAAACATTTTATTCCTTGCATGAATCCTGAAATAGCTTGTAAAACGAACATTAGACTGATTGTATCTAAAATATGTTACTTTAGCATAGGCAGTACAGTCTATCAAATTAAGCCATAAAGTCAGTTGTGTTTCTTCTGAAAACATAGCACTTTCTTAACAATGGCAAGTCTGGTATAAATATATGGCATATGGAAAGTTATTAAAATGTTACCTTCATGATAATGCAAACAAATATGTAAAACTTTGTTACTTAACAAGTACGTTTTCTACATTCAATACATTCACTGACACATCTATGCAATTGTTGTATCTCACACTCGTGTATGAATTTTCACTCAATTTGTTTAAATAACTTTTTATGTATGCAGACATTAAAACTCTCAGAAGTAATGTTCTTCCGTTATTATATTGCACAGCTGCCATATAATATTGCAAGTTGTTAAACCTTGAAGTTTGCATCTAGTAAGTACATGTAGGTAAATTTACTTTTGTTGTGATGAATTTCATGGCTTGTGAAAGCAACACACATAAGCAGTGACTTTATTCATATGTTTCTTTCAAGACTAGAATTAATTTGTTCCAATGTATGTACTATACCTTGCAAAAAGGCATCAAACTTACCTTGCATGAATTAAACTTGAATTTCAGTGTATTATACACATCTAAAACAAAGTCTTTACAAGTTCTTATAAATTACAAATAGCTATTATGTTACATAAAATATGACTCTGCAGTTGGAACAATGTTGGACTGGGCCCTTAACCCATTTCTACCTATATTTTCACAATGGGACCTTTTGACTTGCTATTTAGGAAAGTCTATTCCTTAAACACGAGTGTTTTACAGAATTCTGATCAATAGGCTGCAATCTAAATCCTGATCAGGGGATACTGTTTTGGTTGTCTACTTTTGAGTGTAGCTTTTAACAAGAGCTGTCAGTAGGACAGCGCGCTCGACTTTTTTAGTGCTTGCCAATAAAACAAAACTTTGACAGTTAAGGGCACACAAGACTTTAACTAGGAATTTCTAAGTACAAATCAAGAAACATTTTCACAGAGTTATCTTCTCTTGCTTACAGATAGGTCTCATGAGTACATAAGTACTCCAACTTTCAAAGTAATATCTCAAATGGTTAAGTCAACAAGTGGACAAGAATGAAAATTTTAACTGAGTTTCTAAGTCAAAAAGGGCCATAATTCATATAAAATCCTTGACAGAATTACCTTCTCCTGCCCATGTTTTGGGATCATGATGGTAATCAAGTATTCCAACTTTCAAAGTAATATCTCGAACAGTTTAGTCAAAAAGTGGACTGATTCGAAAAACTTAACCAAGATTCTAAGTCAATAAAGGGCCTTAATATTTAAAACAAATACCTCACAGAGTTACCTTCTCTTGCCTACAGATGGGGGTAATGATGTCAACAAGCATTCAAAGTTTCAAAGCAATATCTCAAAGGGTTAAGGCAATAAGTGGATTTTACCCATATTTTCTAAGTCAAAAAGGGGCATAATTCTGTCAAAAATCTTGACAGAGTTATGTACTCTTGTCTGGTGATGAAGGTCATGATGGTAAACAAGTATGGTTAGTTTCAAAGCCATACCTCTAATGGTTTTGAAATAAAGTGAGGTGGTACGAAAAACTTAACCAAGGTGTGACACCAACGCCGACGAGTAGGATAGCTCCCCTTTTCATCGAAAAGTCGAGCTAAAAAGGTGAACATTTTGACTAGGAAATGTTTTGAGCATACATTAAACTCTGTCACAAAGTATACAACATTAAAATATTTGTCTTGTATGATTTAATAAAGTTACTGGTACCTGCAATGGAAGATGTTGTATTTTTTCGAATGGTCTTTGGTTATATTAAAAATTAACAAACTGAAAATCTGCTGATATATTTTTACAAATAAAATGTGTTATAATACTTTACTGTAAGTGCATACAGTGTATACATATTATGACTGATTGTGTAATCCATGTACCATCCATAAATACAAATAACATAGTTTATACATGGGCTTATCTGATACACAGTCCAGCTATATTACATATAATGATAGGTCAACAAAACAAATATCACACCATAATAACAATTAACAAACTGAGCAACAGATAAGAATTGAAAGAGAAAATATATTCACTGAGCAGCACCTTGTTCTAGTACTGTTTGAACAAGTAAACTCACACTGTTTGATTTGTTTCTCCAATGTCACTATCAATTTTGGATTTAATCACAGAAACATGTACAATGTTCTTACTAAAGTAGAAGCTAAAGGGAAATCTGTGTGAAAAATCATGTTTTTATCTTTGGAATCATTGTTCTAAGATATCAACAATGAATTTAACATACATTACCATTGCTCTCATGTTACCCAGGTCTTGTGTTAACAGACAGTCTGGGTTTAGGTCAAACTTCAAAGGCTAACAGGCTATGTAATCTCTTTGTAAAACCAAAGTTTTGGAACTTGTGTTGAGTACTGGGAATATATAATTATATATATTCTGCATAATGAAAACTTAATCAATTTTTCATACACTCTAAAGGGGAAGAAACAATTAAAGGTACCTGAAAGGATTATATTAATACCCTTTACTTCACCATTATCTACGTCTTGACAATTATTTTGCATTTTAGAAATATGGTAAAGTTCTTTTTAAAATAGTCACTTCTTTTGAATTATGATGATAAAACAAATAAGTTCAACTGAAACACAATGTCTGTAGTTTGTCTGAAACTAAATATGAATTTACTAAATGGTACCATGCAGTATTTAACTTTAAACCCTTCAATGTTTTAACTGAGAAATGATCACTGTACATCTTGGCCCACACACAAAAATTACTTCAAAAAATAAAGCAATGAATACTTACATAAATACACAACTGAATAAATGGATACAATGCCAAATGTATATTTGAAGAGAGACAATTCTGGTGACTTTTATGAATCTATACTTATGACCTGCTCAAATTAATTCTGTATTCTTAGGACTTATGAAAAAACAATTTAGTGTACAAAACCAATATTCCTATTCTCTCTAAATTGTATACAAAATGAAACCAATTAAAACTAGAGCTATCACTAAATGTGATTAATACCCCCAAAAGACTGCTTTATAAACTGAGGAAGTTCGTAGTAACAGAATACCTTGCAAACGAACTAAAGAGAGATATTGTTCTTGGCAATAACTCTGTAATTAGTCAAGATAGAGTTATGGTTCTTGTACACTGCACTTTCTCTCAATGTACTTGACCATTGTATGAAGTTGTATTAAATTCCAACCAATAGTTTTCGAATTATGCTCCGGACAAGTAAAAGTAACAAAGGGCAATAACTCTGTAATGAGTAAAGATAGAGTTACTGTTCTTTTGCACTGCACTTCCTCTCATTGTGTTTGACCATTGTATGAAGTTGTATTGAATTCCAACTTGAAGTTTTCGAATAATGCTCCGGACAAGGAAAAGGAACAAAGGGCAATAACTCTGTAATAAGTCAAGATGGAGTTATGGTTTTTGTGCACTGCACTTCCTCTCATTGTGCTTGACCATTGTATGAAGTTGCTTTGAATTCCAACTAGTAGTTTACGAACTATGCTCTGGACAAGGAAAAGTAACAAAGGGCAATAACTCTGTAATGAGTCAAGATAGAGTTATGGTTCCTGTGCACTGCACTTCCTCTCATTGTACTTGACCGTTGTATGAGGTTGTATTGAATTCCAACTAGTAGTTTTCAAGTCATGCTCCGGACAAGGAAAAGTAACAAAGGGCAATAACTCAGTAAATACTCAAGATAGAGTTATGGTTCTTGTACACTGCACTTCCTCTGATTGTGCTTGATCATTGTATGAAATTGTATTGAATTCCAACTAGTAGTTTTCAAGTTATGCTCCGGACAAGGAAAAGTAACGAAGGGCAATAACTCAGTAAATACTCAAGATAGAGTTATGGTTCTTGTACACTGCACTTCCTCTGATTGTGCTTGATCATTGTATGAAATTGTATTGAATTCCAACTAGTAGTTTTCAAGTTATGCCCGGGACAAGGAAAAGTAACAAAGGGCAATAACTCAGTAAATACTCAAGATAGAGTTATGGTTCTTGTACACTGCACTTCCTCTGATAGTGCTTGATCATTGTATGAAATTGTATTGAATTCCAACTAGTAGTTTTCAAGTTATGCTCCGGACAAGGAAAAGTAACAAAGGGCAATAACTCTGTAATAAGTCAAGATGGAGGTATGGTTCTTGTGCACTGCACTTCCTCTCAATGTGCTTGACCATTGTATGAGGTTGTATTGAATTCCAACCAGTAGTTTTTAACTTATGCTCCGGACAAGGAAAAGTAACAAAGGGCAATAACTCTGTAATTAGTCAAGATGGAGTTATGGTTCTTGTGCACTGCACTTCCTCTCAATGTGTTTGACCATTGTATGAAGTAATATTGAATTCCAACTAGTAGTTTTCAAGTTATGCTCCGGACAAGGAAAATGCAACAGACCGCCTGACCGACCAACCACCGGGTGACTCCTATATACCCCCCTAAACTTCGTTTTGGGGGTATAATTAAATGTATGTATAACGTTGCTATGAAACAAGACAACTGATAATGTATGCAAAATTTAGACTAGTGATTTCAGTATTTATTTTGTTCTTTAAATTTGACAGGAATGTTTATTTAGCCGAGATCTTTAACAAGTACAAAATAATGGTTCACTGATATGATGAAATGAACTTCTCTTTTTGTAATTAAAATTGACATATATAGCGTTAGTTGATATTGTATTTATCCATAAAATTTCCCAGCAAACATTTCTGAAGTCTGCTCTCTACCGCATCTCTGCATAAAACAATAAAATCAAACAAACTGCTAATCTGAACAAAATCTGCAATAAATATAATGTAATTACACTGCAAAATCAACATCAAAGAAAACAACTTAGGGCAGAAAATAAATGATATGATATTACCGCCATTGGTTGAGAATAGTCATACATTGCCTGTAATGATTATGAACAAGCCCTTTAAATTCTAGGCATCATTTGGTAACATGAGATTTTATATTTTAATTACAAAACAAGTACCGGTATGCAAGATGTACTCCAATATGGCACATGCCCCTTGTTTAAATAAACTGACCTCAAATTTCCATCAATCACAGATAGAGAAACAGAGAATGGACCTAAATCACAAATGTCAGGAATGTTTAAATTTAAACTTCTAATACAATGAGAGATGCTTAAAGCGACTGCACTCCAGATGGAAAAGTTACGCTAAAAAAAGAAAATTTTCAATTTCAAGAAAACAATTGTCATTACTGTATCAGGGGCATTGTATTATGATAACGTGACAAGTTTTCTAACAAAAGAAACAATTAAAATGTGTTGTTTTGCTTACTTTTATTGTAGAAAATATCACCCCGTGACTAACGGGGTGGGCTCTTTGGTATACCAATATTTTTAACTCGCATCAAATCAGCTGACTCCGTAGTGTAGTAGGTTAAGCCGCTGTAAATTTTTTGTAAGCGCAAAGATCCGAGTTCAAAACCTGGCTCGGGTAAATATTTTTTTCTACCTTTATTTTTAGCTCTTACACAAAGAAAATAATCTTGATGCTGACAAATTGAATATATATATTGATTTTATCAAAAAATTAAAATTTACTAAGAATTTGGAGTGCAGTCGCTTTAAGGTTTATTTCAACTGCTTCAGGTGAGAAAGCACATCATTAAATATTTCTTGCAGGTTGAATATTTTAAGATGTTCCAATGTTTATCTTAAGTAACATACTATTTAGCAAATTTCCATGTAAATTACCGAGAAACTCCAGTCATATCAGTCACCTTCAAGTATTTCTAACATCCTTCTGGTGTTTCAGTATCTGGTACATTTTCACTTGACTCAGTTCAAAATTAACAATTACTGTATATCTGTTATAGCTCAGACAAATATTTTTATGCAGTCACTTTCAGTCTTGTGTAGCTGTCAACATGTGTTTTATATTCTATAAGGCCACAAGATACAATACAACATTAACAGTTCTACAGAAGGAAGACACACATGTACGTAACACAACTACATGTAGTTAACAACTAACAGATACATGTACAATACAATTATAATTGCTCAACTTACTGTACATATTGCACAATAACATAATGCTCCGTTCCAACTATTAATAAAAACAGCTGTCAATAAAAAACTAGACAAAGGAGTCCATCACTAAATGCAGTTCATACCCCCACTGATATCCATCAGCTTGCTGAATGATATACTTGATCTACTTGATATACTTAGGACATAAATGTCAGCCAATAAGAGAACAGGATTTGTAATTATATCACTGTAGGGTTACATACAGCACTGTGAAAATAATCTAACTGTTCAATGGTAATGTTACAAAGTTTGAAAGCAATGTTTTCTAGGAAGCGGACTCAAGAGTGACTCGATGAGCTCAAAGCTTTCTTCACAATCGAGCTTAAATAATTAGAATAAACTAAAACATGCTGACTTTTTATTGAGGATGAGAACTGATGGGAGGTGACTAAGTTATTTCTATATATACACTTACCCTTATCACTAGTTCAATAGAGGTATACAAATGTATAAAAACAACACTGAAAAAAAGTTTTAGTAACTAACCTAAAAACTGACAGACATTTCACCCTCTAATATCCCTCTATAAGGATTATTGCAAACAGAGTAATTTTTGCGTAACAAACATTTAAGTATTTGGTACATTTGTACAAGAAAGACTTACCTGTGAATTAAACATTCACAAAAGGACATATTCCTGAATATGAATTTGCAAGAACTCTTTCACAAATGTTTCAATTAGAATTGTGATGAATTTGCAAAAACTAAATATTGTTATTTTGTCAATATTAAAATATTCCAAGTATTTGCTAGCAGTACTATTATATACAATCTGAAAACTGCCTGTAGTTCTTCTATAATGTTTCTACAGTAAAACTTTAAACATCAAATCACACACATTTCTTTTATGAATATATAATTTTGAAAAGCACCATTAAGTACCATTGTCTGCTACTTTGCGACAGTGACATATTTTCTTCGTTAAAGTCCTTTTGGTTGAAGGTCAAATGAAAGCCCAAAACAAATGAACAGTAAGACAGACCCCTCCATTTCACCTGTGCATTTCTGCCTTACTCACATTACCAAATAAATCTTTTCCCCTTACAACAGTTTTGCAACAAGTTACCATATGGCATACAGATTTTTCTCACAAAATATTTCACAGTAAATAACCAAAAAAAAAGGAAATCTGTATCAAACAATGAAATCTTGTTAATAAAAACATTAATCTCAACATTGTTGTGTATCACATATACCAAGTTCTAGGTACTAAGACCACATTCAACACCTTAAACATATCTAAAACATTACATTTAATCTGGTAATCAAACTTTTATTCAGGGTACCTATTTTTTTCTGTTTTAGGAAGGTTTTGTGATGTAATCTGTACCTTTTGAGGACTCAGGGAATAAATGTCAAACCCTTTTATAAATTTCTTAAAGTTCATTCTTACAAACACTGTTCTCTGTTAAGTGATACATTTCCTTTTGAAATCAATTTTGGAAGACAAAATGTGTCAAACAACTTTCTGAAATTATGAACCAGCAGTTGATAAATCCTTTGATCCAAATCTCTGCAGCACTCAGGCCTGTCTACATTTTGTAACTACAACATTTTCGTACTTATCTCAACTAGATAAAAACATTTGTACAAATACATCCCAATTGTTCGCTACATTAATTTTGTTCACTACATTGTAAATAATTTTGAAAAAATTTGTTTCTTTCGAGTTTAAATGGAACCGAATGGAAAAAGGCAACAATGAGAATTTAATTATCAATAAGTAATGATCAACATCAACACTTGCTAAATAATCCTATGATACATCTGTATACATCTTTTTTTCCAAACCTTTTGTGGGAAAATTGGCAAATTACAGCTTAATTGTTCACTTACACATTGAATGACAAAAACTTACTACAACTTTGGCTTTAGATGAAACTTAATGGGCAAAGGTAAAAATGTATCAAAATGAGGATTAAATCATGAATTAGAAAACATCTTTGGTAGAAGCTATCTTTACTGGGATGAGGAATGGTTGAAGCAAAATGACAATCTACATACACTATCATACCTTGCATTGTTTTTCATGCCAGAGCTATTCCCAGAAAACATCCAGGGGTAATGGAATCACCAACAGAATTTTATATGAAATCCCCCTAACAGAATTGAAATTGCCTTTACACCCTCATCAACAGAATATGGAATCGCCTACGACAGCTTATGTTTTAACATAGCTTCTACTCTAGTAACCACTCTCGAATTACGCTGTTAGTTTAAACATTATTTATTCGTTTATCAAAGCATGAAAAAATACATTTATAAACAGCATCCAGGAATTAAGCTGTTGACCACATGGGTGCTAAAATGACAAAGCCACTTGTTGCCAGTAAGGAAGAAAAAATACAACCTCCTGCTTCTAAACTTGTTACTGAATTGTTCTATATCCAAACAGAATTGAGGATTTCATTCCCCCTACAACATACTTTTATTAGGGTTTGTAAACCCAGCACTGTAATTTTAAGTCATCATTCCAGCATCACTACCCTGAAATATTTTCCTGGAATAGCACTCAACAAATTCATAAGCAAATTAAATTAATAAAAACATAAATAAAAATTAATATAAAAACTCAAACAGCACATATTTTGCACCCTTCTTCCCAAAAGCGTTCCCTAAGTTTAATCTTAGTGTACATGTGTAACCTAATCACACATGAATTTTTCCAGTTTCCATTCATCACTTATCCTAGGGATCTATTTCACTGGCCCTTCAACAAAATGATTGTCCCTTACCACCTCATTTACGAAAAAACACACAATTCAACAAAGCATTGCACGAAGTCTTAAGATGAGGTATTTTATATTGCAAGACTTCTAACAACAAACCCAACAACTTATTTGCGTATCTTAGTAACTTACTCCTGCGTATCTATATAGACATCCATAATACAATGAGTAAGGTCAAAAATCCTGACACAAAATAAAATTCAAAACTACATTCAACAAAATCATAGCAAAATATTTTGGCACATTGCTAAGTATATACAACTGATCAGAAGTGGAAAACTGCAGAAAAAGCATAAATTATGCTTTTGATTATGATATGTACATCTGACACAAACAAAACACTGTGGAAACTGGATTTCTTGGATCCTGTAGATTGTTTAAACAAATTTGCTGTTTATTATGCTGTATGATGACTATCTATTTTTGTATCTGACGCCCTTGTCCCCAAAATTTCTAAAATTGACAAATTTTCGTTTTCAATTTGTGAACAATACAGAGATGTACAGTATGTTCATGATCTGCACTGTTCACAAAGGAAGAATTATATCCATCTAGCAGGGCGAGTTAAACATCCTATGACCCGCTATAAGCTTTTTCTTTTTAAAACCTAAATAATATATTACGAAAGTGCTAGGCCATAAATCCATTTTGGAAATGTGTCGTACACTCAAACATGGAAAAATACATGTGATCACATAATCACATATTAACGAAACTATTTGAAATTTCTGATACATATACTGGCTTCTTGTAGGAATTCACTTTCCTATCTAATACTTTTTTCAAGTACAACCTTCAGAAAGCAGCTGTATGCCGTTGCATGTAATATTCTTTTCACTTCACACAGCTCCGACGTCCATTAACTCTAGTAAGCATTTGCATTGGAGAGAGATCTAGCTCTTTGTGGTCGGAATAAAGCAGAAAACGCTGCTCTAAACTTCACCCAGATGCCTCTCCGAACTGGTGCTGTAAACTTGTTCACAAGACATAAAACTGTCGCAACGGCGAATATGGTGTTATATGAGAAAATAATATAGAAGTTTCCTAACCAGTCCATGGTTCCAAAATCACCAACCAGGTCAAAGTTTGTGATTCCTGAAATGACAATAGACACAGGTTGTTTATTCTTATAACATACAGTTTTACCATAACCCTCAGTACTAAATAATTATCTGCATCTTACTTTCAACTAAACCAGTACCCCTCTAAATTTTTAAATGGTCAAGTCAATCTGTCACTTTGGATAATATTATTATTTGTTCAAATGGATGTCAACTAAACATTTATTGACTGAATAGCAAAACAATGCAGGTAATGATCAGACAACACAGATATGCTGCACTGACCTTAACGGCAGAATCAGTTGCTACCAGCTGAGTAAATGTTTACTACATGAAATAGCAATTTAATGCAGAACTATTATAAATCCTTCTTCACCCAATCTCATAATAATACACATCTTGTTATCATTCCAACAGACTTAAAACTGCCCAGGATGTGACTGGTATCCCCATTTCCTGAATAAACGACTTTATAAAAAGCAAAAATAAAGATATAACTGACGCCCTGTTAGAATCACTTACCTAGGGTTCTTGACAAGACCGGCAACGCAGAACTTAAAATCAGCAACACACTGCAGTTGAAAATTATATGTAACATGGACGTATCATGATATTTTGGCTGAATACGACAGAAAAATGGCAAGCTGTAAAATCCAACAACAGAAGCAGACATTAAATATCTGAGTCAAAAGGTTAAAGAAAACTGTATAAAACATTTTCATTACCAAAAAAATATTTAAAATCAAACATTTCCATAAAATATAAACCTGTTGAAAAAAGTTAATGAGCCACGCCTGAAAATTCAAAGTTAAAACATCACAGAAAATTCAAAAAGTCAGCAAAACAACATACTGCATTTCACAATTCAATGCAATGATAACTTTTGAAGAACCCTAACTCTAGTTTTTTCTCTTATTCAAGCTTGAAAGAATAAGAAAGGCCATATGTGCCTAGTGTCTATTAACATATACTTTTTGAAACAGCTTTGCTTCGAAGCAGACGACAAGTACAATGTTGTCTGATCAGGATTTAAGTTTTTTAAATCAAAGTTCTGCAAAACATCCCTATCTTAAAATAGACATGCGAAAATTGGAAGTCAGAAAAGCCCATTGTAAAAATATAGGTAGAAATAAGGATACAGAATGAGTATTGTTTCGAGAATACTTCCAGGCCATCCAAGAGCTGACAGGGATGTTATACCCAGGACCATTTCCTGAAATAAACACAATATATCATCTTAATCTAACTGAAACTTGTTGAAATATTTTTCACAAGATACCTGTGTGCTGTTAGAGAAGTTGTACATTTAACATTTTATATACTAGGTATAATAAAAGCCAGGGCTTCAGCAGCAACAAACATCAGCGTAAGGTCCTCAACATCATTAACCATAAACAGTTCTTTAAATTTATCTTTACATTAAAGATTTTGAAGCCCTTGAAAATTTAGTATTTTAAACAATTTCCTTTCGAGACAATGCACATTAAAACTCACGAAAAATTGAGGAAAAAAATACCTTAGCACTAACTGGTAGCTGTTTTATCCCCACCAGTAATTGGAACATGTTCTGGGCCACCATCAACACTCCAAGAACCTAATCAAATAAACAAACAAAACAGTTTAAAGCTAAATGTCACTTGCAGGAAGAGCCATAAAGTAACAGTAAAGACTCACTTATAAACAAGATCTCTGGAAAAACCATGTCACCACTGACTTTTTAAAACATTACCTACAGCAACAGTGAAATGTAACTTACAGTAAAAGCAGTGTAACAATAAAATTTGACATATACAGCTGTAGCAGTGTAACAGCAAAATGTAACTTACAGTAACAAAAGTGTAACAATAAGAAATAACTTACAGTAAGAGCTATTGAGAACAACATGAGGATTGGGTACATCAGGGTCCTCATACATGATATTTGTTTTCTCTTCTCTGAAGATACACAAGAACATGTACATTCTCACATTGAAACTATTGCAATTAATAAAAATATTAATGATATTATTAAAACAGATTTTTTTTTAATCACAGGCCAATTTTCAGACTTGCCTCAAACAAACAAGTGCTGCATTTAGTCGGTTTCATAAAAGCCATGGTTCAGCCACTGTCACCCTCTGTTGGAGCTAAATATTGTGAAAAAGTCTTTTACATCAGCAAACTGTAGAATTAAAGCATTGAAAATTTCATGGGAGTTTTCCACGTATTTTACAACAAGGTTTAAAATAACACAATGAAGTGACTTATGTACATACCTAATTCCTTGATATCACTTAAAGCTTCTTCAAGTTTCTCTTCCAAATTTTCTGCTTCAGAATGATTGGAATGTCCATTAGCTATTCTACCTGCAAGGTCATTAGAAATAAATAAATACATAAAGATGAAACTTCTCCCTGTAACTGAAATATCTGTTCAATGAATCTCTGGCTCAACATTATATCATACTGTTGTATAACCAGCACTTTCTTGAAATATTTCATGAATCTTTTACGAATAATTAGTAAACTTTTTCAGTTTCACAAATTATTACAATCATTCTAGATTTGATTCCCTTAACATTATAACAAAAGCATCTTGCTCTGGTAAATGTGTACTTACATCTTATGTTGTTTTATTACAACACCATTACTTGGATCCTCAAAGAAATAGAAGAGACATGTGGAATATTTACCCCTACATTCCACTTTACTCTGGTTCTGTTCTCGTATCTTCCTTCTAAAAGACTCTTCTCTAAACTTTGCCGTAGTTAATTCATCATTTATATCACGTAAAAACTGAGGAAAAATACAAACTGTTATTATAATGCTTCAAGTAGTAATTCAAGACAGGAAATAAAACTACCAGATAGTTACTGTTACAGTTTGAAAAACAATTCTACCAAATCCTATATTCAATATAAATGAATGACTTGTAACAAGCTGCTTCTCCAGAGACTCCAGTTTTCTCAAAATGTCTGTTTTTTCTGTATGTTTATCATTATTAAATAAGTCTGTTACACATTCTGTACACTGTTCTTCTAATCAAAAAGTGTATTTTCCTAAACAAGAGGGCCATGATGGCCCTATATCGCTCACCTGACTACCATTGGCTATAATACAAGGGCTCATGATTCTAACATAATTCGTAGAGGTCCACTACACAATGCTAAATAACATTCCAAATTATCTATTCTCTGCCTGTCGGCCTTGTAGTTTTCCCTATATAAGCCTATGTGAAATCAAGTCACCTCCCCCCATCCCGGGGAGAAGAGTTAATTTTGACCCGGAGGTCATGATTTGAACAATCTTGGTACAAGTCCAATAGGCATTTCTACATGCCGAATATCTCATCTCTAGGCCTTGTGGTTTTAGAGAAGAAGATTTTTAAAGTTTTTCCTACATGTATATAAGCCTATGTAAAACTAAGTGACCACCCATGCAGGGTCAATTTTGACCCGGGAGCCATAATTCGAACAATCATGGTAGGGGTCCACTAGATAATGCTACATGCCAAATATCTAAGCTCTAGGCCTTGTGGTTTCAGAGAAGAAGATTTTTTAAGTTTTTCCTATTTGTTGCCATAGCAACCATAGTTCTGCATTGAATGGAATTCTTTGAACAACTTTGATAGAGCCTCATGCAAGGAACATCCCTGCAAAGTTTCATCAATATTGGCCCTTTGGTTTCAGAGGAGATGTCGTTTGAAGGAAATGGTGGACGGACGACGTATGACGGACGTTGAGTGAACCTTATAGCTCACTCTGGCACTTTGTGCCAGGTCAGCTAATAAAACAGATGAATAAAATGTATCTTTTCATCCAAAGACTTTTGAATGAATGTGCTTAGATTATCTTAAGTTTACATGTGTCTTACCTGTGGTTTGAGCACCAATTTAGTCATGGATGTGAACATACTGGCAAAACCCACAGGAGTACATACTGCAATAAAGACACATGTCAATATGTAACACCATTTCACTGGAAGACTAGAAATCATGTGTACTTTTACACAAAGCAAAAAGTTCCCTTTATACAAGTTAATGAAACCAACTCAAGTTTTATGAATTTCTGAGATTATCTGTAGTATAATAATAATAATTAAGATTTATTTATAGAGGTAACACAGTTGAGCCTAGCCCAATCTTCCCTGCGAGCTTCATTCAGACATGACATATTTCAAAATATGTACAACAGCAGTAAAACTTTAAAACATATACAATGTAAACAAACACACAAACAAAAAAGTACAATATATACAAAGCAACCAGTTTGTTGCGGAAAAAGAATACAAACAAGAGCTGTCAGTAGGACAGCGTGCTCGACTTTTTTAGTGCTTGCCAATAAAACAAAACTTTGACAGTTAAGGGCACACAAGACTTTAACTAGGAATTTCTAAGTACAAATCAAGAAAATTTTTCACAGAGTTATCTTCTTTTGCTTACAGATAGGTCTTACGATGGTACATAAGTACTCCAACTTTCAAAGTAATATCTCAAATGGTTAAGTTAACAAGTGGACAAGAATGAAAATTTTAACTGAGTTTCTAAGTCAAAAAGGGCCATAATTCAAATAAAATCCTTGACAGAATTACCTTCTCCTGCCCATGTTTGGGAATCATGATGGTAAACAAGTATTCCAACTTTCAAATTAATATCTCAAAACAGTTCAGTCAAAAAGTGGACTGGTACGAAAAACTTAACCAAGATTCTAAGTCGATAAAAGGCCTTAATTTTTAAAACAAATCCCTGACAGAGTTACCTTCTCTTACCTACAGATGGGGGTAATGATGTAAACATGCATTAAAAGTTTCAAAGCAATATCTCAAAGGGTTAAGGCAATAAGTGGATTTTACCCATATTCAATGTATTTTCTAAGTCAAAAAGGGGCATAATTCTGTCAAAAACCTTGACAGAGTTATGTCCTCTTATCTGTTGATGAAGGTCGTGATGGTAACCAAGTATGGTTAGTTTCAAAGCAATACCTCCAATGGTTTTGAAATAAAAGTGAGGTGGTACGAAAAACTTAACCAAGCTCAATACACTTTCTAAGTAAAACAAGAGCTGTCCATAAGACAGCACGCCGACTATTGTGGGTGTTTGCTAATAAAAACAAAACTTTTATCAGTGTAATAGCAAAACAAAAATTCTGCTAACTATTAAGTATAAACTAGGAAAGTTGAATCATAAAAAAAGTCAAAATTTATAACTATAGATTTAATTTTTTGGTAAATTAATTGTTTGATACAAAAATTTACCCTGAACACTATTGCAAGGTTTGATATAACTACCATAAGTGGTTACTGTGATATGTGCATGATAGTACCTTGCATGCAAAACTTTACCAAATTTTCAAAAGTCAAACAAGGGCCGTAATTTGCACTAAATTTAAACAAGAGTTATCTGTCTTGACTGTGTGACACCTCTTAAGACATTAAAAAAGTTTCAAGTCAATATGATCATAAGTGGTTACTGAGATATGTGCATAATAGTACCTAGCAGGCAAAACTTTAACCAAATTTTCAAAGTCAAACAAGGGCCATAATTAGTACTAAATTTATACAAGAGTTATCTGACTTGACTGTGTGACACCCCTAGAGACATTAACAAAGTTTCAAGTCAATATCACAAGTGGTTACTGAGATATGTGCATGATAGTACCTAGCAGGCAAAACTTTAACCAAATTTTCAAAGTCAAACAAGGGCCATAATTTGTACTAAATTTTTTCAAGAGTTATCTGCCTTGATTGTATGACACCCCTAAAGACATGAACAAAGTTTCAAGTCAATATCATAAGTGGTTACTGAGATATGTGCATGATAGTACCTAGCAGGCAAAACTTTAACCAAATTTTCAAAAGTCAAACAAGGGCCATAATTTGTACTAAATTTTTTCAAGAGTTATATGCCTTGATTGTATGACACCCCTAAAGACATGAACAAAGTTTCAAGTCAATATTATAAGTGGTTACTGAGATATGTGCATGATAGTACCTAGCAGGCAAAACTTTAACCAAATTTTCAAAGTCAAACAAGGGCCATAATTTGTACTAAATTTATACAAGAGTTATCTGCCTTGATTGTATGACACCCCCTAAAGACATGAACAAAGTTTCAAGTCAATATCATAAGTGGTTACTGAGATATGTGCATGATAGTACCTAGCAGGCAAAACTTTAACCAAATTTTCAAAGTCAGACAAGGGCCATAATTTGTACTAAATTTTTCAAGAGTTATCTGCCTTGATTGTATGACACCCCTAAAGACATGAACAAAGTTTCAAGTCAATATCATAAGTGGTTACTGAGATATGTGCATGATAGTACTTAGCAGGCAAAACTTTAACCAAAGAAGCAACGCCGACGCCGACGCCGACACACAAGTGACTGTAATAGCTCTCCATATTCTCCGAATAGTCGAGCTAAAAAGGGCCATAATTCTGTCAAAAACCTTGACAGAGTTATGTACTCTTGTCTGTAGATGGAGGTTATGATGGTAAACAAGTATGGTAAGTTTCAAAGCCATACCTCTAATACTTCTGAAATAAAGTGGGGTGATACAAAAAACTTAACCAAGGTATGAAAACGCCGACGCCGGGGCGAGTAGGATAGCTCCCCTTTTCATAGAAAAGTCCAGCTAAAAATGAAAACAAGAACAACTATGACACAAAAATAAACTATCAGTAGGTTTCCACTTCAAGTGTGTGCCAACAAATTTTGGTTTTCAGGAAGAGCAGGTTCTCATATAAGCCAAGTATTTACTTTTAAAACTTTGAAGATTTTCTGCTTGGCGGACCTCAATTGGTAATGCATTCCGGATTTTCATTCCTGAATAGTCAAGGCTTTTACAAAAAAATTGTAACCTTGGTTTTGGTTGATATAGGTTCAGTTTAGAGTTTGTAGATCTGACATTACGTTTTAGAATGTTATAAGTCATATGACTATGCTGAAATTTGTTTTGCAAATATTGAGGACATATTTTGTTTAGAGACTTAGAAACTATAATTGACTGTTTATATTTGACTCAGTCTGGGAATGTCATTCAGTTTAATTGCAGAAACAATTCCTCTGAAGGGGCGTCAAGGGGGGGCCCCGGGGCCCCCCCGACAAAAGAGAGCAACTTGATCAGAGTTACAGTTTCCCCAGATAGAACAGCAATAATCTAGATGAGGTAATATATAAGCAAAGTATAGACAAGGTGTACATACAAGTGTAAGAGTTCAAAGACAAGTAAAACAACTCAGCCTTTTCAATTGCTAAAGTCACATAAATTTTCAAATTGACCAATCAGAAACAAGAGATTTCAGACTGGTTCTTGAGAAAAACTTTCTACTGTTTTGTTCATTTACTTACACAGCAGTAACAAAACTCCAAGGAATGATATACATGAATACAGGTATGGCAAGTAAATGTTCCAGATATCTGAAACAAGAAAAATAAATTCATTTGTATATAACAGTCAAATATAAAGCAACAATTTATCAACCTGGAATAAAGCACAATTTCAAAGTCAAACATACAGCTAGTCAGCTACAGCTACCAGGAGAGCTTCACCCCAGGCAACGCAAAAAATATAGCTGAGCTCTTTGACTAATTAAGCTATTATTGATTAGTATGTCATAGTCTAATACAAGTAAACAAGATTCCTGACAATGAATACATGTCCTAAACTTGGTAAGTAAACAAGATTCCAGACAATGAATACATGTCCTAAACTTGGTAAGTAAACAAGATTCCTGACAATGAATACATGTCCTAAACTTGGTAAGTAAACAAGATTCCAGACAATGAATACATGTCCTAAACTTGGTAAGTAAACAAGATTCCAGACAATGAATACATGTCCTAAACTTGGTAAGTAAACAAGATTCCAGACAATGAATACATACATGTCCTAAACTTGGTAAGTAAACAAGATTCCAGACAATGAATACATGTCCTAAACTTGGTAAGTAAACAAGATTCCAGACAATGAATACATACATGTCCTAAACTTGGTAAGTAAACAAGATTCCAGACAATGAATACATGTCCTAAACTTGGTAAGTAAACAAGATTCCTGACAATGAATACATGTCCTAAACTTGGTAAGTAAACAAGATTCCTGACAATGAATACATGTCCTAAACTTGGTAAGTAAACAAGATTCCTGACAATGAATACATGTCCTAAACTTGGTAAGTAAACAAGATTCCAGACAATGAATACATGTCCTAAACTTGGTAAGTAAACAAGATTCCAGACAATGAATACATGTCCTAAACTTGGTAAGTAAACAAGATTCCTGACAATGAATACATGTCCTAAACTTGGTAAGTAAACAAGATTCCAGACAATGAATACATGTCCTAAACTTGGTAAGTAAACAAGATTCCTGACAATGAATACATGTCCTAAACTTGGTAAGTAAACAAGATTCCTGACAATGAATACATACATGTCCTAAACTTGGTAAGTAAACAAGATTCCAGACAATGAATACATGTCCTAAACTTGGTAAGTAAACAAGATTCCAGACAATGAATACATGTCCTAAACTTGGTAAGTAAACAAGATTCCAGACAATGAATACATGTCCTAAACTTGGTAAGTAAACAAGATTCCAGACAATGAATACATACATGTCCTAAACTTGGTAAGTAAACAAGATTCCAGACAATGAATACATGTCCTAAACTTGGTAAGTAAACAAGATTCCAGACAATGAATACATGTCCTAAACTTGGTAAGTAAACAAGATTCCAGACAATGAATACATGTCCTAAACTTGTTAAGTAAACAAGATTCCAGACAATGAATACATGTCCTAAACTTGGTAAGTAAACAAGATTCCAGACAATGAATACATGTCCTAAACTTGGTAAGTAAATGCCTTCCTACTTGCGCAAAATATTCCTCATTTTTGTTTTTTTGTTATGTTTTTCATGAACTTTTTTTTCATTATCTGCATTATCACTAAGTTGACTAATCTAAATAGACAGTCATGGTGATTATGATATTTCAATATTGGCTTTTCTGGTAGACAAATTTATTGTTAAGCTGTTGTTCTTAATAGAAACTATGGTTGTGAGTTTACCTGACAATGTGTCATGACTACGTGTGTCGTTGTCAAACAGTGCAATTAATACCCACGATACACCAAACACAGATACACCCAACAGTAATAACATCACAGTTGTTTCCTTGATTCTTGCCATGATTCCCTGAAATACCAACAATTAGAAAATACTCAAAACAGCTGATTTAGTTTTATGAATCAGAAACATAACATAAACAGCTACATTTTTAACTTTTCAAAATAATGTAAAGGCATTACAATAGAACAGTGCTTACATGTTTACCTTCGGCAGTAATGGATCCTGGTTGGAAGCCATTTTACATCAAATTATGGGAGCCTAAAGTCTTATGTTAAGGAGACAGTGCCAAATGTCTTTACTTTACTGGCTAAAAACCCTCTCAGAATTAGAACTGAATTAAACACCCCAACAGTATCAGATTAACTCAAAAGTACTAGATCAGTCTAAGATTAAACTCCAATTTTATTACAGGGATGGTGTAATTGAAAAGTGCAATTGTAATTGAGTGTAATTAATTGCAAAAAGTGAAGTAATTGGAAGTAATGTGTAATTGTTCTTTTTCAATTACATGTTATTGTAATTTAATTAAATACATTTTAAAAAATGATGTAATTGTCAATTACATTTCAATTACATTATAAAAATATACCAGGATTATAACCAGAAATATGTTTATTTAAAACTAAGCTTGAAATTGATCAATATGTTGCTTGTATAGCAATAGATTAATGCATAAGTAAAGAAAACTAGAGCTATCACTAAATGTGATTAATACCCCCAAAAGGATTGCTTTATAAACTGAAGAAGTTCGTAGTAACATAATACCTTGCAAACAAATTAAAAAGAGATATTGTTCTTAGCAGTTCCTCTCATTGTGTTTGACCATTGTATGAAGTTGTATTGAATTCCAACTTGTAGTTTTCGAAAAATGCTCCAGACAGGGAAAAGTAACAAAGGACAATAACACAGTAATTAGTCAAGATGGAGTTATGGTTCCTGTGCACTGCACTCCCTCTCACTGTGCTTGACCATTGTATGAAGTTGTATTGAATTCCAACCAGAAGTTTTCAAGTTATGCTCCGGACAAGGAAAAGTAACAAAGGGTAATAACTCTGTAATGAGTCAAGATGGAGTTATGGTTCCTGTGCACTGCACTTCCTCTAAAGTACTTGACCATTGTATGAGGTTGTACTAATTCCAACTAGTAGTTTTCAAGTTATGCTTCGGACAAGGAAAAGTAACAAAGGGCAATAACTCAGTAAATACTCAAGATAGAGTTATAGTTCTTGTACACTGCACTTCCTCTTATTGTGCTTGATCATTGTATGAAGTTGTATTGAATTCCAACCAGTAGTTTTCAAGTTATGCTCCGGACAAGGAAAAGTAACAAAGGGCAATAACTCTGTAATTAGTGAAGATGGAGTTATAGTTCTTGTGCACTGCACTTCCTCTCAATGTGCTTGACCATTGTATGAAGTAGTTTTCAAGTTATGCTCCGGACAAGGAAAAGTAACAAAGGGCAATAACTCTGTAATTAGTGAAGATGGAGTTATAGTTCTTGTGCACTGCACTTCCTCTCAATGTGCTTGACCATTGTATGAAGTTGTATTGAATTCCAAGTAGTAGTTTTCAAGTTATGCTCCGGACAAGGAAAAGCAACAGACCGACCGACCGACCAACCACCGGGTGACTCCTATATACCCCCCTAAACTTCGTTTTGGGGGTATAATAAATAAAGGAATAAATGCATATATTATTCATTTTTTTATTAATTTTCTTCTGCATCTATTTATTTATATGTATATGTTACATATTTCAATGTAAATAAATAAATGTAAAATAATTAATAAAGAAATGAACAATGCAATGTTTTTTCCAATAATTGCTGATGAAGTGAAAACTTTTAAGTATGCAAAATGCCTCTGGCAATTCTGACCGGCTAATCACTTCAATTAATATGTCTAAATAAAGCACAGACAGGGCTTATAAAGGTGTCCATGTATGCTAGAAACATTCGAAATTTTCGTGTAGTTTGGTGACTCACGATGTATTAAATACTGTTAAAATAAAAAACTGTAATTTGTAATTTAATTAATAACATCTGCAATGTAATTGTAATTTAATTGCAGGTTTTGGCAATGTAATTGAATTAATTACATTTCGATGTAATTGAACCCATCTCAAAAGGAATCTACTTGCTTTATAAATACTAGGTTTGACAATGAGTATAGTGTGCTAAAGATCATTATCATGATTAATTACATTACTTACATTTTTGGACCCCGAGAATCCCTCTGATTCCGTGAAGAAATAGGCAAATGGCATCAGAATAAAGAGGGCAAGATTTGAGAACAGGAAAACATAATTCCATAAACCTGAAAGAAAAACACAAATAAAAGTCT
Organism: Saxidomus purpurata; assembly: GCA_022818135.1. Taxonomy (NCBI): domain Eukaryota; kingdom Metazoa; phylum Mollusca; class Bivalvia; order Venerida; family Veneridae; genus Saxidomus; species Saxidomus purpurata. Next base: position 422,985 of record JAFMSR010000016.1, read on the forward strand.
GGCATAATCTCACAAAATCATGCATGCAAATGTAATTAACTGAAACCATATACATGGATTTATTCTGAATTGAGTACAAGTCACAAAACACACAGATGTAAAAATGTGTTTGCATGAAAGAGGCCCTGTCTTGACTTATCCATGATCACCAAATATTTTAGTCTACCAATTAAAAAATACCAAAAAATGAGAGTTAATGTACTTCATTGTATCTTCTTTAACTGGCTTTACAAGAAAAATGCAAATTGTATCTATAAAAGTAAATTCCAATCTTTCTATGTAACTTTTTTTCTATCATCTCAATGAAGCCAACATGTGTAGAATGTACTATTCAGTGCAGTTTATTTTCAAGATATGAACTCACCATGTATCAATGAACTATTCAGCCATTTCACATAGTAACTGTGGGGGTGCAGCAGTAGAACCTCATTGCTTATGATGGAAATAGGCAGTAACAGGACAGCACCTGCTGATACCGCCAGAGTGAATGTACACAACCAGAGAGCTATCCTGAACACAAACGCATCATCCTCACCAGTAACATATTCTTCAGACTCTGTCCTCTTTTTGAACCAAGAGATTGTACTGTATGAACTTACATACAGCAGTATAAACAATAGTAACGATATCTGAAAGTATAAACAGTGATCTATATACATACAGTGGTCTATATACATACAGTGGTCTATATACATACAGTGGTCTATATACATACAGTGGTCTATATACATACAGTGGTCTATATACATACAGTGGTCTATATACATACAGTGGTCTATATACATACAGTGGTCTATATACATACAGAGGTCTATATACATACAGTCGTCTATATACATACAGTCGTCTATATACATACAGTGGTCTATATACATACAGTCATCTATATACATACAGAGGTCTATATACATACAGTGGTCTATATACATACAGTGGTCTATATACATACAGTGGTCTATATACATACAGTGGTCTATATACATACAGTGGTCTATATACATACAGAGGTCTATATACATACAGTCGTCTATATACATACAGTCGTCTATATACATACAGTCGTCTATATACATACAGTCGTCTATATACATACAGTCGTCTATATACATTATATGTCATCAATAATCATCTGCATGTATGTACTGTGTGTGTTTGTAATTTTTCAGCCCTCTGCATAATATTATGCAGATTTTTTAAATACTTCAACGACACTGCTTCTTGTTTATTTTAGTTTATAAAGAACTCCTCGGGACCTATCAAATTTGTTTCTTATATCGAACAAACCCCTTATATAAAGAAGACACGTTATATAAGTGTAAGTATATATATATATATGCATCGAACTAAAATATATAACAAACAATATTTACTAAGTCAAATGTGCCATCAAGTTCTTTTTTATTTACCTACATGTACCATTCTATTGAAGAATTATAAAGATCTATAACTGTTACTCTTCGTTCAGTTTCAAAACGTATTTTCTCTCAAGAGCAGGACACAACTATTTTTTCAAGTGCCTTTTCTTTTTCGTCCAAAAAAATTGCTTCGGTAATGACGTTGCTGTCTGGTATTCCTTGACAATTGTTTCCATTAAATATTCCCAACAATGTACTTTAGGAAAATCATAAATTCTAGCAAACCCAGTTTGTTTTTTCACCCCGTCAGATTCCCATACAATTTTAAATTTATTTTAATCTGTGAGTGTTTATGATAAAAGTACAAATGTACATGCTTTATGAATAGACTGAAATTTAAAGACCCAATCTATATAAATACCAATTGAAGAGAAAGCTGCCTTTCACTCACTTGCCATTAATCAAAATATTTAACAAGGCAAGTTTTCATTTATGAATTATACACTACAAGTGTGCTATGAAAAATATGATGCAGACGGCAAAAGAAAAATCAATGTGTTTTCTAACTTTTCCGAAAATATTTGTAGTTTGATGTATATGATTACATTACAATTTTGGGCCAGGAAATATTGTTCCTTGTATCCGAAAATTCTTCATAACCAGTGTACTTATAACCATATATTTTTACATTGTAAATTAATAACAAAATTTAAAGGAGGAAAAAATAAGGCCATAAAATAGTGTTCGTTATATTCGGAGTTACATTATAACGGGAGTTACCAACTTCAAAAGCATAGGTACTGCAAATTTAAATGAATTGTAACCGTATGTTGTGGTAATGACTTGAGGTACCTGCAGGATATTGCTACAGATCAGGCTTGGAGGATTATGCAAAAAACAAGAGGGGGGAGGGAACAATAGCAGATTCAGTGAGTTTAATTCACTCCACGGACTTCACAGATTTCAACCAGGTAAAGCGGGTTTACGGGATATAAACATTTATTGTAAAAAAGTATCACACCTGAATTGTTTTTTATGCATGCATTTTAAATTAAAAAATATTTTTTGGGGAAAAAAAAGAGGATGGGGTGGCTCCCTGACAATGTCTGATTAAATTTTGTATTCAATGGTTAATTCAACAGGTAGCGGGGTTGAACAGGTGTATTTTAGCAGCATTTTAATTAATAAATATTTTCACTTGAAGTCACTTGAAGTCACTCAAAAGTACTCGAAGAAACGCGATGTGCCGCAATCGAAACTTTCACTCCAAACGGCCGCGAAGTGATGCCACTGAATGGACTCATTTTCATTTTTCTCTGAGTTACATTATTTCCACTCACTTCACACTTTTTGTTTGTTGCATAATCCTCCAGGCCTGTACAGTATATCTGAAATTATATTCTTAGCTTCGCCATGACATCATACCAACCAGTTAACCAGTTGGATAATTTGGTCACGTTCATTTCTTCAATGAAAACTCGGTCTTTACCATAGACTCATATGCAACTTTACTTTATTTCAAACGGAACAAAAAGCTTTTAACAACATATAATTATTATAAATCCAATTATTTGACAGCTACAAGCTAATGGTAGATTGTCGTCTTCTTTCATTTTTATGCTTGGTTCTGGTACATTTTAAAATTAAAGATGCATACAGACCAGCTATTATAAGCCGAATCTAAATAATATATCAGTACCCGGATGTGCGAAGCTGAGAATTTGATAGTTTTTCTGATTAAAAATTGTTTCATCCATTTCTTATGAAATATTTAAGAAAGTGGCTGCTCATCTAGTAACCGGACGCCTTGAATTTTTTCTAGGTTAGATTTTATTCAGTTCCTATTTATTTCATTAGCGATTCAGGTATTTAATGCTACACTGTCCGAAACTGATGCCACCGGGATACATATAACACATACTTTTTTGCATTACTACTGCTCTTTCATTCATCAAGATGAACTAATTTACAAAGAAATTGATTACCGGACGACTAGCCTAGCATACCTGTATAGGCTGCTCATTCGGTTTCCGGACGACTAGAAAAAATTCTAGACAAGCAGCCGCTTCCAATATTTAAATGTGAGCTTGGTCAATTTCTTCTCATCCATTTCATATGAAATGCAAGTGTGGCCATTTTCTGAGGCGAATATTGGTAAGGTTTTATTACAGACTAAGCTCAAGCGTAACATATAAATCGGTACGCTGAAGTTCTTTAGCTAACAGAAAAAAATGTGAATTTGTGGGCAAAATCTTACAATAATCTCTCTGACTGCATCGTGAAATTTCTGTAATTCTATATCTTCTTCATGCATTTTTCATTTTCACGTTATACTTATCAAAATATGAAATTTCAAGTCAACTTCGCTAAAATTTAGTTGAAAATTAACAACTGTGAATTTGTGGGCAAAATCTTACAATAATCTCTCTGACTGCATCGTGAAATTTCTGTAATTCTATATCTTCTTCATGCATTTTTCATTTTCACGTTATACTTATCAAAATATGAAATTTCAAGTCAACTTCGCTAAAATTTAGTTGAAAATTAACAACTGAAAATATTGTTGACAGTTTGCTTCCATTTTGTGAATAAAAATTAAGGATCAAAATCATTTAAACGAAATATTTTCTATCTTATTTCATTTTCCTCATTAATTTCATGTAGTTTGGTTTATAGAGCTAAAATTCAAAACTAAAACGACTCTTTCTATTATTTTTTCCGTTGGATTTTTATTCTTAACTGAAATAAATTTAGTAATATTTCGTATTGAATGCTTTTTAACTTTAGATTCTACTTGATGATTCTTGCTTCCGATTGCTTCATTTTCCGGCTGGATGTCAACACGCGAACATGACAGCGATCTGCATTAAGTAAAAGTGTGGCTATAAAAAAAATTGTTTGGTAATTAAAGCGATTTATTTAACTGAAGAAAAATTGTTTCAATTAAAATCTCAAAGGTAAGAAATAAATTGCATGACTTATATAATATGTATTACCTCCCCTTTGTTTACATTCATTGTTACCTCCCTTTTTTCTATATGGGGCTTTTTTCGGAAAATATTAATCGAGTAACTCGAGTAAGCCTTGCGCTTAATCGCTGATCTACCAAACCCATGCAACTCCCTATTGTCCACAATTGACCAGAATACATTGGGCATTTTGGAATAAGTTGCTCGGGTAAGAATAGTCTCAATAATACTTTTGTCAAAATACTTAGGCAGTAGTTCTGGCTTCCATAACTAAATTGGTCTTTTTATTGTGTCAGTTGACCATATTTAGTTATGGAATTGTAGCCTTGCAAAGTTAACAGGATAAGGTTCGTTTTTATCACTTTGCATAAAACATATCGCACCTTTAATTTTCTATAATAAACTACCACAGCTTCCTTAAAACACATTTTAAATGCTATTGACACCAATAATTAACAGCTACCCGCCATAAATGCTCCAAAAAGCCAATTAAAACCTTTTATTTCTTTACTTTCATATTCGAAAATGAAGCTAATCTCATACTCGCAAGTGCGCGTGACGAGACGAGAATGGAAAACCACCGTCTAAAAATAGACATGGCTTAATGTAGTAGACACAGTTATTATAATATTGAATGAAACACACTTATGTTATGACAAAATTTAGTTCAAGAAGATATTTTTTATGAGTTGAACTGCCGATTATACCTTTCTGTATGTTAGTTATTTTTTTCAACTTAATGTTTACATGCGCTTCAACATTGAGGAGTCACATGACAAAATACGCGTTTCGGAACACTTCGGCAGTTTTCCAATATGGCGGCCACATCTTGTAAAATTGTATGGGTGTTGTTGTATAACGGTTGAATTTATGGTATGTTGTGAAGACACTTAGTTATAATTGGGCAAAATAGTAGATTTTACTTCAGTCTTGTCATATAAAGTAATGATTCGTCCCAAAAGTATGTTTAACTTGGAAAACGAACACGGCGCAGTTTGCGCCGTACACCTGTTAGGTTTCTCAGAAGGATCGTCTTTGACGCTATAATGAGAAATAGGAATAATAGCGTCAAAGACCTTGGGCTACTTAGGCAGTGGCTAGAGTTACGGTACCGTAACTGTAGCCTCCTAGTCTAGAGTTACGGAAAATGTATATTGCTTTAAATATGCATGGTAATGTATTGTAAACTTAACTATTTCACCAGTAATAGTGTATAAACCGATCTATCGGCAAATGCAGCGACATCGTAGCCGCCATTTTGGTTTTACATAATACATTGGCGGAAATATATCGTTTTTATCTCCGTCTTTACTTGAGCGACAATTATATCACATTTTGTGCAAAGCATGATAGAAGTGAAGTAACATATGTTGTTTTTGTATTTAATTGTAGAAGGCACTCAAATCGTGACCAAAAACTGAAAGACTGATTTTAATTGTGATCGATAGTACTCTATGCCTCATAGATACTCCTTTCTACTCCTTTACTGATTGCCCCATACATACTCCTTTTAACGCCTCTACTGACTACCTCATAGATACTCCTTTCTACTCCTTTCAACATGGTCAGGTTTAAATGCCAGAAAATCAATAAAGTATAAAAACAATTTTTCTTACAAAAGCATTTTGGTGAAGTTTAATCCTAGTGCAATAAATATCTTTCACAAAAATTTGTAGTTAATATTAGAAAGTTATTGGTAATTTACAGCTAAAGATAAGTAGAATTTTTCTAATTATCAAGGATTAGTTCTAATAGGATAATAACAGTTTTATGGAAAAAAATGATAGCAGATATAATTTTCTACATGACTTGATTTTAACAATTTTCCCTTAGGGAAAATGTGACAACCAATTAAATTGCTGAATTCCATAACATGTGTCAGAACAATATGGGATTAATGATTACATAATCAGGTGTGTATATTGACCACAGCTATCAAAACAAAGCAATTAGATGACCCTTGGCATCACTTTCAATGATCTCCAATCAAAGTGTTTTTATAAGCTGATTTAATTTCTTTTGATCATATTTCTTATCAAAACATTAAATATTAATCAAATTTTATGACCCATGAATATCTGTTAATTTCATAACCCCAAAAAATTACAATGGATTGGTCAACATGATAATCCAATGAAAATTAAATATGATTAGAACACGCCCATTGTTTATATCCTTTTTCCTGTAATTTATAACCCCATAAGTGAGTGTTAGATTCTAAATTATTCTGTCTTCTTTCAATTACTTTTAAAAACACTCGGAAAGGAATACATTTAGATTGAAAATGCCTAAATATGCTTAAAAATGTGAAATGACTGTTTTTAAGACTCACAATTCAAGAAATATTCATCACACAATTTTGAAATTTATACCATTAGAAAGAAAATTTTATCATGAAAAACTTTTGTATTGGTCAGTAAATGATTAAATGAAGTGTTAATAGAAAACAAATAGCTTGAATAACACAGATATACCTTTTTTGTATTTTTACCAATAACCTGTATGGGGATAGTGTACAGATAATGCTATTATCTACATAGGGATAGTAACACTGATAAGGCTTAATGTGTATGAGGCATAGAGTTAAATTCAAAAATGAATCTCAATTTCTCTTTTACGTTTTTCGTGCTCTTAAAATTCTAATATTCTTCTTTTCTTGATCTTACGATTGTTTTATTAACGTTGTTTGTAAACAGAGCATATGTGCAAGAGAATACAGCATGACAATGATAGTTCCGATATTAGCAACAAGTATAACCAAAATGGCGCCATATACAACAGATCAGTTTATTCACGAATAGTGGTAAAATATGTCAGTTTACAACACATTATCATGCATATATTAAAGCAATATTCATACCTTTATAAACTTCCGTAACTCTAGCCTTTCCTCAAAGGGTTTTGCTAGAGATACGGAACTTCCGTAACTCTAGACTCAGAGGCTAGAGTTACGGTACCGTAACTCTAGCCACTGCCAAATATTTAAGTGACGTCTTGAGCAAATTCTGAGATATTCTCGTTTAGGGTCAGAATCTCGCAGAGGAGATATTGCCCATACAAAAATAACACAATATCTTGACACGCGTACAATTAGTTGAGCAATCTCAATAATTAGACTTTAAACACGCAGACCCATTTTACATTCAGAAATTTTATAGTTATCTGTGCTTTTACACCCAAAGGTGGCCAGTGTGGGGTTTGGAACCCCATCCCCCCTAGAGGCCCCTCTACAACCCTGGTACCCCATATACTGATACAGTAAAACCTCGATAACTCGAGGTCGCAAGGGGACGAGTAAAATGCTCGAGTTATCTGAACCATTGAAATTTTACAAGATTTTCTGCTGTCATATATCTTATGAACAACGAGTTATTTGAGGACCTTTATGTTGAGGTCGGATTAATACATTTACAAAATGTTTGTTTTACATTAAATCACGAGCTCTGATTACCTTTCGTACTTACTTGATAAAATTCTGCTATTTTTATTTGCATACACGTACAATCAGGGTAATTACTATTTGTCAACTGATTAATTGAGTGGAGAAGGCGGGGCAATGTTAATTTACTTCGTCCAGTGTATTTACGTTTTTTTTTTCAATCACTTGGGTTTTTGTTACTGTTTTCCAATAATGCCAGGCGACTAGTATGCTAGACAATTTAGGCCTAAGCTTAATTTGTTTGCAATTAAACTCAATAGCGAATAGTGATTATTAACTCACCTCAGTTGTCTTATAGGCACAGCACCGGTTAATCGGTGTAACACATCACTCGTGGCATTTTTAAGAAACGCATTACAAACACGTTTCAATATGTTTTTTGTAAACGTCATCTAAGACAGAGTTAAATAAAGAAACACATGACAGTTAATATCATTTAAATCGCTCAACAAATGTATCAAAATATAAATTAAGATTGTTATGTGCATAGGCAAAAGATAGCTACGAAACAGCTTTGAAACAAAGAAAAAGCACATTTCTTTCAGTTAGCATCAGGGCGTTCGGTAGACCCGAGCTCCCGGGTTTTGACCCGTGAAAATTTCGAAATACCCGTATTTGACCCGCGATAAAAATGCCCGACAAGTCATATTTGACCCGTAGGAATTTTCAGTCATGCGTCGATTCTTTAGCGTACGTGTCAACCAACTTGTTAATTCCAAACACTCGGGCCGTTGCAACCGTTGACGCGTCAGAAAGTGAGAACGGAGGCGGAGCTTGTATTTTAATCTACTCACGTTCAGTCAATCAGCGCCGATTACGCACGTGCACATTGTCTCGGCTTGATAATGACGTAATCAATGGATGATTGGATTTAATTGACAAGCAATAAACACATGTTAGGCATCTATTATGTGTAAAAGGTGTTGTTAACGCGCGGCATATAAATGATGCAATCAAAAGAGTACGCGCATCATTTAGTAGATGATGGTGACACTCGAATTAGATAATTAGTGGATGTTTTTTCGGCGGCCTAGACGAGTAATAGATTCGTTGAGAGTTTAAATTACTTGTAAGAGCACATTTATATCGACTTACATGTTGAAATTTTAACTAACGTTATTTTCACTTCTAAGAGCCTTTCTTTTCCATCCTGCATAAAAAACTTGATATGGAAAGATAATCAAAATAATGAGTCTTATAAATTCGTGTCAAATAACCTTCAATATTTGTTAATTACAATAAAATCGCGGGGAAAAAGGACGAAAATCGCGGACTTTTGAGATCGTGAAAATATGTTACAAACAGGAAACAACGTACATTTTAGCCAGGGAAAGGCATCAGCAGCTAGATCTATCTAATTTAAGAATTTTTTGAAAATATAACAGTACAGCTTCAGAACACAAACTGAAAAATATGATGTGCCAGCGCTAGAGTACAAGGCTGGAAACCCTATGACCCATGGTTCGACCCTTAAAAATCTCACCTTGACTCTTGAAAATTTGATTTTGACCCTTGAAAATTTAGGCTGAAGAGTCAATGACCCTTGAGTTTCAAAGCCACAGGTAATTTAGTAAGAAATCTACCTGGCGGGACCACAGGTGTTCCTCCGGACAGATGACCTCGAGTTATCCGGGGTTCTTGAGTTATCGATGCTCGATTTAACGAAGTTTTATTGTATATTAAAAACAAAATAATAAAACAAAAAAAAATATTTTTTTCACTATATACATGTAGTAGTAAAGGTATAGCACTATCGGGTCCGGAAATCACGAAAATATACACTGACCTTATTCAATAAGGCCGTGTGTTCATAATTTCAGACCGCTTTGCAAAAACTTGGTCTTGTTCAACATAGAAATAAATACTCTGTAACATTTTGCATATATTTGGTCCATAAATAGCTCTCGCAAAATGCAGCGAGCCAACAAACTTGTAAATTTCAGTTTACACTACAATGTGACCGCTGTTACATTGCGTTTGATTCAGTACACAATTTCATAACACTTCGTGATTCCCAACCCAGACCGACGGAAATCAAAAGAAAATCAACTTTGAAACCACTTACCATCAACGAATTTAACATCACTTAGGTGTACACTTGCAATATAGACTCCAGTATTCGTTTATGAAAATCATTATTTGAACATAATTTTTGGGACATTTTTTCACTGTTAAAATCGGAAAAAAACGACGACAATCACAGATATGCGAGGTCACGAATATATATGACAAACAGGAATCAACATACTTTTGGACTGATTGATCCTAGGGAGGGGTTGAGCAGGTATCGGATTTAAGAATTATTATAAAATTATCATTGAAATAGGTCAAAAGTATCTCAAAGAAGGGGTAAAATGCTTCCCTGAAAAGCAAATGGGGATCTGATTGTTTATTGCTCTATTTTTAAATAAAATGAGTAAAATTTGAATGAAATTGTTAAAAACATCAGGTCAGTACATGACCAAAATGCTCTTTTTGCCTCAAAGTGATCTGAAATGCTAAAAAATCCAGGAGCTTCAGAGGCTTTTCCCCCTCGTACCCCAACAGGGCTGTGCCCCCTCGTACCCCAACAGGACTGTGCCCCCTCGTACCCCAACAGGGCTGTGCCCTGTGATCCATGCCCGTAATTATCCGGCATTTACCCCGCTTATGCAGGTATATCAATCCTTATTTGGCAATAATGTGCCAGATTCTGCCTGGCTGTATGATATTATGAAGCAAACTGAATTTACAAACAAAATTTATAGACAGGCCTATGCCGGGGCAGATGAAACGTATAGCCCCTCATTGAACATGAAAATAATGTATTTGTGTACAAATAAATTTGCTGCTGTGACGTGCTTTAATATCATAGTTTATTAGGGATTTAGTCTAATTAACTTGATGTTGAAGCCAGTGAGATAGTTTCCAGAAATTAGGGCCAACATGGTGCAGGTATATAAAGTCATTAAATTAATCAGACTAAATACAAAGTTTACAATATATAATAAGACAAACATGTATCACATATAACAAGTTTACAAATTAAGACAACATTCTAAAATTTACAAGGCTAGACATTGTAGTCTAGTATCCAAAACCGATAAATTACCTACAATTCAATGTATTAGACAGATCAGAATATTAAAGAAAATACATAAAAGAAATCATTAGTAATCACTTGAATTAGCTCATTCACCTGTGAGTGATTGCTGAACTACCAGAGTACTTCCACTGAAGGTATGAATGTTTGAATTTGTCAAGTGTGTTTGTTTGTCTTATATGGGCTGTAATGGAATTCCACATTACTGGCCCGAGTACCATAATGATTTTCTAAAAATACCAAGATATTTTATGAGTGACAACCATATTTGCTTGAACCTTCTGAGTCATCTGCTCATATCAGCATCATAGATTTATTAGAAATGTTTATAAAACTTATTTATGGTTTGTAATTGTCCCTTAGAATTTTCCCTATTATTTTGCCATACAAAATGTTTGACATTCAGAACAAGGGAGGTAAATATTGTGAATGTGGGAACTATATAATATATACTGTGAAATTTATCCAGTACAGTCCTGACAATGTGTAGTGCGAGGTAAATGATAAAAGAATTTTTTTTTTATTTCAGATTAAGTAGAATGCCAACATCAGTTGCAAATCGTTTCTTGCTTCTGTATGGTTCCCAGACTGGTCAGGCCAAAGCCATAGCTGAGGAGATTGCGGAGAAGGCAGGAAACCACAATCTACATGCGGATTTACACTGCCTTAGCTTTACAGAGAAAAAGGTTTGACTAAAGTATGATTCTTTATGTCAGTGCTATTCAAGAATATTTGTTTAGATTAGATACAGATGAATTAAAAGTTAGTACAGGTGTATTTCATATTATCAAATACAATACAATCAGAATAATATCAGTGTTGGATATTTACAGACAGGTGGGTGTATACATGTAACTGAGAGACCACATGTATTTTGTCCATCTGTAGTCTCTTGAATGCTGTAATGGACTTTGATGGTACACCTTGTTAATATGTAATTCCATCCTGTGTGATAATAAAATAAGCTGTATTGTCTTTATTATGGATATGGATTGTAATTGTTGTAATATTTTCAGTTTTTCATAGAGCGTGAGAAATGCGTTGTCATAGTAACCTCAACTACAGGTGATGGTGAACCCCCAGATACAGCGCTGAAGTTCGTGAGACGTCTCAAAAAGAAAACACTGCCAGATGATTATCTTTCTCATCTAAACTATGCTCTCCTAGGTACAAAATTTTAGAATTTGTCATTCAAAGTTATTACGTTGTTTGGGTTGTTTATAGTCCCAGCCAGTTATTAAAGTGATACATGTATTTTCATTCTGTCTCTTTCCATTCAAAGTATTTTAAGGAAGACATCAATCTCTTACATATACTTTTAGAATAATAAACATTTCTGTAGTTACAAACAAAATATTTGAATCCCTGTAACAGTGTCATTCCCAAGGCCATCAATTAAACATGTAGAGAAAATCTGTAAAAGTGTTTTATACTATGCTAGTCAAAAATTGAAAATACAAGAATGTGCAACCTGTCTGTGAATATGTATGTAAATTTTAACTTTTTATCTGTCAGTAAGAGAAATCACTTGGTAGAACACATTTCTTAGATGTGTAACTTTTGTCATGCATTGAAGGATTTTAAAATAACTTGGCACAAATGTCAAGCTCATCAAGACGACATGTCGCGTGCACGACCCATGTCCCTACCTCAAAGGTCAAGGTCACACTTAGAGCTTGAAGGTAATGGAATCCTGTATATATGCACACATTCCTGTCCGGACTATAACTTTATCATGCATTGAAGGATTTTAAAATAACTTGGCACAAATGTCAAGCACATCAAGACAATGTGTTGCATGCAAGACCCACATTCCTACCTCAAAGGTCAAGGTCACACTTAGAGCTTGAAGGTAATGGAATCCTGTATATATGCACACATTTGTAACCAGACTATAACTTTGTCATGCATTGATTGATTTAAAAATAACTTGGCACAAATGTCAAGCACATCAAGCCGATGTGTTGATGGATTTTAAAATTACATAGCACATTTATTGAGCACATGGAGAAGACAAAGACTGAGACACCTCTTTCGGGGACATTCGTCACTTGTGAGGAATAGCTCTTGTTTTATGATATTATTTCATTATTGAACAGGTCTAGGAGATTCTAACTACACTAACTTCTGTAACTGTGGTAAAAGCTTGGACAAGCGACTACATGATCTCGGAGCAAAGAGATTCTACGACTGTGGCTGGGCAGATGATGCAGTCGGGTACACTTGTTATTTCATACATATGTTGTGGGTCTGATACCCTAAACCAGAACTTACACTGCTAATTGGTATCATGTTATATCCTATGCTGATGACAGTAAATCAATCGTGAAAGATGACCTTGAAATGTGCATATTTGGATAAACAGAATACTGTAAACTTCCTTTTCTAAATACAGTCTTGTTACTGAATTTCTAGCTCAGTCAAACACAAAATGCTCATGGTGAACTTTTATTATATTTTGCTGGTTATGGTCTGCACATTCTGAAGCAGGCTTAGCTAAATATAAGACAGATTGTATGTGACCACACAACTTTGCATATTGGTAATTTACTAAACTCAGACCAGTAAAACAAGAGCTGTAGCCACTTGACATAGCACTGTACATAAGATTTGGACAGTGGTGAAAAGATGACACATGTTTTGCTTTTGCAATCTAAGGTCACTACATATTTTAAACAAGAAGCTATTGGATTATTTCAGATTAGAGGTGGCAGTCGAACCTTGGATTGATGGATTATGGCCAGTATTAAAAAGGTTCTTGAAGCTACCAGGGGCTGGCGGAGATGCTGATACTGTTATTGTGGAAAATAAGGAAGTTTCAAATTGTGATACCAAGTTGACTGGCTCAGATGTGATACAAAATGGGAATGGCTCAATACTAACTGATACACAGTCTAATAATGCTATAAATAGTTCTGGTACTGATTCAGTCTTGACTTCATCTATAACAAATGGTCATAGTCTGGGAAATACTAACAGTTCCAATTCTGCTGAGTCAGCATTAACAGTTTGTGATAATAACCAGGTTGATTGCAATAATTCTTCCTCTCATATAAACCAGAGAACCTCTAGTGCAATACAAGCAGATCTAGTGCAAAAAACTGGAACAGAAACAACAAGTATAAACTGCAGGGACTCTTCATTTGTGAAAAACACTGAAGGTAGCATTAAAGTATCGGTGCCTCCATTATCAGAGAGTACTTTGACTGTACCATTATTAACTCCAACCTTTCTGAAGATAGAGTTTCAGCCAGACCAAAGCATTGTAAGTACATCTGTAGAACATTGTGAATAATGACTTTTGTGTCTACATACATGTATATCTAAATATAGTGTCTGTTTTAAGGTAATACAATGTACATAGTACTAGACAAGTGCGAGGAAAGACAGCCAGTAACTGTTGTCAGATTTAATTACGAACATGCCAAAAGGATGCATTGTGCATGTTGTGGGAACAACTGGGACTGGCTTGGGACGGATGGCCTCTACACATGTTGTCAGCTTCCTTAGTTAAACAGTTTTCACCAGATCTTCACGAAATAAGCTGAACAAGTTTTTGGCCATAATGTCTTAGCCAAGTTCGATAACAAGCCAAATTGACCTAGGCAATTTTGGATTATGGCCCTTGAACTATCCCAAATTTGCAAAGTTAGCCTTGTCCTATCTCTTAGTCGAACATTTTTCATCTGATCCTTAGCAAACTTGGTGAAAATATTTGTGGCCATAATGGGTGGGCAAGTTTCTATAACCAGCATAATCACTCGAAGCACTTTTGGATTATGGCCCTTGAATTATTGAAAAATGACGAATTGAGCCTTGTCTGCTCTATAGTTTAAACTGGTTTTACAAAACCTATGAACTGCCAGGTACTGGGTTATGCTTCTCTGATTGGCATATTTTATGACAGATTGGCACTCTTATTATCACAGGATTCCCTCTGTCATTCACCAAGTCAGAGGGAACCCTGAGTCTGTCTACTTTAATGCAAGGCTTCAATACGCTTTAGTTGCCAGACATTTGATCTAACAGTGCTAGCTTACTACTAAACAAGTTTTCCAGTGTTTGTGAATTTACATCTTGTTTTTTATAAATTACAGGATGTTTGTGATCTCCCGAGACAAAATGGTTGCGATTTCCCGTCAACAGCTACACCTGTTACCATGGCAATGGTTTCTGACATTAAAACTCTGACGTCAGACACAGCTGTCAAGAAAGCTTTGATGTTAGAACTTGATATAACAGTAAGTAGTAGATGTGTTACATCATTGACTTAATTTATTTGGATTTTTATGGTTGAATAAGCAAATAGCTTGTAGGTGTCTGTTAAGTTTTAACCCTTATTTTTGTCTTGTAAAAGAACATCCACAAAAGAAATAAAACTAATGCATGTAGTCATACCTCAGCAGGTGAAGTTAGAGTATGGTATGATTAGTGGAGACATCTGTGCTGACTTTAACTGGTCATGTTGGCAGTCCATTGTGTTGACTATATCTGGTCATGTTGGCAGTCCATTGTGCTGACTTTAACTGGTCATGTTGGCAGTCCATTGTGTTGACTATAACTGGTCATGTTGGCAGTCCATTGTGCTGACTATATCTGGTCATGTTGGCAGTCCATTGTGCTGACTTTAACTGGTCATGTTGGCAGTCCATTGTGCTGACTTTCTTATTTTTCGAAAGATTGCAATGTATGTAAATGAGCAGTAGAAATGTTTTGATGTCTTAGTACATGTACAGGCTTAGAAGAGTAACCTTGATCATGATCATTGATATAAAAAGTTGTAACTATCTCTGTTTCAGGGAAGTGATATGAAATATCAACCTGGTGACTCGTTCTCTATCATCTGTCCAAATGACACCAAGGAAGTAGACACACTTATATACAGGTAAACATACTAAAGAGCCAAGTGTGTGTTTCTTTTGATGTTAGTTTCCTACAGTATAGGTCAGTTCGATGTTTTAAGTGTTTGCTACATTGCTTTCAAACTCTGAGAACATTAACATAATCATGGTACATGTATCTGTTAGATTCATAAGCTGCTTACCTCTGCTGTGGTATTGTTACTTACTACCTCCCTTGACATGTTGAAGTTGATCATTATTATTCACTGTGATATTTCAAGATTTTCTTTTGACTATATAGGTTTCATGAACTGTTTTGTTTCCTTCAGACTTGACTTGCAAAAAGACATAGATACATGCATGAAGATCTCAGTGATAGAAAACACAAAGAAAAGGAATGCTAGTATACCAAAGTATGTACCAGAAGTCAGTACATTACGACATATCTTCACTACATGCCTGGACATCAATGAACCACCCAAGAAGGTATGTACCTATAACTAGCAGTCATTATGTATCCTGTAAGTGGCAATATTGTTGATATGTTCACTGGTTTAGTTTAGACTTTCAGGCTGTCCATATCCTTTTCACTTTGTTTATATAATATTTCATAACAGTATTATGTACAAAGTATTTCCCTCACTTAATTATAAGAAATGAAAAAAGGGAGCTTTATAAAGCAGATATTCAAAGCATTTAAAGAAGATATTTCAGTACAGAGGTTTTTAGCTCATCTAGCTCTGCCAGGGTGAGCTTTTAGGATGGATGATTGTCCGTCGTCTGTCAACATTTTGCTTCAAACGGCATGGCCTCTGAAACCACTGGGCCAATATTGATGAAACTTGGCAGGGATGTTCCTTGCATAAAGCTTTTCCAAAATTGTTCAAAGAATTCAATTCAGTCCATGCAGAACTCTGGTTGTTATGACAAAATAGGAAAAACTTTAAAACCGCAAGGCTTAAAGCTAAGATATTTGGCATTTAGCATTGCCTAGTGGACCTTTACCAAATTTGTTCAAATCATGATCCCAAGGGCAATATTGGCCCCACCCAGGGGGTCACTTTTTTTTTTACAAAGATGTATATAGGAAAACTTTTAAAACTTACCCTGCCCAGGGGGTCATTGCATGAAGCTCTGCCAAAATTGTTCAAAGAATTCAATTCCATGCAGAACTCTGGTTGTTATGGCAAAAAATAGAAAAGAAAATTTGAAAATCTTCTTTTTTAAAACTACAAGGCCTAGAACTTAGATATTTGGTATGTAACATTGTCTAGTGATATTCCACCCACTTTGTTCAAATCATGCCTCTCGGGTCAAAATTGATTTTGACCACTTCCGCCAGGCAAGTGCACTAAGCCTTGTACTCGGGTGTTTATGGCCTTGATTTAAATAGAAACCTACATGAGAATGATTTTATTAATAGTGTAAGTTAGGAAATGTAGTAGAATGACAGTAGTGGTTCTGTTCAAGTTTTAATGTAACTACTTTATGTTATAGTGTATTGTTACTGTTTCTTGAAGAGGAAATGAGTTTATTACTGGTCCATCCGAGGAACATGTGTTAATTTATTTCCCCACTGTTGATGCTGTCTGAGAATTGCTAGAAACACATTTAACAGTTGAAAAAGCCTTCAAAAATGTGCAAGTCACATTGTGCAGAAAGAATTCAAGATTTTGCATTCTCTGTGACAAAATATTAATTACCGTACAAAAAAAACATGAACATAAACTGATGCTTATTTCCAGGCACTTCTAAGAGTGTTGGTAGAGTACACTAGTGATGATGCTGAGAAGAGACGATTACAGGAGTTGTGTAGTAAACAGGGGAATGAAGATTATGCCAAATATATCCGAGAGCCGTCACTGAGCATTCTGGATATTCTTAACAACTTTCCGTCTTGTCGCCCGCCTGTAGACAGACTGATAGGTAAGCTATGACAAACATTTAAGTGTCATGTCAGATTCTGCATACTCATTATTACTTGGATAACCCTGCAATTTTCAAGTACATTTTCACTGTGAGATTTTAATAAAACTCCTTAGAAAAGATAACTAGGCTTGGAGATGACTTGTTTAAAGATTTACTTTGAGGAAGTAGTGCTAGTAAAATTTTCTGGACTTCAGCAATTTAGTTACAAATTGTGTGTCTAAAATTTCTCTTTTGATCAGGACTTGAATAACCTGATATAACATTGTGAGGTGTCACAACTTGTCTGAAATCTGACTTGAAGAAATTGTGGTATTTGTGAAATTCTTGTTTTGTCATCTCTCCAATATGCTTTTGATACTTTCCTCATGAAGATAAGATCAGTATATAAAGAAGTGTACACTTTATCTTGTCATACACATGGAATATTCTAACACTTGGTTAATATGAGGATTGTATATTTTGAGTTGGTTTTGTAGTGCTGGATCATGAGAGCTGGAGCCAATCAACACGACACATAGCAATGATACACCTGACTTTATACTGCTATTTTGATATTGATTGTTTGACTGTGCTGATGTATCAACTGAATTAAAGGAAACTGAACTCCGGTATTTATTTCAGAACATCTACCCAGGTTACAACCAAGACCATACTCAGTGTGTTGTTCACCTTTGACCTCACCAGGGAAAATCCAGTGTGTCTTTAATGTTGTTGAGGTATCAGCAGAATGTGGAAGAACCTATTTCAGGAGAGGGGTGTGTACTGGTTGGCTTGATGGAATGTCCCGTTCTCAGCCGGAATCTGTGCAGAGAGTAAATTCTTCAATAGAAAGTGTTGAAGAGGGCGTTAAACAAATGGAACTGTCAGACATTAAGGTAAAAGTCTGTGTTTCAGTTTAATAACAAAACAAAAATATCAGTGTTTAGTCCGTCAGTATTTGTCATTTATCCAGTTTATTACTTCCCTTGAGTGAAAAGTGTTGTGACAATCTGTCTATCATTTGTTAACAGTTACTAAATCATAGAATTGAATATATAGGTTTCTGGTTCTATTTGATTTCCAGACTTACACATACATGTACATGTAGTTTAATGGTCAACAATGTTTTTCTTTAAATATTTGCAATATAAACTGATTTACAAATAATTACCCATTATTCAAGAAATTAGTAGAATGGCTGTATCAGTTACATTAAGTACTGTATGTATTTATTGACAGGTTAGCATTCTTGTACTTTCAGATTCCAATCTTTGGAAGAACCAGTCAGAGTTTTCATTTACCCGATGATGTCACAGTGCCTTTAATTCTGATTGGACCAGGCACTGGAGTAGCTCCTTTCATCGGTTACTTAGATCACAGGGGCTCCCAAAGGGAGTCACAGCCAGGGGTTCAGTTTGGGGATGTATGGTTGTTTTACGGCTGTAGGCAGCAAGACAGAGATTACCTCTTCAGGTAAACAGTTTACCTTTTCTCCTAGCATTAAGTCTATAGTTTAACAGTTCCCATGATATCCTGTGTCTCAATAAGACTTGATCAATTGTATCATAATAGTATATTGCACACAGTATAATTTTCTGATCACTCAAATTGGGTCCTGTTCCAGAGTTAGACTGCACATGATATAAATGAGGTTTGAGGTTGGAAGAAAACTTTAACTTAAACTTAAATAATTTCAGTGCAAACGATATAGAGCACAGTGGTGCTCACTTACATGTACACAAAAGTAAAAGCTCGAGTATAGTGTAGTAACATAAATTCAACAAGAGCATTTCTTCTTTATTGCTCACATACTTGTAAGGTAGTATGTTTTATGCAAACATGTATAGTGAAATAATTCATAAGGTCCCAAGGAATTTGTTACAAGTGTGCTTTTGTTATAGAGAGAAGATGGAGTATCACCTGTCTACATCAACACTAACTAAACTACTGCTCAGTTTCTCCCGGGATGACCAGTCGACAGGTGCCCCTCGTTATGTACAGGATAATCTGAGATCACATGCTGATCAGGTCATGTCCTTGATAGAGGAGAAAGGTGCAGTAGTATATGTGTGTGGAGATGCTAAGAACATGGCCAAAGATGTGAATCAGGCATTCATCGACATTTTCTCCCAGTCTAAAGGTTTGTAATGTGAAGTATTTTTTGCCGTTATTCAGTCTTCAACACACTTGTAAGTAAAGGAAATGATAAAGTGTAAGAAGCTCTGCAGATTTATGAAACAAATTTGAAATTGTATACAGAAGGTGTAATTTTTTTGCCTGAAATCGTCCATATTACAGGCAGAAGTTGTGACAAATTTTCAAAACCAAAGGAAGGCCCTGGACGTGATGGATCTAGAGTGCTTTATGTAAAGTCGCAGAAACTCAGATTTTGTCAACTATTATTTCATTATTTAATTAACTTAAATTGATTGATAAATGGAACTGAAATTCTGTTATGACTCTGGACCAAACATCTAACCTAACTTCCAAATGGGTAACACTAACCCAATTTAAATAAACTTTGTTATCATAATGAATTTATATGATACTGTCACTGCTCAAAAGCATTTTAGATATTTTTCTGGTGACATTTTTATCCAGGAATATCAGAAGATGAAGCCAGGAAGAAGGTGATGAAGCTGAGACTGGACAGGAAGTACAAGGAAGATGTGTGGACATAGAATAACCACACTGTCTTTATAGGACGGGTAACAGTGGGTTAATTCTGTATAGGTCACAAGTCAGCACTAGAATACAATGAAATTGCTATGGAATATATACGTGGAAAACACTGTCGCATATCATAGAGCATGCAGAGTTGGCAAGTTTAAACTAGAATTTGGACATATTCATAATGAAGGTGCCTGTGGAAGGAATATATACAACTTGTTACATGTTCTGTATGCAGATATAGAGAAAAGAAGACCTGATCCATTGAGTCACCTTAACTAATCTATCAAGAAAGTGGTTTACAAGTAAATGACAGATCTCTGTGTAGATGCATCTCTCTATAGAACTGGACATCATGTGTGACTTTTCTTCCTGTTTTAATTACATGGCCATTTTTGGCAGGAATAACACTTGGTGCTGAGATGTTTTTAAAATTTAACCGGAAATTGAAATGTTTGTTATACGACTTATTACATTTGCTAAATTTCAAATGCTCTCATTGAATATGAATATCATATGCAGGCTTGTTATGTTCTTCACTGATTGCATAATGTTCAAACATGATAAAGGTGAAACATTGTACATACAGTTTGGAAAATGATCTAGTCAGTTTAGGGGTATAGTAAACTTTTATCCTGATGATGGTAAGTGGTTCTGTCTTCGTGACCAGTGCAGGTCATGATCAGCTTGTACATTGATGTTTTCTAACCATGATCTACATTGTTAGCTTCAATCAGTAAATTTTCAGTGAGCATGCTTTCGAACAGTTATCAATGGTATTGTAAAAATTAGAAATGGACAACGAGTTTATTTCAGAAATTAAGTGAGGTGTAAGGCTCTATTATAATCTATGTTTTTAAAAATTTGTTCAGTGTGTATCATGTCATTACTTATTCTGAGCTTTATTTCTAATGAATCAATGGTTGCTGTCAACTTTGTGAAAGTGAAAAAATAACTTCAAGTGATAGAACCATTGTGTTTCTTGTTTAATTGATGGCATTGGTTTTATGTTTTCATGAATTGTGAAACAGAAACAAAACAACTGTGTACAGAATAGATACTTTCTTCTTTTAAAGTAATTTTGCTTTACGTTTTATTATATCTTGAATTCTTAATGTGTTATTATGGTTATTTATGCAACATTGTTTGTTAACATTTATTAACATGTGTTTTCTTTTGAACAAATAAAAGCAAAGGAGTCTGTTCTCAAGTTAACATTTTATCAATTTCAGTTTGATGTCTTATCAGTCCGAGTCTGCATAATTTGAAAGCAAACTTTCTCACATGACAATCATTAGCAGGTGTAAATCCAAAACCCTCAATCAATGATTTAAAGTCAAGGACTGGAGCCACTCAATCATGGAGGTGGTCCTGGATTTGTAAAGGGCTGTGCATGATAGTGTCTGCATATTTTGTTTTCTCATTAGACACAAGTAAATCAGCCTAAAGTCTACACTGTCACCCGATAAGGAAGCTGCCTTTTTAAAAATCCTTTTTCCTGCAATACAAACTCTTCTCTAGGGAAGTACAGGCTACCTTTTTGCACATTTGACTAACTTACCCTTTTAGCCTACAAACAGTTACTTATCTAGGAACTTACCTAGTTAGCCTACCACTTTAGAACTGACTGTTGAACTTACCCTAGTTTAGCTACACACTTGACTGTTGAACTTACCCTAGTTTAACTACACACACTTGATCTAGTACACACTTGACTGTTGAACTTATCCTAGTTTAGCTACTCACTTGACTGTTGAACTTACCCTAGTTTAGCTACACACTTGACTGTTGAACTTACCCTAGTTTAGCTACACACTTGAGTGTTGAACTTACCCTAGTTTAGCTACACACTTGACTGTTGAACTTATCCTAGTTTAGCTACACACTTGACTGTTGAACTTACCCTAGTTTAGCTACACACTTGAGTGTTGAACTTATCCTAGTTTAGCTACACACTTGACTGTTGAACTTACCCTAGTTTAGCTACACACTTGAGTGTTGAACTTATCCTAGTTTAGCTACTCACTTGACTGTTGAACTTACCCTAGTTTAGCTAACACTTGAGTGTTGAACTTATCCTAGTTTAGCTACACACTTGACTGTTGAACTTACCCTAGTTTAGCTAGACACTTCTTGACTGTTGAACTTATCCTAGTTTAGCTACACACTGACTGTTGAACTTACCCTTAGTTTAGCTACACACTTCTTGACTGTTGAACTTATCCTAGTTTAACTACACACGACTGTTGAACTTACTCTAGTTTAGCTACACACTTGACTGTTGAACTTATCCTAGTTTAGCTACACACTTGACTGTTGAACTTATCCTAGTTTAACTACACACGACAGTTGAACTTACTCTAGTTTAGCTAGACACTTCTTGACTGTTGAACTTATCCTAGTTTAACTACACACGACTGTTGAACTTACTCTAGTTTAGCTAGACACTTCTTGACTGTTGAACTTACCCTAGTTTAATTACACACGACTGTTGAACTTACTCTAGTTTAGCTAGACACTTCTTGACTGTTGAACTTATCCTAGTTTAACTACACACGACTGTTGAATTTACCCTAGTTTAACTAGACACTTCTTGACTGTTGAACTTATCCTAGTTTAACTACACACGACTGTTGAACTTACTCTAGTTTAGCTACACACTTGACAGTTGAACATACCCTAGTTTAGCTACACACTTGACTGTTGAACTTACCCTAGTTTAGCTACACACTTGAGTGTTGAACTTATCCTAGTTTAGCCACACACTTGACTGTTGAACTTAAGTTTAGCTACACACTTGACTGTTGAACTTATCCTAGTTTAGCCACACACTTGACTGTTGAACTTACCAGTTTAGCCACACACTTGACTGTTGAACTTACTCATAGTTTAGCTACACACTTGACTGTTGAACTTACTCAAGTTTAGCTACACACTTGACTGTTGAACTTACTCAAGTTTAGCTACACACTTGACTGTTGAACTTACCCTAGTTTAGCCACACACTTCTGTTGAACTTCCAGTTTGCCACACACTTACTTAAAGTTTAGCCCCTACACACTTGACTGTTGAACTTACTCAAGTTTAGCTACACACTTGACTGTTGAACTTACTCAAGTTTAGCTACACACTTGACTGTTGAACTTACCCAAGTTTAGCCACACACTTGACTGTTGAACTTACTCAAGTTTAGCTACACACTTGACTGTTGAACTTACCCAGTTTAGCTACACACTTTTTGACTGTTGAACTTACTCAAGTTTAGCTACACACTGGACTGTTGAACTTACCCATGTTTAGCTACACACTTTTTGACTGTTGAACTTAAAAAAACTAGGGTGACTGTTGAACTCACCCTAGTATAGCCACTAAAAAAGCAAAAAGAAACAACAGTTCTCCACAAAGCAGCAATTTTATTGCCATAAAATAATTACAAGTTCTGCAACATTATAAAATAGAAACAGTAACACAGTTAGCAGCAATGGTAGCTTGAAGCTAGGGGTGGAATGGTTATATCAACCTTTACCCAGCTAGTGGCAACTGATCCTGCCTTTCATCAACATTGCTTAGTTCAATAATTACAGTTTCAGTGAGTAACTCTTTGAACAACTTTTACTGCTCAAATAGATAGACCAGGGTAAAGGTTAACCAGTTTTTTGTCTGCAGCATTTTCATTACAGTAAACAGTATATTATTGCACCAATAGAGCTAATGACATTTCAAAATAGCATGAAATTATGTTGACAACTGAACCGTTTCAAGGACATTTTCCTAGAAAAAATTTCTGATTTGTCACTCTTATGTTTGTGTACAAAAAGTTGACTATATAACTGTTGCACCATGTTACATTGAGATACAGTAGTTTCACAATCAACTCTATACCACTATAATTAACACTTTTCAGAACCTTCAGTATCTATTTCACATGCATCAATTCAAAATATACATTTCTTAACTCATCCCACCCCTATTAATGTAAATTAAAAACCCTTGACAATGTTATTATTTATATCCATTGAAACGCTTTGCTCTACTACATGTTGGTTGAAGACTCAGTGACAAAAATTCGATTAAATTTTTACATTAAATGACAATAAGAGTTTTGAAATTGCATTAGATTTAGCATGGAGTAAGCATAGTGAACTTACAAGCATGGAGTAAGGGGGGTACTCAATGCAGCATGGGTAATATAGATTAAATTTTACATTAACATGACAGTAAGCATAGTTTTGAACATTGAGTAAGCATAGATTTAACAAGCATGGAGTAAGCATAGTGTACGTACAAGCATGGAGTAAGCATAGTGTACGTACAAGCATGGAGTAAGCATAGTGTACGTACAAGCATGGAGTAAGCATAGTGTACTTACAAGCATGGAGTAAGCATAGCGTACGTACAAGCATGGGGTAAGCATAGTGTACCTACAAGCATGGAGTAAGCATAGTGTACCTACAAGCATGGAGTAAGCGTAGTGTACTTACAAGCATGGAGTAAGCATAGTGTACTTACAAGCATGGAGTAAGCATAGTGTACCTACAAGCACGGAGTAAGCATAGTGTACCTACAAGCATGGGGTAAGCATAGTGTACCTACAAGCATGGTAAGCATAGTGTACCTACAAGCATGCATAAGATTACTTTCAAGCATGGTAATAGTTACTTACAAGCAGATTTTAGAAATGTACACAATGCCAATACTTTTGTTGCACCGATTTTAGATATATGAGGCCAAACATTAAAATTGTTGAATATAACGAGGTGCGAAGTTAGCATCTTGTATCTCCATAACTTACTGAGAGAAAAGACAACATATAAAACAACAGCACCCTGGACTGATTCCCAGGTGTGGTTCCTTTGTTCACTTCAACAGAAACATTTTCAATGCTGGAATAAATAATAACATTATCAAAATAGACATAAACAAATCGGACAACAAAGGAGGTGTCCTTCTGTAAACTATATAAACATGACATAAAAGGAACAAATTAAGCTATGCTTTATAACAAGTACCTCAGAGTGGATTGTGACATCAACCCAGATCTTTACAAAATCATTCGACATATACATACATAAGATTTCTAAAACTGACACTTCAACGTTTACCCTGCTGATGACATGTACTTCCACCATTGTATCCGGCGAAGATCATGATCAATCTATTAATCTACACAATCTGATCATGATCTGCACTGTTCACTGTTTAGTCAATAAATTTCAATGAACACCCCTATGAAAAATAGATCGCTCTGTCCAACACTGAACATGAACAAGTCTATTTTAGCGGGATAAGTCATCATAAGTGTAACAGTGGCAACAAAGAAAACTCTTACAACTAAACAATTATTTTACTTGCCTTATATTTTCAAAGCTTTTAGTGCCTTCTGTTATAAACACAGTATGTGCCGTCCTACATGAAAAAATATGTTCTAATAGTACATGTGAACATGGTATGGCACAAAAAATGAATGACTGGCATATAAGGAGAAAAACACTTTATTGGTCATGTAAATTTGACCACATATAAACTGCAATCAAAACATGAGAATCTTACAGATTTTTGGAAACATTCGAACCTAGCATCTTTCATAACCAATGCAATTTCCTTATTCAGTACACTTGAAAAAGACTGGAAAACACCAAAGAATACCACATGTTGCTATAGCAACAGATAACACTGAATCATTCAACTGGTGGTGATTTGCATTACTAGTTAATGCAAAATTTTCATTTGCGTATATCTTTTATAAATACACATGCTAAGCTTTATTATGCACTAGCATCTTTCCTGCATGTTCCATGCAAGTTGGATTTATTTTACCCTTTCAGTCTGATGTCTGAGATAAAGTTATTATTATAAGTAGACACAGACTTTTTGAACAGAAGCACAAAACTATTTACAAGAGATGATAGCACACGACACATAAAAACTGACCTCAGACAACTAACTGACCTTAAATGATGAAATATTTTAAATACATATTATATGATATTAATCACCAACTAAGACAATTTGTGCAGAAAACCAAAGATTTTGCATTTATAGCTGTTGCTGTTATGAAGAAAAGTGAAAGAAGTGATTGTGGAGCAATGTAGTGTAATAATGAACCTTGCGTTATCTTGGATGTTTCAACAAACAGTACGGATTCATTAAAGCCTATCCCAACCATAATTCAGATATATAAAAAGAGGGCACTTTCCAAACTATCATTTCTGGGTCTAGGACCAGAACCATGTCCTCTATAGGAAATTGCCAACGTTCTCACATAGCGACATGGCTGATAGCAGGACTCAAAACCCACCACCTTCAATCAATAATAACACATCTTACAAATTATAATTGTTACATTTTCACATATTAAATGGAAGTAATCTAAGGAATTTGTCTCTTGCATGTGTTATTATTACCTCCCTTCATTTTTGGTCAAATAAGCTAATGCATGACATGATTTTCTTCTCAATGCAAATAACAAGTGCATACAGACAGAACATTTAAAACAAATATACAATAAACAAGTAACTGGAGTATTGCAAAGAATACATTAGTCCCCTACTGGTTTAAAGCCTTCAGGAAAGTATTTGTTTACACGAGGACAAAGTCTTAATTTTATCCTGTAAAGGGAGGTAATTAAAAAATTTGGCAAGGAACAGTTACGGGTTCTTTGATATCACAAATCCACTCAATGCCCTCTACCAAATAAATTAGTAGTAGTTCTTTCCTAGCATCTGTTTTCTGGAGATATCACATGATCCCATTTTTCAGAAAAACGGACACTTGACAGACAGACGGATGAAAAGAAAACTTATAGTCTTCTCCAGTGAAACCAATAGGGGACTAACAAAATCTGAACTCTTATCTCACCAAGCACATTTGTAAGTTTTTAGCAGAAAGTAGAACTATACCCCACCCACAGGCATACAGACTGGTTAAACCATGAATCATTTAACCACCTTGGCTTCTTTATGTCATAATATGTAAATTCATTAAAACATAAAATAAAATGCAGTAATACAGTGTATATGTATGTTTTTCTTCTCCTGTGAAAGACATGGCATATAGCGCACCAAACTGATTGGAATTTGACATAATGTGTTCACATAGACATAGTTTCAACTGTTGTGTGTGTAAACTGAAGTGATATAGCTCATTGTCCAGTCAAGGGAACCACAAGTCAAAAATAAACTTCAAGTGAAACAGTGATACCAACATGCATAAAAAAGTCATGGCACTGGGTATTAGAATTTCCCAAATCATAGTGGTAGCAATACAATGGAACTTGCACTCAATTCAGCATTTAATATCTTTACCTGAAGTGTAACCCTTACCCTAACCCCATTATTATTTAGGAGGCCAAGGTTTAGGTAGTCAACAAAAGTGTATCTATGTTCAGACCTTTACACATTTCTGAATCATCAACACTCTAAAACTTGTAACATAGTTTTGTCCTGACTTGTGTTTCCCCCATTTCATATTGTATGAGATGTATGTAAACTGTCAATGTGCACCCTTTGAACAATAAATAGTTCTTTCCAAATTGAAAGATAGACAAATCCATTTAGAAATTTAACAGGGGAAGAGTGCTATAATCCCTGAGGGGCAGAATTATATACCTGTTACTTATTCTGTAGTAGTAACCTAGTTTTACCAAGCAACAACATTCGTATCTACCAACAGTAAAAGGTTTTCTCAACAATTTCTTGCCATACTTCATTGTTAACAATATTCCTTATTCAGAGATACACAAAAGTATTCCTAATGTTCCTACAGGTCTTTCATACATTAATTCTGCAAACCACCCCTATTTAAAGAATTAGACTTGCCCAAAAAGTAAGTTGGTAGATCCATTTGTAAAATGTACCTACAAATGAGTTAAATTCGACAAAATAGTCCTATTTAAAGAAGCAGACTTGCCCAAATTTGAAGTAGGACTATCCTTTTATAGAAATATAGGTAAATCTGGGTTGTTAATTTTCATACAGGTCTGGTTAAGGCTTCACCCTGCTCAATTTCTAATTGCCCATTTTTTAATTTGGACAGTTATTGTCAAAAGGGGAGCTCACTCTAAATTGACTGACTGCATAGTGACTTATTGCAAATTGTTATCAAACTGTATAGATATGCAGGCAAATCATGATCTGCACTTGTAACAAATACACAATCGTTTCATCAACTGGGTTATTAAGGATCAAAAATCTTCTATGAGTATTGTTAGCCAACTTATGTGGTTTTTATTCTCTTATAACTATATAACTGTGAATTTTTTCCAAGGAAAATAAAAACCGGTACATATTCTGCTGCAACAATAAGAAAACATCTGAGTAAAAGCAAACTATATTAAGTAATAATTTAACTTAAAATATTTAGCAAATATAATGATATACATATGGCTGGTGTTGCTGTTGTTGTTATAAGGGATGATGATGATGATAAATATGATGTTGGTGATACTAATAAGAAATTGGCAAATCAAGAAGGAAAAGATGATGATGATGATGATGATGGTAACAATGCTGATGATGATTAATGAATTTAGATGTAACTGGGTGATGATGATAAATTATGATGATGGTGATGATAAAAACAATGATGATGACATGACTATTGTTTAGCAGATGATCACTGTAAGATAAAACTGATTCTTTAAAAATAGTGATTAAAGATGTCAACTCAAATATGAAATAAAAATAGTGATTAAAGATGTCAACTCAAATATGAAATAAAAATAGTGATTAAAGATGTCAACTCAAATATGAAATAAAAAAGTCTTGAAAATTAGTGTCTGGTGTTCCACCAATGGTAAATGAATGAAATACAAAGCATTACAAAGTAAATGACAACAGTAATGTGCAAAGCAGTATTCCGAACATTGAAAATTATCACCATGTCAACAGAAGTTTAAGCACATTTTAACTTATCAACTATAATAACTTAAGTGTTACACTTAAATATTAAATAGCACATTATAATGATTTATAGAATGTTGTTCTATAGAATATCTAAAACAACTTCTTACCCAACTGCAACTGACACTATGAAGTAAAGGGAAAGCTGAGGGAAGTGTTATGAATGTGGCCTGTTTGCAAAGACGTCATTAACGCAACAGCTGATATAAGAGGACTAGAATTTTTATGTCTGACAGCCAAAATACAGACGTCCTCATGCAAGAAGCAACTGTACAAAATAATAAAATCGTGAAAGTCTGCACCAAGATTTGCCATTCAGTAGTAATGGTAACATTTCACATTCATCAAAAGGTACCGGTATGTACCGGTTTGTAGTTATAAACTTGTGCACCATGTTCAACCTTTTCATTGGTTTTTCTTTCAACTCTCAACAGAAGTATTACTAAAAGCAATTAAAACTTTAATAAGAAACAGTGAAATATTCATAAAAAATTATCAGAAATGGTGAAATATTTAATAAAAGAGAATCAAGAGGGCCTCGATTGTCTTTTATTGCTAACCCGAGTACATTTGCTCCAGAAGATAAGAAGTAGGTCAAACTATTGCTTAACCATTTCCAAGTTTCTATCTTAAATTAACCCTAACCCTTCATCAAGACAAAAAATTCTGATCAATTTTCAAGATGACTGGGTGTCAGACGTGGCCTCTAGACGGGGCCTGTAGAGTGTTCACGAGTTTTTTTTTCTATGATTAGGCTTGGTGTCTTAATTTTTAACCTCACGTCAACTTGTTTCAAACTTGTTCATCAAAACAAAAATTCTAGCTGACATTCATGATGATATGATGATTGGGTACAAACTATGGCCTCTTAAGGATTCACTCATTTCTTCATGATTTAACCTGATGTCCTATTTTTTGACCCCATATGATTCATATTCAAACTCGACCTAGAGTTGATCAAAAAACACATTTAGCCTATATTTGAAGATATTTGGATAAAAATTATGGATTCTAAACTGTTCACATGGTTTATCTGATTTCGCAGTGTAAGCTAGTTTTGAACATATTTTGGACATGGTCTCCTTGTTTTTGAGCCAATGTCACCCAGATTCCAACTTAACCTAAAGTTCATCAAAACAAATTTGAAATGTGACTTCTAGGGTGTTCTTAAGATTTTTCTATGATTTGACCTGGTGACCTAGTTTTGACCCCATGTGACCAAGTTACTATTTCAACCTAGAAATCTGACCAATTTTCATGGCGATTGGTCAAATGTAGCCTCAAGTGTACACAAGATTTTTCTATTATTTGACCGTGTGACACAGTTCTGAACTTTGCCTACAGATCTTCGAGAAATTTTGACCAATTTTTATTATAACTGTCAAATATGGCTTCTAAGAGTGTTAATAAGGTATTTCTATTTTTTGACCCAGTGACCATGTTTTACCCTACATGACTCAATGAGAACTCAATGAGAACTCAATGCAGACATACATTCTGACCAAGTTTCATTAAGATTTATGGCAAAAATGTTGCCTCTAGGGTATTAACAAGCAATATATGACAGACATTCACCGTTCATATCAGCTAACCTTGAGCACAATGTGTTCAGGTGAGCTATAAAGAACAGACAAATAGGTAAAACATAGACAAAAGTGTTTAACAGCTCTTGCAGTGCTTTGATTTGTGTACAAACAGGAATAGAAGAATGCTAGCAATTTAAAGCAAGCAATTGATGGACATCTTCTAATAAGAATGTGGTTACTTTTTCATACAAAATGGTAAGAATAGTTTCCTTTAAGAACAAAGTACATGATACAAGATACATGATATACACACACAAGCTTTGCTTCAAGCATTACCATAAATATGACAAAATAATTTAGCCATGAACAAAAACAACACATGCTTTCTGAAAGCACAAAAAATAATAAAATCAAGATTACATAATCAATAGTGTGATACACTGCTTAGTTCAACATCTCACTCGACATTTTGTCAAAATGTTCAGCACACGTTATTATAATCATCTACAATAACAACCGTCATTGCCCTAAACATGACTTAGATTTTTTGAAAATCTAGATTAACCCTCCCCTAACCCCACCCACCTTCCAACACACTCTTCTTTGTCCTAGGTTTTGGCCTGTCATTACTATTACAATTATTTTGAAATCATGCAAACATTTGTGAGTTTTAAGAACTAAAGTCTAAAATTTAGAACAAAAAAGGTCCGCTATCAAGACCAAATTGCTATTC
Organism: Saxidomus purpurata; assembly: GCA_022818135.1. NCBI lineage: Eukaryota > Metazoa > Mollusca > Bivalvia > Venerida > Veneridae > Saxidomus > Saxidomus purpurata. Next base: position 454,408 of record JAFMSR010000016.1, read on the forward strand.
AGACCAAAATGGTTGTAATAGCGGAACCTGATTGTCTCAAAATAGAAAACTTTTAAAATCCAGCAACTCTTCATAAATGCAGGCTTCATGTGAAATACATGGATCAACAAAATAAAGTTACAACAGGATCCCGTCTGGTGAAACAAACTGAACAAGAACCAGTCAAAATAAACAAAGCAAAAACTAACAGGTACCAGTCTGATGGACAAAACAGAGACCAGTCAACTGGAATACACAACAAAACATTTGGCTATGCCAATGTCAACAAACTAGGTCATGCAGTATTAGCTTATGATTCATTATGTTGCTACAAAATCAATTCATGCTGTTTCATTATAAGAACTATGCCACAAAAACAATCTATGGTGTGTCAATGAAGCCACAAAAACAATTTATGTTGTGATATTGAAACAAGGATGTCGCAAAACCAGTTTAAGCTGTGACTTTTAAGTCTGGATGCAACTGTTAGATAATGTCATACCAAACAAGAAGGTACAAGAGGGCCAAAATGGCATTTTATCACTCACCTGGCTACCATTGGCTATAATACAATGTCATCAATAGCAGAAAGGGTCAATTTTGACTGGGGGAGGGGGGTCCTTATTTGAACAATCTTGGTAGAGATCTACTAGGCAATACTACATGCTAAATATCTAAGCTCTAGGCATTGTGGTTTCACACAAGAAGATTTTTAAAGTTTTTCCTATTTGTTACCATTACAATCTGAGCTCTGCATGGAACTGATTTCTTTGAACAGCTTTGATAGAGATTCATACATGGAGAGATGTCATTTGAAGGAAATGGTGGATGGACAGAAGATGGACGGACTGACTCCGAACAGTGAGTGGTACTAATAGCTCACACTGGCACATACCGGCATGAGCTAAAAACAAAAGTCTTGCCTCCAATATACAGGATGGTATGTATTTAACATGCATTATAATTCTTAGTCTGTAAACATTTTACTTGTACACTCGTAGTTTCAGACACTGCATCTATATAACCATATTACAGCAGTCAGAATTTCATCATTTTGTATAGGACCAAGAAGAATTATTGTGGTTTTGGTAACAAGTTGGTCTGAGCACCAGATATTATCTTGTAATTGCTTCAGAGACAACCATCCTTACAGGAGCCCCACTGTACAGTCAGTACAATACGTAACTCTGCACAGTTCAACATAGATAATACTGTATATAACATAGTTACATCTAAAATATTTACCTCCCTTGTTCTAAATAGTCAGTCATATCCGTAGACAACTTTCCTTGATTATAAAATAATCAGATTTATTAAAATAATTAATTCTTGATGCTGATGGGAAGGTGCCTCGGCAGGTTCAAGACAATGTGGTTGTCACACACAAATTATCTTGGGATTTTCTTATCACATATTTGTGAAAAAACTATCAGTTCTGACTACCAAAATGGCCGACAATTCAGAACAAGGGAGGTAAACATTGTAGATGTGGGAACTATGTATTCATCAGGCAGCACAGATGGCAAAAGCTCCTACCTTGTTGGCAGCAACTGTTTGTCCTTTCAACCATTGTAGATCATGATCAGTGTGTATATACATGAACATGATCAGTGTGTATATACATGAAGTCATCCATGCTGTCTGATTATGACCTGCAGTGTTTGCTTTTCAGCCAGAAAAGCTTTTCAGCCAGAAAATTTTCTGTAAGCACAATGTATTGACAGGACAAGTCTATTTTAGAAATATAGCATGATGACAATACTGCTTGAATTGAATTTACAATGTTTGAAAATATGAAGACCTTGGTTGCTGCACAGTGGAGCTCATATTACATGTACATGTATACAGTAATTTGAAAAGGGGTTTCTGTGTTTACAGCTGTCACTGTATGCAATACACAGTCATAATGAGTAAATACAAAACATCCGACAGCTCACAATGTGCAAACATACATGTAATTAACAGGTGCAATCAGTGTATATGCTTGAGGTGTCATTTTCTGTTATAGATTTGAACTGCTGCAGGCTTACACTTGATTTCCACTGATCTGATCCATCTTTCCTCAACTTACAGCTGTCTGACATCAGTCTGTCATCATGAAGGGAGTAACGACCATTTTTATCTGGAACGGGAGTTTTGTTACGCAACTTAATCTTGTCTGCAGCATCGGTTTTAAGTTTAGTCCCATTGTCAATCATTTTGTAACCATTCAGTAATGGTTTCTTATTTAAGGACGCTTTCCCGACTTTCTGGACTCCTCGAAATTTCTGAAGTGAGTTTAAACTTCCACTACGAGACTTGTTATAGTTGTGTCCCTTCAATGACAAGGTGCTGGGCCTTGGCATTTTGTTTTCCTCTTCCAATTTTGAATAGCGACCAGTTTTTTGAGGACTTAGATCTGAGGTGCTTTTTGAATACGGGGCAACTCTGTGTCGTGAAATCAAAGGAGAATCACACTGAAACTCTGCCTCATTGCTACCAATACTGTCTATTTCTGCACTGTTACTACAACCATCTTTGTTCACATTTGACTCAGAAGGTTCCCTTTTTTCAATGTTACTTGGCTTAGACTGCAAAGCAGTGGGTCGTACAACAGGCCCTGAATTTGTCAACAGGACTTCAGTTTCCAAACTCTGTGATGGTTCAAACATGGGATTTTGTCTTCCTATGTCATCATATAATCGTCCGCTTTCTATGCATGATGTATCCGCATGCTCAACCTCATTAACATTTTTCTTGTTTTCAAGTTTACCACTGAAAGCCAGTTTACCAAGTAATGCTAAATGCCCTAGTATTCCCATTTCCCTTGCTTTCTTTGTCTTTGGGGTAGAACTTACTTGCGTATTAGCAACATTTGACACTGTGCCAGTATTAGCACGATTTTCTGTTCGTTCGTTTGGATTATTTATAACTTTAGGTGGACGATCCGTCCCACCAACAGTGTTCAATCGACTGTTCTGTAAGTATGGAGAGCGACCATGATTCAGTGTATCATTCTGCATTAAAGATGACTCGAGGCTGTCTGTAAAATTGTCAAATAAGTTATCACTGTTTCCCATCACCTCATTCTCGCTTCGATCTTTCCCATAAAACAGATTGTTTCCTGAAAGTAAAAGAGAAGAAATTGACAGCTTAAACTTAAATCTCTGCAAAAAATGACAAATCTTAGCTTTCAATTGCTAGAGAGTGTTCACAGCGTTTTATCTGCCGAGTTGTCATCACAAAAGGTTCATAAAGGCTCACATACTGGGAAAGTTTTACAGCCCTAGACATTGGCATACAGCAACCCTCCTTGTTTCTTCCAACTAAATTTCATGACAGATCTATTAGATTAAACAAAAAGTCTGTATGTATGTAACACGGGGCAACAACTCATTATAAGACTGTGGTACTAAATGCCATACATCATTTTCATTACAAAATATCATTTATAATACTTATTACATAAAAAAATTTAAAGATGTCAACATAATACTAAATTTCAAGTAATTTATAGAGCAAAAATCTTATATTTGCTGTTCTAACGAACTTAAATTTCTGTAACTGGCAAAATGTAAGTATTATATCACAGCAACAGAAAACAGGAAATCCAAGTTTTTTTTCAACATGACATTTCCTCAAATCCAATAAGTGTCAATCAAACCCCAAAAAAAGGCAAATAATAAGGTATGTGACATTTAGACATGGTTACCATGGTAACCAGAACAACTAGTGTTTTACAGCTCTATCTGACAAATGTCTAAAACTAGAAATCATATTCCAGGAAATACAACAAAACCTTTCTTATGAGAGGTGATAAACAAACATATAGAATCAGCATAGTGTTCTCAATTTATCATAGCACATAATGATGGCATACAGGTCTCCAAACAGAATAGATCACAGTTTAAAGTTCCATTAAATATCAGATCCTCAAAGCCAGTAAATTTAAGGCAAAAAGTTAAAACTATTGCCTCCCTATTATATATAGAATTACCTAGCAACCATTTTCCACATCCCTTATCACCAAATATCTGATAATTTTAGTATGCTGTCTACAGTTTATAACTGTCACCATGCTTGCAGAGACTGAATGTGTCTTTGCAACCAGTGCACATCATGATCAGCTTGGAACCAGTGCACATCATGATCAGCTTGGAACCAGTGCACATCATGATCAGCTTGGAACCAGTGCACATCATGATCAGCTTGGAACCAGTGCACATCATGATCAGCTTGGAACCAGTGCAGTCCGATCATGATCTGCACTGTTTGATAATCAATTAGTAAATATTTTCAGTGGGCACTCATTTCTGTCCAAATTGAAGGGTGGACAATTCATTATAGACATTTAGCCTGGTAACTAACCAACAACTGCTAGTTCCTCATCACTGCGTTTGTGTGTGTTGCGTTCTACAATCGGGTTTCTACCCTGATGTGGTGGTACAGGCTGATTCATCATCGCATTGATGTTCTGAGATTTCGGATGACTTGGTGCCACATCGCTCGGCGTCACCGCTAATGTTGTCTCAATGGTTGAAGTAGAGAAGCTCCCCCGGCGTTCACCCGACCATGTCTGTGGCAGTGCAGATGAGCTCTCACTCTGACTTGTTAGGGTTGCTGTACTGTTGCGAATGTCATTAATAATTAATGCAGACGTGCTTCCTTCAGCGACTACCACTGGTGACGAAGAATCCGTGTTGGAACTGAGACCACCCCACTGTGTGTGACCATTACCATGGTAACCAGGTCTACTGTTACCTGTTACCTGGGACAACAGTGCTGTGTTGATAGTAGGAGTTACACCTGTGTAGTACAAGAAGAAATTTCAGCACAAATGACACACAACATAAGAATGACTGTTAGAGACCTGAATTCATATTCTTAACAAATGTAGATCATTTGTAAATATCACCAGCATTTTATATCACCTGTAATTTCCATTCCAGTACAGCTGTCCTTAAATGCCAACAAGGTGCCTTGGGTGTTCTGAAGGTATTTACAACAAGAGACAGAGATGGCAAAGTCTATAATTACAAATTTTAACCCACCCACCTCACATTTAATGAGAGGGGACTGCCCACCAATGGCTGTATTTCACATTTGTTTTATTGATTTACTGACTGATTATATAGGGAACAATCCTGAACACTTCCTCATCAACATTCCAGTACAAGTACAGTGGAACCTTTGTCAGGCAATCACGCAAGAGAGTTCAACTGACTCACTACAGAAGGTTTAATGCAGGCAATTTATCTGAAAACTGGATGTTTGCATACTGTTTACATGTACAGTACAACCTATGTGACAGACAACCACTGAATAAAGACCATCCTGCATAAAATAAGACCAGCAGGGTGAAAACTGTGCACTCTTAATCTTTCTCATAAACACCTGTGAATAAACATATGTGAATAAACACCAGCCATGAATAAAGAATACCCATGGACATAGACCACCTGTGAATAAAACATCTGTGAATAAACACCTGTGAACAAACACCAGTGAATAAGCACCTGTGAATAAACACCTGTGAATATACACCAGCTTTGAATAAAGACTACCAATGGACATAGACCACCTGTGGATAAACACCTGTGAATAAACACCAGTGAATAAACACCTGTGAATAAACACCTGTGAATAAACACCTGTGAATAAACATCAGCCATGAATAAAGAATACCCATGGACATAGACCACCTGTGAATAAACATCTGTGAATAAACACCTGTGAACAAACACCAGTGAATAAGCATCTGTGAATAAACACCTGTGAATATACACCAGTGAATAAACACCTGTGAATAAACACCTGTGAATAAACACCAGCCATGAATAAAGACTACCCATAGACATAGACCACCTGTGAATAAACACCTGTGAATAAACACCTGTGAACATACACCAGTGAATAAACACCTGTGAATAAACAACTGTGAATAAACACCAGCCATGAATATAGACTACCCATGGATATAGACCACCTGTGAATAAAGACCACCTGTCAAGAAAGGTGGCTAAGCTTTAACTGACCAGCAGTCTTTTGTTCCCAGGTTTGACTTTAACAAGACAGGTAGCAACTTAATTAAGGTAAATACTTTCACAGCTTAATGTTAAAATGTTTTCATTTCCCTCCTATTTTTGTATTTTACCTTTATTAGTTTTATTCCTGTTATCATGTGACCACAACATTTTCATTTCGAGGACACGTTCCTCCACACAGAGTGCAGTTAACCGAGCCTCGGCATCGTGGTCCCAACATTCCTCTACCGTCTCTTTGAGAGCACGTATTGCCTGCAAATAACAATTAGTTTAAACATAATTATTATACACCGATTGTAGAACAAGTTTCTTGCAAATTGTATGAACTATTTTCAATGACTGCTTCCTGGACTTGTGACCAAACAATTAATCATCAGTGAAACAGAGTACACAAAATTTATGAATTAGTACAAACATTGATCAAATCAACTAATTCTAAATTGTCTAAAAGATTTCGAAATATGCAAAACAAACATTTAGGACAATGTAACAGTGATGTAACAGGAGAGTCCACAGTATTATTGTGGTAAATTCATTGGATAATGTAAGCATTCAATCTTTTCCTGCAAACATGATTTACCTTTTTATGAAATGGTTATAAAGGTGTGTATGAATATGTCTGTTACATCACTGCCACATTATCCTACATTAACTGTATGTGTATTTGTTTATTTTTTAAGTTTTACGCTTGTTTGCACCTGTCATTTACAGCCAGGTGATCAGCTTAACTAACCTGTGGCAGGATTAACCACTGTGTGAAAGTTACTAGCAATTCTCTCTCATACAAAAGAAAATGAGAGAAAACATTTATTCATTTTATAAGATTAGCAAAGGCAGCAAGGGGTTCAAACTCATGACCCAAAAACTGACTGACATATACACGAAAGGAGAAAAATAATAGACTTTCAAAGACAAAAATAATAGACATTCAAAGACAAAAATAAGAGACATTCAAAGAGCACAAAGTTGTTAAAATCTGCTCTTCAGCAGACTTTGCATACATTTATAGTATATCTATAAATTCAATACAACATATGTGGGTATACTTGCACATTTAGTACTTTATGTATGAGTGTATGCTCACTAATTTACATAGTCAGCATTTTTCTGGCATTTAATTCACCCCTCCCCCCCACCCCCCAGTTTGTTCTGTTAAACAATTACACAGGACACAAAACTATGGAAACAAGAGGGCCATGATGGCCTTTTATCGCTCACCTGAGTACAAGTGTACTTGCCTGGTGGGTGTGGTCAATTCGGCCCCCGTGTGTCATAATTTGAACAATCTTGGTAGAGGTCCACTAGACAATGCTACATGCCAAATATCTAAGCTCTAGGTCTTGTGGTTTCAGAGAAGAAGAGTTTTAAAGCTTTTCCTATTTTTTGCCATAGCAACCAGAGTTCTTCTTTGAACAATTTTGTTAGAGCTTCATTCAAGGAACATCCCTGCCAAGTTTCATCAATATTGGCCCAGTGGTTTCAGAGGAGATGTTGTTTGAAATGAAATGTTGACGGACAATGGACAATCATCCATCCTAAAAGCTCAGCCTGGCAAAGCCAGATGAGCTAATATCATGTATTGACTTCAAAAAGACATCTGTTTCTTGACGAAACACCTTTAGAAAAACATCAAAGTCACTTGTCTGTAAAAATGACATCTAAGGTGAAAAAAAGATGTTAACAAAGTCCCTCCCAAGTGACGAATGCCCCCGAAAGAGGTGCCTCACAGTCTGTGTCCTCTCCATGTGCTCAATAAATGTGCTATGTAATTTTAAAATCCTTCCATGCATGACAGAGTAATCATGCATACAGTATTCCATTACTTTAAACACTAAGTGTGACCTTGACCTTTGAGGTAGGGACTTGGGTCTTGCACGCGACACATCCGCTTGAGTGCTAGACATTTGTGCACAGTTATTTTAAAATCCTTCAAAGCATGATAAAGTTATAGTCCGGACACAAAGTAGCATATATACAGGATTCCATTACCTAAAACTCTAAGGTGACCTTGACCTTTGTGGTAGGGATGTGGGTCATGCACGCGACACGTCGCCTTGATGTGCTAGACATTTGTGCCAAATTATTTTAAAATCCTTCAAGGCATGACAAAGTTACAGTCCGGACACGAAAGTGTGCATATATGCATATATACAGGATTCCATTACCTTCAAACTTTAAGGTGACCTTGACCTTTGAGCTAGGGACGGGGTCTGCACGCGACACGTCGCCTTGATGTGCTAGACATTTGTGCCAAGTTATTTTAAAATCCTTTAATGCATGACAAAGTTACAGTCCGGACACGAATGTGTGCATATATGCTTATATGGAGGAATCCATTACCTTCAAACTCTAAGATGACCTTGACCTTGAGCTAGGGACGTGGGTCTTGCCCGCGACACGCCGCTTGATGTGCTAGACATGTGTGCCTAGTTTTTTAAAATCCTTCAATGCATGACAAAGTTACAGTCCGGACACGAATGTGTGCAATATAGAGGATTCCATAACCTTCATACCCAAGTGTGACCTTCACCTTTGAGGTAGGGATGTGGGTCTTGCACGCGACACGCGCTTGAGTGCTAGACATGTGTGCCAAGTTATTTTAAAATCCTTCAATGCATGACAAAGTTACAGTCCGGACACGAATTTGTAAGTGGGGGCGCGCGGACGGACGGACAGACGGACGGACGGACGGACAGACGGACAGACGGACAGACGGACAGACGGTGCGATTTTAATATGCCACCCTTCGGGGGCATAAAAAGTCCATTTTTATTATGTCAACATCTGTTCAAGTCCTGCTGATTCAACAAGATCTTTCCTTTTATATCTTCAGCAATAAACATGTTCATCAGACATCAGTTTACCCAACTATCAAACAATCTACCAGAACTTGTTACTGAAAGCACTTAGATAATGTCATGAAGTATTTTTTGTTTAATACTAAACAAGCCAGTACAACCTGTCTTTTTAAACTTCAGCCAATCAGATACCAGATACTAAACACTTACAGGATTATAGTCTTTCCAGACTTCAGGGAATTTTGGCCGCACTTTGTTCCTTGACACTAATACTTGCATTTCTTCAAACGACGGGTGACTTCCAGTCTCATTCTGATAAGGAAGCGCAAATTCTGGCATAGGACAACCTGTACACAATAACAACAGAAATGATCAACATAAACCAGAAGTTATATTGTTTTTAGAAGAAGTTGTAGACAGTTGGACACTACTCTCATTATATTACTTTCTGTAAAGTATGCCATCCATCACATATTAAAAGACTAAAATCTATACTCATCAAAATAATGATAAAAACTGAAAGGCTGCCTGCTTAGAGCTCTATACAGCACTTTTGTTTCTAATCAATGTAGCCTGGGTTGGAATCCCCGTGGTATGTGTGATGGTAGGTAGTCACCAGATCAGACCGGCGGGTCTTCACTAAGCTCATCAGCTTTCCTACCTGATACAATACCAGCTGTTCAGTCTGTTCTGAAGTTAACATGAGCTTCATTCATTTGTTCTTAACTGCATCTTACCAACTTTAGATCATTATCATAATTATTTTAATAATTAAGAAATAATCTATGGCTTGGAGTGCTTTATCGAAATTGAAGCATTCCCCGGAGGTGATGTGCAGGCACATTACCGACGGGAAATGCTTCAATTTCATTAAAGCACTCCAAGCCATAGATTATTTCGATTCTTATAAGCCGAATTTATGAAAACTATCATAAGTACTACGGACCTTTTTTCAGTTTGGCGGTAATGTGTAAAACAGCATAAGTAGTGGCTGTTGAAATTCACTCCCCTATTCGGGCAACCAGTCAAGATATCATACATAACTATATTATACAAACTTATTTTAGCTTAATCATCTAATACATAAAATATAAAACAAGAAATGCGGCAATGCCGCCAAACCAGATTTTCAACAGCGCCTGTAGAAATTCTAGAATTTAATAATACATTTATTAAAAAAAACAAGTTACAAAGTAGACATGAAATAATAATCATATCTTTTTAAAACCCCAAAGAGATATGACCTTTGACTGCCAAATCAAGTTAAAATCATGTAAACAGGATTTTCAAGTTAGTCACTGGACCTTGACCTTGGAGCCAGCCATGCGGAACATGCGTCTGCACGTCATCTTGATGTGGTAAACATTTGTCTGAAGTTCATCAAAATTCTTCAAAAGGGTTGAAGAGTTACAGAAGCGGACAGGATTTTCAAGTTAAGTCACTGTGACCTTGACCTTGGAGCCAGCCATGCGGAACATGCGTCTGCACGTCATCTTATGTGGTAAACATTTGTCGAAGTTTCATCAAAATTCTTCAAAGGGTTGAAGAGTTACAGAGCGGACACAATTTCGTTTGACGCCCGCCCATCCGCCCATCCGCCCATCCGCCCGCCATACCCCAATCTAATAACCAGGATTTTCAAAATTGAAAACCTGGTTAAAAATACCCGACTGTGACATTATGCAGAAAACGTCAGATTCAGAACCTAACAAAGTAGACAATCGATTTAAAAGCGAACCGTTAATCTGAACTGTACAACGTTTTAACGTGGAGTAATGACGTCAGTGTGATGACGTCAACGTTTTCATTCATTGATTTGTCTCCCGGAATCAAAACATTGTATGACGTTAATCCTGAATTTTCTTAGTCTTTTTAAAGGAAAACAAGGTGAAAGCATTCTAAGGCTTACTTGACGCAATCAAAAATAATATTTAGGTTCTTAAACACAACTTTTTCATGCGACTGATGTATTTATACAGATATTATTTCTATTTCTATATCTTATTTTCTGCGCGGGAGTAAATTAGAAAAGTCGGAAGGAGTTACTTCCATGTCCGAAACTCCGCCTTCTTTTCTGAGTACTTTAATCATATTAATGCACTCGAATTGACTATACAAATATACCATAGGCATATTAGAATTATTATTATTATGATCATTATAATTGTTCTTTTTTATTTATGTACTGATTTCGAGCTTACACAAATGTGTTTCCTCTGTAAATAAAATCTGTGTTATTACTTTTATTAATATTGCATTTATTTACAGCAGTGTAAGGGGTCATCTTAACCCAAATTTAGTTCTCATTAACAAAGTGCCTTCTGACATGAGAACAATTTTCAACCATGACCTACTCAAAAAACATTAAAATCAAACCACCAGACTGATTTAACAAAAAAAAGTCCCCAAGGAATTTCAAATGACAGTTTTAGGCACCAAATTGACAAATGATGGTGGCCCTTAGAAGTTGAAAGTGGCTATATAGACATGACTAATCACAATGTACCTGCATAATAAATGACGTTACAGCTCTGTTAAGTGTGAAATCACCAGACCCCAGACCTGTATGGCCGTTGATTGCCGCAAAAAATGTTTCGTTTTCTAATTCTCTGAGAGGTTCACAAGAAGATCTCATTATTTTCTTCTTCTAATGGTAAAATTGGTTGAAAATTCATACCTTTAAATTGCAGTGTGCCTGAAGTACTTAATGAGCTGTGAGAAAGCTTGTTCACATCTGAGGAAATTGGACAAAGGATGTTAAGTACACGAGTAACGTGTCATCTATCATTCAACGCAGAAGTGTCTTTGCTAATTATAGAAATTGACTCAACATTTACACTACTTATTGTCTTATGACTTAGGAAAGGTTATTGAGTATATAAACAGTTGTGTTTAATTTTTTCAAGCATTATGTTTCATGAGACACTACATTGCTAATGTTAGAACTTAGGTTCTGTCCACGGAAGAGTTGGTTTTGCATGCTACAATTTGGTTGATTTGGTAAACAAACATTATCCCATAGGACATTATCCCCTAAGCTCAATTTTGCACTGGAGGACAATAGCCCCTTCTTGACTTTGCAAAGGCAGACATTAGCCCCTTCTTGATTTTGCAAAGGCGGACATTAGCCCCTTTTTGACTTTGCAAAGGCGGACATTAGCCCCTTCATCAAGTTAACTTTCTAAAAGCATCTGCATAATAATTTTCTCTATATTCTATAACAAAATTAATAAATTTCACAAAAAAAAATTCAATTTTAAATTTATGATGATATCAAATCAAATTTTAAACTTTGAAGAGTGAAGGGTATAATGTCCGCCTGTGCAAAATTGAGCTAAGGGGATAATGTCCTAGGGGATAAAAAAACTACATTTGGTTCAAACTCCGAGTTACCACTATTTCAGGTAAATGACTGTTCAAAGACACTAACCTCAGATACAGCCTATTACAACAATGTGTGTTTGTTTTGGGTGTTGTGATGTGTCTACATAATACTGTATGTGGTGTTCTTTACTTGTAGCACTTGGTAAAAGACTTGCCTTTGTATAATAAATATATAAGCTGCAGTGTGCATCCTGCCTGCTGCAGTGTGTACCTGCCTGCTGCAGTGTGTACCTTGCCTGCTGCAGTGTGTACCTTGCCTGCTGCAGCGTGTACCCTGTGAGCTGTATGTAGGCCTGCTGCAGTGTGTTCCCAGTCTGCTGCAACATGTACCCAATCTGCTGCAGTATGTACCCAGTCTGCTGCAGTATGTACCCAATCTGCTGCAGTGTGTACCCTGTGAACTGTATGTAGGCCTGCTGCAGTGTGTACCCAATCTGCTGCAGTGTGTATCCAGTCTGCTGCAGTATGTATCCAGTCTGCTACAGTATGTACCCAATCCGCCTCAGTGTGTACCCTGTGAACTGTGTGTGTAGGCCCACTGCAGTATGTACCCAATCTCGTGTACCCTGTGAACTGTGTGTAGGCCTTGCTGATGGTTTTAAGGGATTACTATTTTGAATACTGAACATAATGCCAACATTTGTATCACTGTCAATTTCAAGCAGATCTTAATTGAACACTAAGTGCCTCCTGAGCTTTAATGCTACAGCTAAACCCTAACCCAGCTAAACCCTAACCCAGCTAGTTTTCTAACATGGACTTGCCCATCTTTCAAAGTGGAAAGCTCCATTATTTGTTATGATGGGTGTTCACTGAAAACTTACCAACTGAAAAGCAAAGAATGCAGCTCATGATTAGACTGTAGATGCTACATAGAGGAAATGTACTGATCATATACTGTATATATGATTACCTTGGTAGAGGTCAGAACATCTTGAAGAGATTTCCCACATCACCAGACCAAATGCATACATATCAATCTGTTTCAGGGATGCCTCACAGTCCCTCAGGTTCACAGCGCCGTCGAGTAACTCTGGTGCCATGTATCTCAGAGTCCCAACCTGCAATAGTATGCTAAAATCTGATTTATACTGGTTTTGAGAAAGCCTCAAATCACTGCTTAAAGTTCTGTGGCTGCTAGCTAGGCTCTACTATACTGACTTAGTGGTTAAGGAATCAGTCTTGTGAGGTATCAAAGCTTTTCATCCCAGACCGGTCCGTTCCAATACTGTAACAACTGATCATAGAGCTACCAGCTTGTAACAATATGGTTACAAAATACTTAACTGCCCGGTGCTAGGCATCTGACAGGATCTTGCAGTTAACCTCTGCTCAAGAAGGTGTTTTGTTAATAAAATATGATTTGCCCTTAATATCAGGGTGACACAATAATAAACAGGGGTGATGCCATAGTAAATACAGTTGACACCACAATAAACTGGAGTGACACCATAACAAAGTGGGGTGACACAATAATAAATAGGAGTGACACTTAAAAAACTGGGATGACACCATACTCTATATCTTACCAACACAAACTGGGGTGACACCATACTTAATACCTAACAAACACAAACTGGGGTGACACCATACTCAATAACTAACTAACACAAACTGGGGTGACACCATACTCAATAACTAACATAAACTGGGGTGACACCATACTCAATATCTTACCAACACAAACTGGGGTGACACCCATACTCAATAACTAACTAACACAAACTGGGGTGACACCATACTCAATAACTAACTAACACAAACTGGGGTGACACCATACTCAATATCTTACCAACACAAACTGGGGTGACACCCGTACTCAATAACTAACTAACACAAACTGGGGTGACACCCATACTCAATAACTAACTAACACAAACTGGGGTGACACCATACTTAATACCTAACGAACACAAACTGGGGTGATACCATACTCAATAACTAACACAAACTGGGGTGACACCATGCTTAATAACTAACTAACACAAACTGGGGTGACACCATGCTTAATACCTAACTAACACAAACTGGGGTGACACCATACTTAATGCCTAACTAACAAATCATAACATGACATCAATGGCAAAATGTAGTAATGTTCCTCTTATATTGATTCAAACCAGACTGTTTCATACAGCATAAAGTACTCTTTTATCAATATGAAAGATACTAAATTAGATTTTGCAATGTTTTCTCTTTGAACAATTGCATACATTATACATCACCTGCCTCATTTCATTCATATAACATCACATATGCTTCAATATTTACATAATTTAGAATGTTGAAAAATGAACATGTTGCATGTGTATGTGACAGTATTCCACACCTTTCATGACATTAAATGACTAACTTCTGTTTTTTCAACATACATCTGAATAAATCTGAATAAATATCACCATAGTAACAAATTGTGTCAATTCAATTGACCTTTACATTATAATTAAATGTCATACTGACAGTACAAAATCAGTGTATTGCATTTTTTTTCTCTTTTTTTTATCTTAAAGATTTATCATAGAATATTATTAAGATTGTTGTAGATAGCATCCGCGATTGTTATTGACAGCGTTTATAAAGCGAATCTCTATAAACTGCGGCCAATTTCTCCTTTAAAATAACTTATGTTGAATGCAGATGGCAATGCAGACACCGGTACTATTCATGATCAATAAACGCTTACATGTGGTAACGGCTCCCTTTTATGTACACGCTATGATAACTTCTACTAGTTTCGTACCCAAATCGGTTCGAACTTTCGTACTTTTCCCGGCTTTTCCCCCATTTTAACCCGTTTTCCTGGTAGCGTGGGCACCCTGTATACTAGATTATATTTAATATATATTTATATTATATATATATTTTAATATATTATGTTATAAACTAATATCACTAGTGTCAAATATAAAACACCTTACCAACGAAACACTGCTATTAAAAATGACACTTACATCAGTCAGTGATGTTTGCTCAGCATTTTCTGTATGACCTTTGTGTATCAACTTTGACCCCATGGTTGTCATGCAGAAACCAAGGTCAGCAACAACAACACTGAGGTCAGGTTTCACCAATACATTGCGGCTATTTATATCTCTATGGGCAACCGTAGGCTTGAAAGAATCTGAAAAAGGCAGAATCAGTTTGCAAACAGTATGGTCATCAACAGGCTTTTAACTTTCAGTCTCCTCATATGCATGAAAAATGGAACTTTGTACAAAAGCACTTGAGCAATCTTCTAATAGTTACCAGAGAGACAAATTCTGGATTCAATTAGAACAAAATATCTGAAATTTATGTAAAACAAGATTCACATTCAAGTTTGAATCTACAATGTATTTTCTTTTGTTAAATGAGCCAATATATGTGAAACCTACTGGTCCTTGAAGTAGACTACCAAAAATTAAAGAGAAAAAATATCCCGATGATAGATGGCATTTAAACTTAAATCTGTAATTCGGCAATAATGTTTTCTCAATGGATCAAAACTGGCCTTCACCCAGGACTGTAAACAAACAAGAGGGCTATGGTGACCCTATATTGCTCATCCGTGTCCCATTGCTCCAAAAAACAATAAAGTACATCAAAAGGTCATAATCAAAGTTAGCTGAGGACACCTAGTCTAAATTTCAATGCTGTAGCTTCAAAAGGAAAGTAGGTCAACAGGTCAAGATCAACCTGCTTCCAGGTGACCCCATGTTTTTATCTTAACCTAGTTTATCAAGATAAATAATCTGACAAATTTTCTGGGTGTCCAATCTATCCTCTAAAGTTTTTTTTTTTTCATTATTTGGCCTGGTATCCTAGTTTTTTTACTCCACTTGACCCCGTTTCGAAATGATCTACAGTTCATCGAGACAAACAATCTGACTAACTTTCAAGATGACTGGGTTAAAACTGTGGATTCTAGAATGTCGAGAAGGTTTTTTTATGATTTGAATGGGTGACCTAATTTTTAACTCCATGTGACCCATTTTTGATCATGACCTAGAGTTTATCAAGACTGACATTCTGACAGGTAAGTGTGGACAGACCGACTACGGACACAGGGTGATCCCAATAGCTCATCTTTGAGCACTTCGTGCTAAGGTGAACTAAACAAGAGCTGTCAGTAGGACATGGTGCTTGACTTTTTTAGTGCTTGCCAATATTCCCCCAATAAAACAAAACTTTGACAGTTAAGGGCACACAAGACTTTAACTAGGAATTTTTTAGTACAAATCAAGAAACATTTTCACAGAGTTATCTCCTCTTGCTTACAGATAAGTCTCATGATGGTACATAAGTACTCCAACTTTCAAAGTAATATCTCAAATGGTTAAGTCAACAAGTGGACAAGAATGAAAATTTTAACTGAGTTTCTAAGTCAAAAAGGGCCATAATTCAAATAAAATCCTTGACAGAATTACCTTCTCCTGCCCTTCTCCTGCCCATGTTAGGGGGTCATGATGGTAAACAAGCATTCCAACTTTCAAATTAATATCTCAAACAGTTTAGTCAAAAAGTGGACTGGTACGAAAAACTTAACCAAGATTCTAAGTCGATAAAGGGCCTTAATTTTTTTTTAAAATCCCTGACAGAGTTACCTTCTCTTGCCTACAGATGGGGGTAATGATGTAAACAAGCATTCAAAGTTTCAAAGCAATATCTCAAAGGGTTCAGGCAATAAGTGGATTTTGCCCATATTCAATATTGAATAATTCAATGTATTTTCTAGGTAAAAAAGGGGCATAATTCTGTCAAAAACCTTGTCAGAGTTATGTACTCTTGTCTGATGATGTAGGTCATAATGGTAAACAAGTATGGTTAGTTTCAAAGCAATAACTCTAATGGTTTTGAAATAAAGTGAGGTGGTACGAAAAACTTAACCAAGCTCAATACACTTTCTAAGTCCAAAAGGGCCATAATTCTGTCAAAAACCTTGACAGAGTTATGTACTCTTGTCTGTAGATGGAGGTTATGATGGTAAACAAGTATGGTAAGTTTCAAAGCCATACCTCTAATAGTTTTGAAAAAAAGTGGGGTGGTACGAAAAATTTAACCAAAGTGTGACACCAACGCGGACACGGACGCCGACACCCACACCGAGGCAAGTAGGATAGCTCCCCTTTTCTTCGAAAAGTTGAGCTAAAAATCAACTGGTTTCCCAATTTATGGAATCCATAGCAAACAAACTTATCCACATATACAAAAAATTAGACAAGTTTATTTATAATTCATTGTCATGTGCAATTATTGCCTTGTTATTGAAGAATTTCATATTTAACATTTCATGATGGGGATTGTAAACGCTGTTTGAACCCATCAGATGTGTAATGGAATCGGAAATCTTAAGTATTACAGCAAGTCAGGGGCCAAGATGGCCCTATATTGCTCATCTGGCTACCATTGGCTATAATACAAGGTCAACAATAGCAGAAAGGGTCAATTTTGACAGGGGGGCCTATATAAGCCTATGTAAAGTGCCCCCCATATAAGCCTTTATTTTATAAGCCTGGGAGACACTCAAAATTCCCTTAGTCGAAATCCCCTTGGTCCAAAAATGGCATAGTAGTCATAATCCCTTCCATAGATTTTACAAGGTACAATATATTCATAATCCTCTCAATGGATTCTACATTTTTGATGAAAAAGAAGTGTGATTAAATGTGTAATTTCAATAATTTTAATTAGTTTCAATCATTTGCTATAGTAAAGTAAAACTAGAGACAAATGAAACATTTAATAATCTAAAAAATTTTCATTCAATATAATATTATGCTTTTCCACTTGTAAAATCCATTAAGGGGATTATGAATATCTTGTAAAATCAATCAAAGGGATTATGACTACTATGCAATTTTTGGACCGAGGGGATTTCAACTGAGGGGAAGTACACTCTATAAGCCTAAGTAAAGTCAAGTGACCCCTCCAGGGCAGGATCAATTTTTACCCATATATCATGGTTTGAACAATCTTGGTAAAGATCCATAAGACAGTGCTACATAGCATATATCAAAGCCCTGAACCTTCCTGTTTTTGTGAAGATCTTTTAAGTTTTTCCTTTCTGTTGCCAGTGCAACAAGATTTTGAATGGAATAGAACTATTGGAATAACTTTTACAGTTTCAAGCAAGGAACATCCCTGCAAAATTTCATCAACACTGGCCCAGTGGTTTTAGAGAAGATGTCATATGAAGTGTTTAAGTGTCATATGAAGTAAGTTAATAGGAAGATAAAATGATCATATCTACCACTTTTAAAACTATCATAGTTACCAAGTATTTCTAAATTTACTTTCACTTCCATTATATAATATATTGTATACAGAAAGAGGAAGTAGATTTGAAAATAGCTTGACAGTTTACACGACTGTTTACACCAAATGTCTTAATGCCATTTGTTGCTTCATTACCCCCGAGACATCAATTTTGAGTAATGACTGTACATACCTCCAGACCCTATATCTGCATGAAGATGTGCGGTTCCCTTGGCCAATGTAAGACACATCTTACACATTGTATACCAGTCTAGTGTATTGTTCTTCAAGTAGTTCATTAGTGTCCCATCCGGGATGTACTGTAGCACCAACAGATGTTGAACTTCGCCGTCTTGCAAAATACGTTCCTCTCCTCCATAAAACTTCATGATATTCTCATGTTCCATGTGTGGTAGTGAATATATGTATTTTTCATTATAGTAATACTGTCGGTAAGCTGGGGAGTATATTTTAACAGCAACATCTTGATCATTTAATGATCCTTTCCACACTTCACTGAATCTGCCCTTTATTATCAAACAACTTATTTTTAGATCGTCTATGTCAAATGCGGGTGACTGAGGATTTTCCGGGTCACTGCTGCTATTAACCGGCAACATCGGAGGTCGGAAACAGAATCTGTATGCCAGATAGAGTCCAAGAATGATAACAGCCAATGAAAACACAGATAACAGTGATATCACAATGGTGCGTTTCTTGTATGATGGATCACGTAGCTGGCGGAACACTGAAACATAGAAGAAAAAGAAATCAGGAAAAGTTATTTTAAATGTCAGTTTAGAAATCAGGAACAGTAACATGTGCTATCACACCAAAAATCATCAGTAAAACGTTATTTTATATTCATTGCCACTGATTTATAAAGTAAAGTTCGGTTATCAATACCATCCAATATTGAGAGCCTTTTAAGTAGGTCTGAAGGTTTATCTTATTACAGGAACTACAGTAAAGACCTGTTGTTATAAGACAACCCTTTGAACCAGCATTAGTGGGTCCTTTTTGTGCACTCACTTCTTCTCATTGTGCTTTATTAGTAGATGAAGTATCTATTGATTCCCTTCAACTTCTCGAGTTATGCTGCCAACAAAAGGGGATATTTGGACATACTAAAAATTGGCAGTTGTGTGGCTATTCTTTTGTTCTCTCTATTGTTCTTTTTAGCCACATAAGCCATAAAATAGCCACATAACCAAAATGGAATGATTGTCATCAAAGAAAATTTCATGTTGCCTATTGTTGCTATAACCACTTAACCCAGGGCAGGGGCAGAAAAAAATGTCACTGTTAGGTAACTATGAGTATAGGACAAGAAGACTTTATTTTTTTTTTATCACATTCAAAAACGTTACAGTTCTGTCCAGTTACAAGTCTGTTACTATGCTGTTACAGCTGCATTGGAATAAATGTCACCATGGCAACACTGTAGACCACTGATAACATCAGGTTTACATGAGGCAAAAAGGATACCATAGGTTCGCCTTGTTCCAATGGAATAATTACATTGTCCACATAGTCTACACCTTTCATAGAGCAAGAGAAAGGTTTATCATAACCAGGATCAAGTGTCAAATGACAAGCTCACTGGAATAAATAATATTGCCATGGTAACAGTGACTACTTTGATCAGACTGAACATCATGTACACAAGATCTACATTACTAAGATCTAGGCTGTATAAAGGACAAGATCGCCACTGCTGTTTCCCTACCTGGTCCATTTGACTCTGTTGTAATTCTCCTGGTAATTGGAATGAAGTCCTTGGATATGTTGTTGTTACACATGTTACCACGGCAACAGCAGAAGTGGGAGTGGTTACTTCTTTTATGTGAGTAGTGACTATCTTCATGCGGAATACATTCTGCAGAATTACATGTGGTACCATCAGCCACATTCCAGCAACCTGAAGTGAGAAAAAAGAATTCTATCTCTATATGAAGCGTTCACATGTAACTTTAAACTAGACCTATCACTAAATGTGATTAATACCCCCGCAAGACTGCTTTGTCAACTGAAGAAGTTATTAATGACAGAATACCTTGTAAAAAAACTAAAACAGATTATGGTTCTTGGCAATAACTCTGTAATGCGTCAAGATAGAATTATGGTTCTTGTACACTGCATTTCCTCTCATTGTGCTTGACCATTGTATGAAGTTGTATTGAATTCCAACCAGTAGTTTTCAAGTTATGCTCCTGACAAGAAAAAGTAACAAAGGGCAATTACTCTGTAATGAGTCAAGATAGAGTTATGGTTCTTGTTCACTGCAATTTCTCTCATTGTGCTTGACTATTGATTGAATTTGTATTGAATTCCAACCAGTACTTTTCGCAGTGGTAGCGCGTTCGCCTCAGGATCGAAGGGTCTCGGGTCCGATCCCTACCATAGCCATGTCGGTAGTGTCCTTAGGCAAGACACAAATAATTCCACACTGCCTCTCTCTCTTCCAGGTGGATTTCATCTGGATCGAGTGTCGAGAGCGATTAAATAAGTTGTAAGAACTTGTTTCGCAATCAAAATTTTTAAAGTAGTTTTCAAGTTATGCCACAGACAAAAAAACTGCAACCAGCAAATTCAGTGGACTGACCAACCACAGGGTGACTCCTATATATCAAACAGGGCTGTTTTCTGACACCAACATAGTTTTATAACAAACACAGCTGTTTTCTGACACCGACATAGTTTTATAGCAAACACAGCTGTTTTCTGACACCGACATAGTTTTATAGCAAACACAGCTGTTTTCTGACACCTACATAGTTTTATAGCAAACACAGCTGTTTTCTGACACCGACATAGTTTTATAGCAAATACAGCTGTTTTCTGACACCGACATAGTTTTATAGCAAATACAGCTGTTTTCCGACACCGACATAGTTTTATAGCAAACACAGCAGTTTTCTGACACCGACATAGTTTTATAGCAAACACAGCTGTTTTCTGACACCAACATAGTTTTATAGCAAACACAGCTGTTTTCTGATACCAACATAGTTTTATAGCAAACACAGCTGTTTTCTAGCACCAACATAGTTTCGTAACACACACAGGCGTTTTCTGGCACCATCATAGTTTTGTAACAAACACAGCTGTTTTCTGACACCAACATAGTTTTATAGCAAACACAGCTGTTTTCTGATACCACATAGTTTAATAGCAAACACAGCTGTTTTCCAATACCAACACAGTTTTATAGCAAACAAGCTGTTCTCTGACACCAACATAGTTTTATAGCAAACACAGCTGTTTTCTGGCACCATCATAGTTTTGTAACAAACACAGCTGTTTTCTGGCACCAACATAGTTTTATAGCAAACACAGCTGTTTTCTGATACCACACATTTGTTGTCTCACAACAGTATTGTACAGCTATTTCCTGACAACAACATGGCATGTCTTTTTCTGTTTCACAGTGACAGCTGTCTCACAACAACACGACAGCTGTTTTCAGAAACATCCATGAACGCTGAATCACAACAATGAAAATTCTTCTGACAACAATGATATTTTCACAGCAATTAACAGCTCATTTCTGACAACAGCACTGTTTCACATCAATGACAGCTGTTTTGTAACAACAATATGATTTTCAAAGAATCATTCATATTTCGTCACAAGAAATGCAAAAGGTATGAAACAAGAGCTGTCAGTAGGACAGCGTGCTCGACTTTTTTAGTGCTTGCCAATAAAACAAAACTTTGACAGTTAAGGGCACACAAGACTTTAACTAGGAATTTATAAGTACAAATCAAGAAGAGTTACCTTCTTTTGCTTACAGATAGGTCTAACGATGGTACGTAAGTACTCCAACTTTCAAAGTAATATCTCAAATGGTTAAGTTAACAAGTGGACAAGAATGAAAATTTTAACTGAGTTTCTAAGTCAAAAAGGGCCATAATTCAAATAAAATCCTTGACAGAATTACCTTCTCCTGCCCATGTTTGGGAATCATGATGGTAAACAAGTATTCCAACTTTCAAATTAATATCTCAAACAGTTCAGTCAAAAAGTGGACTGGTACGAAAAACTTAACCAAGATTCTAAGTCGATAAAAGGCCTTAATTTTTAAAACAAATCCCTGACAGAGTTACCTTCTCTTGCGTACAGATGGGGGTAATGATGTGAAATAGCATTAAAAGTTTCAAAGCAATATCCTAAAGGCAATAAGTGGATTTTACCCATATTCAATGTATTTTCTAAGTCAAAAAGGGGCATAATTCTGTCAAAAACCTTGTCAGAGTTATGTACTCTTGTCTGTTGAAGAAGGTCGTGATGGTAAACAAGTATGGTTAGTTTCAAAGCAATACCTCCAATGGTTTTGAAATAAAGTGAGGTGGTACGAAAAACTTAACCAAGCTCAATACACTTTCTAAGTAAAAAAAGGGCCATAATTCTGTCAAAAACCTTGACAGAGTTATGTACTCTTGTCTGTAGATGGAGGTTATGATGGTAAACAAGTATGGTAAGTTTCAAAGCCATACCTCTAATACTTTTGAAATAAAGTGGGGTGGTACGAAAAACTTAACCAAGGTGTGACGCCAACGCCGACGCCGGGGCGAGTAGGATAGCTCCCCTTTTCATAGAAAAGTCGAGCTAAAAAACTATAAATTGACAGGCTAAATATCTGCCCTATCATTAAGTATAACCAAAACATCCAGTATGTATACAGATCACATAAATAATGACAAAAAGATAAAAACATTTTCATGTTCTCAGAAAAATGATTTAGACACTTTTTCCCCTGATGGGACAAAGTTATGTACACAATTTTACAGTCAGGTTGAAACAAGAGTCTGCAGAGTTGCTCCATTTATTACACAAACCTAAAGACACTTTTATTTATGAAAACAATACCAGCAGTGAAATTTCTCATTATTCTGCAGTTCCAGGGAATGAGAAATACTTAATTCAACAGACAATCTAAATAAACAAGGAGTGTAGAACATTTGCACAATGTTTTCCTCACACTGGAACTACTTTGGCAACACTTGATTTGTACAAGAAGATCAAACTATCAACTTTATGAAAGTATGTGAAGACAGACTGATAGACTGATATAAACCAAACAAAATTGTGTTACAAAACTGTAAATTAGGTAACATTCGTGATGACTGAATATCCGTTATTTTAGCAAATTCCTGGAAAGATTCAATTTTAATTAATAAATAATAATATTAATAATTACCCTCTCACAATTTTCATTCTGCAGTCTGGTCCCTGGCTTTAGAGTCTGGTCCCTGAGTAGCCTCAGAGATTAAAATTTAATAACTCTTCTACCATGACTAGGCTTTGTATTTAAGCAAACTGAAAATGTATGGCACTATTCACATTCAGCAAAACTGAACATGAACTGTCAGTCAGTCAGTACACTTTCATTGAGGATGCCTACACACTATTACTTGCACTGTCAAAACTGAGCGCTGGACTGTATCTTTTCAAATATAAGACACAAGCATGTGTAAGACACCCTTAAAACCGATAGCTGGACTGTATCTTTTCAAATATAAGACACAAGCATGTGTAAGACACCCTTAAAACCGATAGCTGGACTGTATCTTTTCAAATATAAGACACAAGGGTGTGTAAGACGCCCTTAAAACAGAGCCCTGGATAGTATCTTTTCAAATATAAGACACAAGCCTGTGTACGACGCCCTTAAAACACTCAGGAAAGTCTTAGAAAGAAAGTATGTTAAAGACATTTCATCAATGTCAGTCATTTTTCTGGCACTTGCAATTTATAGAAGTTGTGATAAATATTTATTCAGTGATTATTAACATGTCAACATCTTCTCAAGCTGCAATTATTTTCGTCCTGGTGTCATGTCATGCAGGGCTATCCTAGCCAGTCAGTACTCTTGCATACCAGAATGATGGGATGTCTGCAGTTTTTATATTATATACAGGGTTCTCCGCAGAAATAATTTAAAGAGTAGGGGCATTTTATGGGGGTGGGTATGGGAGTGGGGGTACCCTCTTCCGTGCGAATTTTTTAGTTTAAATCAGCATTTGTAGACCTCATTTCCTGCATTTTAAGATCTTCTTTACCAAGTTTCTTTGTGTAATTTATTTTAACAATATAAACAAAAAATACTAAAATTTTCATTTTTAATCAAAACAATCCCATTATTAATCATACACAAACACATACAGGGGTTCCACTAGCCCTTGAAAGTCAAGGGTCACTGACCCTTGGGCATGAAATTTGAAGGGTCATTTTGAAATTATCAGAGATCAGTGTCTGTAAGTCGTATAATGTGACAGGGTTCCCTCTGGTCAATTTTAGTTTGCGCAAATGGCACAAAAGTTGGAGCAACTAGTCTGCCAAGACTACAGAACACCTTGGAGGAGTGAGGAGACATGCCACTTTGAGTTATGGTTTTAAAGCAGACTCTGTAAGACACAGATCTAATTGATACAAAATTTATTGAAACATTTTGATAGTTTGAAGGATAAAAATTAAATGTTCAGGAGCCAAGGTGAGACTTATGAGGGTTCAGGCATTGGTCATATTCCAGGCTTGCATATCATATTTTGTTATGACATATATGTTTTTGTATTAAAATGCAAGACGGTATGCAAGAAAAAGTTTCTTCCATGGGATATTTAGTTTAAATAGAAAAATCTGCACTTCGGGTAACTTTTTCCCTGGAACTCGGCAGAGCCTCAGTCCCACCAAAGCAGGAACCCTCAGTGATGGATATTTCGATCTGAACCGCGTGCTCATGAAAGAAACAAATATCCTTCAATGGTACTGCAAACTTTCTAAAACACAAGTTGCAAAACAAAATCATTATTGAAATAGCAAAACAACACAGCTATTATTTAATAAAGACGGCATTAAAAATGTGTTGTTCAATATTGTTTTGTTCCAATTTTTTACATTGTGAGCAGTGAGCTTTCATGCACAATTACTTGAACTTAGTCCAAGCTTGAGTTGTTTTCTTAAGTTATATAAACTATCCCCTGCACATCTTAAATGTAATGAATTACACTGAATTTAGAGAATGACCAGAAAATTTCAAATTTACAAATCAAGTAATTGCTGGAACTCTACTATGTAACAGACGTGTAAGTTTGACCTTAGTCTATTATCATACAGACATAAAAGTTGCAAGGAATACATTACCAGTGTGTGAAAAAGTGAGCGATCCCCGTCAAACCAGACGGCCAAATTGGTCCCCATTTGTCTACAAAAAGTAATTGTGGATACAAGCCGGCACTGATCAAGACGAACGGTGACGCTTTAATGTGTTTCATTTACACATTCTTAGTATAATTGATGAGATGAATTTTCCCTATCCCATTTTATCTCAATCTTTACAATGGGATCTTCTGACATCCTATTTGGGTAAATCTACTTCCTTAAATAGGGGTGTTTCCTTAACATAATATCATATGAGTCTGAATGTTAGCAATAAACCAAAGGCCCTAGCAATAAACCAAAGGCCCGAGCAATAAACCAAAGGCCCGAGCAATAAATCAAAGGCCCGAGCAATAAATCAAAGGCCCCGATCAAGTTACAAAATAAATAACAAAAGCACAAAGTCTTACTGTCTCTACTGTCTAACCTTACAGTCTTATTGTCTGGCCTAACAGTCTACCTGTCTCTTCTGTCTGGTCTAACAGGCTACCTGTCTCTGCTCTCTGGCCTAACAGTCTTACTGTCTCTACTGTCTGCCCTTACAGTCTACCTGTCTCTACTCTCTGGCCAATCAGTCTACCTGTCTCTTCTGTCTGGCCTTACAGGCTACCTGTCTCTTCTGTCTAGTCTTACAGTCTACCTGTCTCTACTGTCAAGCCTTACAGTCTACATGTCTCCACTGTCAAGCCTAACAGTCTACCTGTCTCTACTGCTTAGCCTTACAGTCTTAGCTGTCTCACCTTACAGTCTTCACTGTTTCTGCTGTCTCACCTTACAGTCTTACTGTCTCTACTGTTTGACCTTACAGTCTACCTGTCTCTACTGTCTGACCTAACAGTCTTCACTTCCTCTACTGTCTGGTCTTACAGTCTACACTGTCTGTACTGTATAAGCTTTCAGTCTACACTGTCTTTACTGTCTGGTCTTACAGTCTACCTGTCTCTACTGTCTGGCCTTACAGTCTGCACGGTCTCTACTGCCTGGCCTTTTAGTCAGCACTGTCTTTACTGTCTGGCTTTACAACCTTCTTGTCTCTACTGTCTGGTCTTACAGCCTACACTGTCTCTACTGTCTGGCCTTGTAACCTACCTGTCTCTACTGTCTGGTCTTACAGTCTACACTGTCTGTACTGTATGGCCTTATAACCTACCTGTCTTTACTGTCTGGTCTTACAGCCTACACTGTCTCTACTGTCTGGCCTTACAACCTACCTGTCTCTACTGTCTGGACTTACAGCCTACACTGTCTCTACTGTCTGGACTTACAACCTACACTGTCTCTACTGTATGGCCTTACAACCTACACTGTCTCTACTGTCTGGCCTTACAACCTACCTGTCTCTACTGTCTGGACTTACAGCCTACACTGTCTCTAATGTCTGGCCTTACAACCTACACTATCTCTACTGTCTGGCCTTACAACCTACCTGTCTCTACTGTCTGGACTTACAGCCTACACTGTCTCTAATGTCTGGCCTTACAACCTACACTGTCTCTACTGTCTGGCCTTACAACCTACCTGTCTCTACTGTCTGGTCTTACAGTCTACACTGTCTGTACTGTCCGGACTTACAACCTACCTGTCTCTACTGTCTGGTCTTACAGCCTACACTGTCTCTATAATCTGGCCTTACAACCTACCTGTCTCTACTGTCTGGTCTTACAGTCTACACTGTCCCTACTGTCTGGCTTTACAACCTACCTGTCTCTACTGTCTGGTCTTACAGCCTACACTGTCTCTACTGTCTGGCCTTACAACCTACCTGTCTCTACTGTCTTGTCCTACAGTCTACACTGTCTGTACTGTCTGTACTGTCTGTACTGTCTGGCCTTACAGTTTACACTGTCAGTACTGTCTGTACTGTCTGGCCTTACAGTCTACCTGTATCTACTGTCTGGCAGTACAGTCTACACTGTCTGTACTGTCTGTACTGTCTGGCCTTACAGTTTACACTGTCAGTACTGTCTGTACTGTCTGGCCTTACAGTCTACCTGTATCTACTGTCTGGCAGTACAGTCTACACTGTCTCTACTGGCTCTAGCCCATTTATACCTAGAATTTTACATAGGATCTTCTGACTTCCAATTCTATTTCTTAAAATAGGGACGTTTTGTCCAAAAGTTAATTCAAACAAATTTTTATCTCCCTTGACAAATTGAAATCCTACATATCTGCTCTTTTTTGAATTTTGAGAAGTAAGTAATCTGTTTCCTGGTATATTTTCCCTGTTGAAGTATTAGATCAAAGACATCCAAATAAGAAACTATAGAGGCTGGCTTATAAAGAGGAAATTGTGTTTACCAAAGATCAATATAGTGTCTACACATTGTCTGCAAAGAAACAGAACTGCCAATCAAAGCTTGTATCTTTTTTTGTAAAATGTATTTCTCGTCTCTCCCAGACTTAAAACTTGTAACAAAATCCTTTTCTTCCCATTTAGAACTATAGTCACTCTGGTTAGAAAAAAAACAAACTCACCTAATGTTATTACTGTCAGAAAATATTTCTGTTTGATGTACAGTATGCTCTATTTGATGTACAGTACACTCTGATAGGTGTACAGTATGCTCTATTTAATATAAAGTATGCTCTGATAGGTGTACAGAATGCTCTATTTAATGTACAGTATGCTCTGGTAGGTATACAGTATGCTCTATTCAATGCACAGCATGCTCTGATAGGTGTACAGTATGCTCTATTTGATGTACAGTATGCTCTGATAGGTGTACAATATGCTCTGATAGGTGTACAGTATGCTCTGATAGGTGTACAGTATGCCCTGATAGGTGTACAGTATGCCCTGATAGGTGTACAGTATGCTCTGATAGGGGTACAATATGCTCTGTTTAATGTACAGTATGCTCTGATAGGTGTACAGTATGCTCTGATAGGTGTACAGTATGCTCTGATAGGTGTACAATATGCTCTGTTTAATATACAGTATGCTCTAATAGGTGTACAGTATGCTCTGATAGGTGTACAGTATGCTCTAATAGGTGTACAGTATGCTCTGATAGGTGTACAGTATGCTCTGATAGGTGTACAGTATGCTCTGATAGGTGTACAGTATGCTCTGTTTAATGTACAGTATGCTCTGATAGGTGTACATTATGCTCTGATAGGTGTACAGAATGCTCTGATAGGTGTACAGAAAGCTCTATTTGATGTACAGTATGCTCTGATAGGTGTACAGAATGCTCTGATAGGTGTACAGTATGCTCTGATAGGTGTACAGAATGCTCTGATAGGTGTACAGTATGCTCTGATAGGTGTACTGTACACTCTGTTTGATGTACAGTACACTTTTATTGGTGTACAGAATGCTCTGATAGGTGTACAGTACACTCTGATAGGTGTACAGTATGCGCTGTTCGATGTAAAGTATGCTCAGGTAGATGTACAGTATGCTGTTTTTTATGTACAGAAGAACAATACATGGTAGACCAATACTCAGTAGAACTGTTTATGGTAGGCCAGAACTCAGAAGACCAGTACATTGTAGACCAATACTCAGTAGACCAGTGCATTGCAGGCTATGTAAGCTAACCAGACTAAGCCATTTATCCGCTTTATAGGCCTCCACCTTGCAGACAGATCTATCAATTACCACATACTATTGATTTCAAGCATCCTATTTATTCTGCCAATTTTAAGCCTGAAAGACGAATTCAATTCTGATCCATCCTACTGTCTCTATCTATTATAAAAGAAAAACATGGGGTATTCAAAATGTGTGTTACGGTTTTATTGCATGCTCTCTTTAAAAAATGAATTTGTCACCCCAAAAAAATCCAACTATATCATAGCCATTTCCCATCCGTAAAAATTCTACAGAATTTCTAAAGCCTATAAACAAGACTGTGAACACCTTGAAATATCACTGCATCTGACCAATCAAAATATCTCCTGAAAGACTATGTACAACACTTGTAAAAGTACTCATTAACTTCACCAATACTGAGACTTGTTTGTGCTGATTTTGTTTTGGTTAATCAAAAGCAACATAATAAAACTGTTCACATTAAATTTTGTACATGAAATATTAATTAACAGCTATAGATGTAATATTTACTGTTTAGACAGTTCAGACAAGGGGTATACTGATGTACAGTTCAGACAAGGGTATACGGATGTACAGTTCAGACAGGGGGTATACTGATGTACAGTTCAGACAGGGGGTATACTGATGTACAGTTCAGACAGGGGGTATACTGATGTACAGTTCAGACAGGGGATATACTGATGTACAGTTCAGACAAGGGTATACTAATGTACAGTTCAGACAGGGGGTATACTGATGTACAGTTTAGACAGGGGGTATACTGATGTACAGTTCAGACAAGGGTATACTGATGTACAGTTTAGACAGGGGGTATACTGATGTACAGTTCAGACAAGAAACATGGCAATGCCACGAAACCAGGTTTTCCTTTGACTGCCAAATCAAGTTAAAATATGAAACAGGATTTTCAATGTAATGTCACTGTGACCTTGACCTTGGAGCCAGCCATGCGGAACATGCGTCGCACGTCATCTTGATGTGGTAAACATTTGTCTGAAGTTTCATCAAAATTCTTCAAAGGGTTGAAGAGTTACAGAGCGGACAGGATTTTCAAGTTAAGTCACTGTGACCTTGACCTTGGAGCCAGCCATGCGGAACATGCGTCGCACGTCATCTTGATGTGGTAAACATTTGTCTGAAGTTTCATCAAAATTCTTCAAAGGGTTGAAGAGTTACAGAGCGGACACAATTTCGTTGCGCCCGCCCATCCGCCCATCCGCCCATCCGCCCATCCGCCCGCCATACCCCAATCTAATAACCAGGATTTTCAAAATTGAAAACCTGGTTAACAAGGGTATACTGATGTACAGTTTAGACAGGGGGTATACTGATGTACAGTTTAGACAGGGGGTATACTGATGTACAGTTCAGACAAGCGCATACTGATGTACAGTTCAGACAGGGGGTATACTGATGTACAGTTTAGACAGGGGGTATACTGATGTACAGTTTAGACAGGGGGTATACTGATGTACAGTTCAGACAAGGGTATACTGATGTACAGTTCAGACAGGGGGTATACTGATGTACAGTTCAGACAAGGGTATACTGATGTACAGTTCAGACAAGGGTATACTGATGTACAGTTTAGACAGGGGGTATACTGATGTACAGTTCAGACAAGGGTATACTGATGTACAGTTTAGACAGGGGGTATACTGATGTACAGTTTAGACAGGGGTATACTGATGTACAGTTTAGACAGGGGGTATACTGATGTACAGTTTAGACAGGGGGTATACTGATGTACAGTTCAGACAAGGGTATACTGATGTACAGTTCAGACAGGGGGTATACTGATGTACAGTTTAGACAGGGGTATACTGATGTACAGTTCAGACAAGGGTATACTGATGTACAGTTTAGACAGGGGGTATACTGGTGTACAGTTCAGACAGGGGTATACTGATGTACAGTTCAGACAGGGGGTATACTGATGTACAGTTTAGACAGGGGGTATACTGATGTACAGTTCAGACAGGGGTATACTGATGTACAGTTCAGCCTTTTACTTTAATAACTTCTCTTGCCATCCTGCAGAGTTGGTTCATTTAGCTACTTTGGTAAATGACATGGAGTCCCAGATACCCCTCAAACCCAGGTCCTCCAGGTAATAAAGCAGTCATCACTGCCACATCAACTTAGTAATGAAACTATTGATATTTCTGACCCCCCCCCCCCCCATTCCGTGAACGTTAACAAGAACATAAAATACTTTACTTGTCAGACATGAATATTGAAATTATGTTCACTGATTTAGGAAGAAGGAATCGGATTGTTTAGCGTCAGCTGCTCTTTAGGACTCAAGTTTTTTCGTTAGCGTTCTTTCTTCCAAAAGCCGACAGCAGAGTAAAAACTAAGCCACATCCTGCACAGACCACAATCATGAAACTTAAAATCTCTCTGATTCAATAAACCCTAGTATTTCTATTTTGTGATGTATTCACTATGCCATGGCTCCTGAAGATGACACACGACCCTGCACTAATTCTGACGTGACCCTGCTCCGATTCTGACATGTGACACTGCACTAATTCTGACATAAATCCTGCACTGATTCTGACTCGCAACCCTGCACTGATTCTGACATGTGACCCTGCACTGATTTTGACATGTGACCCTGCTCCAATTCTGACACGTGACCTTGCACCGATTCTGACTTGTGACCCTACTCCGATTCTGACACGTGACACTGCACTGATTCTGACACGCAACCCTGCACTGATTCTGACATGTGACCCTGCACTGATTTTGACATGCGACCCTGCTCCAATTCTGACACGTGACCCTGCACTGATTCTGACTTGTGACCCTGCTCTGATTCTGACATGCGACACTGCACTGATTCTGACATGTGACACTGCACTGATTCCGACACGCGACCCTGCACTGATTCTGACATGTGACCCTGCACTGATTCTGATATATGACTGTGCTCTGATTCTGACACATGACCCTGCGCCTACTCTATGCTTTTATTAAAAACCTTTGTTGTTGGTAATATGGCTTAAAGGTCCATTATTAACACTGAATCGAATTTTCTTTTAAATCTGGAATTGTAATGGGTGTCTTCTCAGAAAGAAAATATGACATACTGCATCAAATATGACATTATTGTGTTGAAAATTTGAGTTTGACAAAAGAATTGATAAATTATAGTTTGCCTTTTCAAAAACGAAAGTAGGTTTTCCAGTTTTCAAATATCTTTGTAATTGTCTAAAAGTCTCTCACAGAGAGGCTGTAAATAGGTTGTACATGAATAAGCATGCCTGTTTTGAATTATAATTGAAGAACCTTACTTCCAATGATGTTTAAAGCATATCTCTGACTGTTTACAACATGCAATAAAGCGAAAGTAGGACAAAAAGACCACCCAGGTCAATCTATGGAAATACATAAAAACATTCATTCGTTTTTCTGCAGCAGTATTTCAAATGGGGAAATACTCCACAGCTATTGTTAAGTTTTAGAAGCCAGTTTCAAACTCTATTTCCATGTTACAATTCCAGATTTAAAAGCAAAATCGATTTGGTGTTAGTAATGGGCCTTTAACATAACCTGACCTATTCTTCTGATCATGATCTGTCTGTTGGTACATCTTTTAGCCCTGACCTCACTTAACTTCTATAATAGTCAAGTCCATGTTGTGATTTGGACATAACCATTAATTGTACAAAAGGGTGCTCAGTTGATATTTACTGACTGAATAGCAAACAGTGCAGACTATGATCACTGCTATACAGGATGATCATGACCTACTTGGTCCTGAAGGCAGGATTAACTTGACAGCCATTTTGGAACACAATTCTCCAAAACACCCCTATTTGATGAAATTTGAAGTAAGAAGAATGCACTGTTAAGATATAGGTAAACGGGTAAAGCAAATGTTTATCCACTACTAACAAGTTTCTTACCTCAAAATGTATAAGATATTAAGATCTACTGCACTGTTGCTTTTCAACAAACATCAGATTCTGTGATAGATTATTTATATATGCATCCCTGTGGTGTTCATTTATTTCAGCAAAACAGATTTTCAAGTTACAACTCTAGGACTGGTTAATTATTCAAATTGAATTTCAGATATTTCCTATAGAATTTTGTCTTATCACAAACCCAGGGTTCATATGTAGGTGTGTCACAGCTCCTGAAAACACTGAATTCACAAGTGTATAGAGAACAAGAAAGAAAAGCTTCTTTCCTTATGATATCTTAATGAATTCTACAATTGAGTTTTAGCTAAAATGATCACTGAAGCTGGAAAAGTTGACACATCATCTCCTGGGTCTAAACATTTTTCCAAAAGGTGAGGGGAGGGATTAAGTGACATTTCTTCTAAATACAAGTAAGCTAGTTCTGTATTGCACTTAATTGAATCCATCATTTAGTTAAAGGGACAATGGGCATCATGAAAATATAATTTTATGGTAAACTGTGAAAATGTGTGTTAAAGCACTGCTACCGTTCAAGTTACTCTAAAAGTCTTTATCTTCACGAATTGTGTATTTCACGATTATCAAGTTTTTAAAATTCGCCATCAAGCATTTTTTTATAGATAATCAGTGTTTGTTGTTATTTTAGCAAGTTTGATGAATTCGGGAAGTGCTTCATTCGCGAAATTAGCAAAAATGCAAACTTTACAAAAACCACTGTCTTTCACAGTATTTTATACAAGATGGTTCTATATATGGTTTGCAATGTGTGCATGTTAGGTCTTATCTGTGACTGGTAGGATGTATGCATAATAACTTATAAACTCTCTAAAGACAGTCAACATTGAAAATTGCAAAATGAAGCATAGTTGAAGTCCATAAGCTCCACAGCAAGAATAGAAACACATCATATTCAAGGTCATCACTGCAAAATGTGCAAAAGCTAAAAATTTAAACACATCTACAGAACTGCAGTAAATGTCTTCTATTGTCTGTAAGAAACTACCAACCTTTTAAAATAAAGAGACATGGTCAGTCGGAGCAGATCAGTGGTCTAGTGGTCAATGCACTGGACTCTTAAAACAGGGACCTCACACTGGCACCAGAGTACTGAACTGCCCTGTAATGTTAACAAAATACCAAAAGTATACCTAAATAACACACTATCATGAAAAAAAATACACAAAAATGGTAAAAAAGTTATTTTCTGACAAACCCCCATATACACTGTTCTATATTATTCACATGGTGTTGAAGGTTTTCGACAGGGGGTCCGGTCCCTGCTCTTTTGGTACTATTCAAGCAAACAATCGAAGATCAACAGCGGTCGCGTTTAACAGACAATATATTTATCTACCAAACTGGTAAGTAACACTTTTTAAAAAGCTACCGTTTCTGTGAAATTCTTCATGAATATTGAGCTATTTCGCTCTCTCCGTTTTCTTGATATTTTCTGTCACTGCTTACTTCCGGTTCAACTCAAATTACCTTTCAGGGGGTATACTGATGTACAGTTCAGACAAGGGTATACTGATGTACAGTTTAGACAGGGGGTATACTGATGTACAGTTCAGACAAGGGTATACTGATGTACAGTTTAGACAGGGGGTATACTGATGTACAGTTCAGACAAGGGTATACTGATGTACAGTTTAGACAGGGGGTATACTGATGTACAGTTCAGACAAGGGTATACTGATGTACAGTTTAGACAGGGGGTATACTGATGTACAGTTTAGACAGGGGGTATACTGATGTACAGTTCAGACAAGGGCATACTGATGTACAGTTCAGTCACTGCTTACTTCCGGTTCAACTCAAATTACCTTTCAAACATGTCATACGGTTATGCACAGAAGTGATACTTTGCGCAGCTTACGTAACGTTTTACAAATTGTTTTTACAGTAAACAAATTTCCTGTACCTGCTTGTCCACAAGTTAACAGGTTATGGCCGCTTACAGCAGCATTCAGCATTGTTTACATACGAACTACACTAATTTGACACAGTGCGCGAAATATAACGCGAAATATTTTCAACCAATGAAAACTTATTGTTTCAAAATTGAAAGGTTAACCGGAAGTCGGAAGTGACAGAAAAACACCAGGAAAACTGAGAGAGCGAAATAGCGCAATATTCTTGAAGAATTTTATAGAAACGGTAGCTTTTAAAAAAGTTTTACTTACCAGTTTGGTAGATAAATATATTGTCTGTTAAACGCGACCACTGTTAATCTTCAATTGCTTGCTTGAACAGTACAAAAAGAGCGGGGACCGGACCCCCTGTCGAAAACGTTCAACACCATGTGAATTATAGAACAGTGTATAAGGGGGTTTGTCAGTAAATGACTGTCTACCATTATTTGTGAATTTTTTCATGATAGTGTGTTATTTAGGTATATTTTTTGGCAGTTTAGTACTCTGGTGCCAGTGGGACCTCAGTTTGATCCCCTACTCCTCCATAAACATAACTAATGGTCTTCAGATATAACTGGTGCTGTACACTGGGCATGTCCTTTGATTTGTAAACTAGTTTTTGACTCCAGGTGACAAAATTTTGACCTTGACCTAGAAATCATCAAGACAAATTAATGTTCGGATCGCTTTCATGAAGAATTGTTATCAAATGTCGCCTTGAGAGTGTCAACAAGGTATTTCTTTGATTTGACCTATTTTTTGACCCAAGGTGACCCAGATTCAAATCTGACCTAGAAATTATGAAGACAAACATTCTGGCCAATTTTCATGAAATTTTGGTTTTCCTTTCCATTGCCATGGCAACCAGAGTTTTGCATGGAATCGAATTATTTGAACAACTCCTAGTTGTTTCAAAGGAGATGTTTTAAGGAAAAAAATAAATGGACATACAACATACGACAGATGGTGAGCATTCACTTTGTACCAGGTGAACTAATAAAAACACAATGCATGGCTCAAACCTATGACCCTCAATCAATGAGAAATTACAGTGATTTGAAGACAGTGGCTCTAACCTCTCATCCAAGGCATCAGTCCAATAGAAACAACCTCTATCTTACAATCTTCACACAGAACAAAAAATCTAGCGCATCATAATCTATATTTTTCAGGATTTTTTTCTTTTTAATCAAACCAAGGTTTTTGTTTTCATTAATGATAATAGGAGCTCCAGTTCCCTCAAATTAAAGATACAAATCTCTTTTATGGCGTGGATCAATTGTATGAGTCTCCCCTGACATAACAACCCAGTAAGCTAGTGTTTTATGGTCAAATGTTTCAGGCAAATCAAACATATAATTGTTTCCAGTCTCCAAAACCACCTTCACTTTTTACTGCTTCACTTTTTACTGCTAATCTCAAACTTTTTAATACAAATGAAACAAGAGGCCCAAAAGGGCCAATGTATCTCTACTATTCTGAGTAAGTTTTGCGAAAATCTAATGGAAAATGTGACCTGTTATCAAGGTTTTAGAGAAACTGACAGTAGCAAAATTGGTTTTTTATACTGGGCTCAATTTCAATACAGATCATCTACAGAATGCAGGCAACCTTCTGAGCAAGTTTTTGTTTAATTTTCCTGAAGAGTGTTATCAAGATTTTGAAATAATTGGCTGTACCACAGTAAACTGTTGTTTTTCAGTGTGGCTAATTTTCAATACAGATCATCTCCAGGTTTCAGGCAACCTCCTGAGCAAGTTTTGTGAAAAACCTGTAGTTACATAAATCTGCTGTAGCACAGTTGGTTTTCACACAGCATGGCTAAATTCCTATACAAAACATCTACAAGTTGCATGCAACTCTGAGCAAGTTCTATGAATATAAAATGAAATTGTGACCTGTATAGTTTTATTAAGAAAACAACAGACAAACAGAAAGACAAACCACCATCATATAATCTTGAGCTAAAATAACTCGGACAACCATACGATCAACCTTTATTTTCTGGTAAAGGAGACCATAAACACACACA
The DNA here is from genome assembly GCA_022818135.1 of Saxidomus purpurata. NCBI lineage: Eukaryota > Metazoa > Mollusca > Bivalvia > Venerida > Veneridae > Saxidomus > Saxidomus purpurata. The sequence continues at coordinate 491,429 of JAFMSR010000016.1, forward strand.
TTTGTTTGTTTGGTCTTTAGATGTCCTCAATATAAATAATTTTTCTTCACCATGAAAATGGGAGATAGGGCAGATAGTAATCAAATACATATTGATCTGGGCCCAACTGAGAAAGCCTGTCATGTAACAATGCTAAGTTATGATTGTTTTATGATACAAGACCTAGCAGAGTATTCCAGTTGAGCAATATTAATTTTCTTTTGTTTCTGTTACCTCAATCAATGCATATATTTCAGTCCCTCTTAAACATTACAGTGGTAAAGGAAGCATGAAATATTTACAAGTTTCAGTTCTAATCTCACAACCTTTACCTTAAAACTTTTCTGTTTGATCAGCAAGAAATGATATTACACAAAATACATGTATATAACTTAAGTTATAGTGGAAAGTGGAAAACAAAAAATTTCAGCACTTATACATAATTATCTGATAATACAAGAGGGCCATGATGTATTGCTCACCTGAGTGACATTGCTCAACAACAAAAACATTTCTGATATATTTTCATGCTGATTGTGATCAGAAGCTTTTTCCATTTGTCAATGTGACCTAGTTATTGAAGCCATGTTAACCTAGTTATTGAAGTCAGGTTAACCTAGTTATACCAGATTCAAAACAAGACAAACATTCTTACCAATTTTCATGCAAGTGAAAATTGTGACCTGTAGAGCATTATCAAGTAAAGTTTATGGACAGACAGACAGACATACTAAAAAAATTGCAGTTGTGTGGCTATTCTTTTGTTCTCTTTATTGTTCTTTTTAGCCACATAAGCCATGAAATAGCCACATAAGCCATGAAATAGCCACAAAACCATAACAGAATGAATGATATCAAAGAGAATTTACTGTTATACTTATTGTTGCCATAGCTACTTAAACTCCAGTTTGGGGATGGACTGACAAACCACCATGGCATAAGCTCTGTTGGACTTTGACTTTGTCCAGCAGAGCTAAAAATCATCTCCATCATCATCTCATCATCATCATTACCACCATCATCATCAACATCAACATTACAATCATCAACATTACCATCATATTTATCATCAACATCATATTAACAACCACAACCATGACACTTTTTCAGGTCAATGAAAGGTAAGAGAAGCTAGATTAATACTGAACAGGAAAACAACATTATTGAATGACAATGATTAACATCTGTGTCCCTGAAGAGGCTAGTGAACTTATAGATCCTGTATAGATTCAGATTGCAGGGATATGCAACCTCTGTGTCTATTGGATAATCAATCTGCTCTGTCAGGACCAGATCACATCAAATACATTCTTGAATAAATAATACCAGTTAAGTACAAACAAAATCTATTAATCCATGATCTCCACTTCTAGTAGAGGTAATACCTACTTGTTTGATACAGGTATACCTGTTAATTTTTATCTAAGATCTAAATTTTTCATCCTAAAATAATGAGAAGTTATCTGCCGCTTGTTTTATTGTTTCTAAATTTTTCAAGGTCATAGAAGAAGCAACCTTTATATATGTATCTACTGAAATGGTACATATGTATCAAAATATATATCAATATCTGTATTTTAGGCCAATTCTACTGCAAATGCATGTAACAGAATGGACAAAAACTAGTAACAGTGCTTGTGTATCAAAATATTTATCAATATATGCATTTCAAATCAATTCTATCACGAATAACCACTAAGAAAAAATGTATCACTTTAATAAACACATGTGAACAAAATTTCTATCTTTAGATTATGGTGTAAAAACATCAGGAAACAAATTCTGTGAGTACTTATGCACAGTAAAATAAAGTTACCTATCAGCAGACATAAAGATACAGGATTTACATACAATCTGCAATATCTAGTTTCTTTATTCCAAGATTATAGTTGATGAACACCTGTCTGTGTGTTGGAAATTGTTTTTACAAGACATTTTGTAAACTCAACAATAACTGTGTATATTCTTACACTACTAGAAGCAATTGATTCTGCCATAATGATTCTGCCATTGATATAAGTGACTCTGCCATTGTGATAGGTGATTCTGCCATTGTGACAAGTGATTTTGCCATTGATATAAATGATTCTGCCATTGTCATAGGTGATTCTGCCATTGTGATAGGTGATTCTGCCACTGTGACAAGTGATTCTGCCATTGATATAAGTGATTCTGCCATTGTGATAGGTGATTCTGCCATTGTGACAAGTGATTCTGCCATTGATAAAAGTGACTCTGCCATTGTGATAGATGATTCTGCCATTGTGACAAGTGATTCTGCCATTGTGACAAGTGATTCTGCCATTGATATAAGTGACTCTGCTATTGTGATAGGTGATTCTGCCATAATGATTCTGCCATTGATATAAGTGACTCTGCCATTGTGATAGGTGTTTCTGCCATTGATATAAGTGACTCTGCCATTGTGATAGGTGATTCTGCCATTGTGACAAGTGATTCTGCCATAATGATTCTGCCATTGATATAGGTGACTCTGCCATTGTGATAGGTGATTCTGCCATTGTTACAAGTGATTCTGCCATTGTAACAAATGATTCTGCCATTGCGACAAGTGATTCTGCCATTGTGATTGGTGATTCTTCCATTGTAACAAGTGATTCTGCCATTGACCAAATGAACGGTAATGACCTTATTAGAGGCTCGCTCATTACTTACCCAACAAAACCCAACCCATGACTTTCTTCAGTAACAAGAAGAAATTTCCAGAAACTCATACTGGCTTTTCATTTCTCAATGCCAAAATAACATAATAAACAGCAAAAACATTGATGTTCATATTTAGGAAGTAACACAACGTTAAAACATGCCCCTTTTTGGGAAAATGTTACACTTAGGAACAAATATCTCAATGGTGCCAGTCCTATACTTCAGTCATCAAATTCATTTATAACAAGAAATGCTTTGTTTCAAATAAAATCTTCAAACAAAGTACAGCTGCTGTTTGAGATGTTTGTGTACACATGATACCCTGTATCAAGTCACTTTGCTGTTACAGAATGACAAATTATTGCATGTGAACAGCAACAGTTTTGCACAACAATCATCTTTGTTGATTTGTGCTCTACATCTGTGGCGGCTGTTTGATCTTATCTTTCAAAGTATTAAAAAGGTTACATTTCTAAACCAGTGCAATTCATAGGTTTATATAATTTTACAGTGATGAAGTAAAAGATTCCATTAAATACATTATCTTACCACAACAAGCTGTTACTTCAATGTATCAATATTTTTGTGGATTATAATCTACTTGTACCCATTCACTACTTGTACCCATTCTCTACTTGTACCCATTCACTACTTGTACCCATTCTCTATTTGTACCCATTCTCTATCACTTCTTGCAATGATCGTAAACATTTTGTATTCAGACATCTGTGCTCTGTCCCTGCCTCCATAAGACTTCATATACTGCATTTCTGCTATTAAATGAAAACAGTTGCAGTAGTCAGCCAATAAACAAGTTTGTTTCCATCAAAAGACATACTGCCTGATTTTTATGCCCTAACCCTAACACAGGCTCATCTAAAGTACTACGACCCCCGGTTGTGTTCATGGGACACCTACTTCAACAGGCCACTTGAATGCATCACTTGGCTGTATTCATGGGACACCTACTTCAACAGGCCACTTGAATGCATCACTTGGCTGTATTCAGGGGACACCTACTTCAACAGGCCACTTGAATGCATCACTTGGCTGTATTCAGGGGACACCTACTTCAACAGGCCACTTGAATGCATCACTTGGCTGTATTCAGGGGACACCTACTTCAACAGGCCACTTGAATGCATCACTTGGCTGTATTCAGGGGACACCTACTTCAACAGGCCACTTGAATGCATCACTTGGCTGTATTCAGAGGACACCTACTTCAACAGGCCACTTGAATGCATCACTTGACTGTATTCAGGGGACACCTACTTCAACAGGCCACTTGAATGCATCACTTGGCTGGCAGCTTAAGACAAGTTTGAATATTTTTACTTTTACAAGTTTGTTTGTGCAAAAACAATGCACCTGTTTTCAAACCATTTTTCAGGTTTCATTTTTGTCAAATTTCACGACATACGGTCAACCCACAAAAGGAAATTGTGTTGCAGATATCTTTGCCTTATTCTACTGTGTCTATCTTCAACTGTAACCAAGCTTATATAATTATATGTCTGGATTTGGAAGCCAGACAGTTTATGTCACATCACACTTTCTGAGTGAAAGTGAGACAGTCAAGGAAGTCGTACAATGTACAACAATTTTTGGAAATTCTCTGCAAAAGTATAAATTCTGTCAACATCTCTGTGAACCATATATTCCCCTTAAGTCGCTCCCAGGAAAAACACAGGGGAACTTTAATTATGGTAGGCGCATCAATATAGGAAAATACGGTAACTGGATTTTGCCTGCTATATCAACTGACACATGCTACAAAAAGTATGGCATTTCTGCAGACAGAAGCAAATTTTCTAAGTTAATCAACCTTTCTTTTTGAAGACATAAAATATGACAGAATAAGAGCTGTTGATGTAACTGAGACAGCGGAGACAGATAAACAAATTTGTTAGTAATTCATATGGGGGCTTTGACCAGTTAATTTGACCCTGAAATTTGAACTGAATATTAACCCAGATCTATCTTTATTTTTACAATAGAAGCTTCTGACTTTTATTTTGGGGAAGTCTATTTCTTTAGATAGGGGTGAATTTCAGAATTGTGACCTAGACTGTCAATTTAAATCCTGATCAGACAGCATCATATTTGTTGTCTCGTTTGAAGTGTTACTGTTGGAAAAGGTTTATACATTTATATTTTAATACACACTACATAACTAGACATGAATGGTTAAGATGATGGGATTTACAACAGTGTTATGTTTGGTCAGTATCCTGTACACAGTGACAATATCCCGTACACAGTGACAATATCCCGTACACAGTGACAATATCCCGTACACAGAGACAATATCCCATACACAGTGACAATATCCTGTACACAGTGACAATATCATGCTTAGACGTAAACTTCCAATTCAACACAAGGCAATAACTTTATGCCTCCGTATGGTGAGGGGGGATGGATTATTATTACATTTATCGTCTATAAAAATATGACAGGATTTAGTACAGTCGCACCCCTTTTCATGAAAAACAGCAACATAACATGTCAAACAGCAACATAACATGTCAAACAGTAACATAACATGTCAAACAACAACACAACATGTCAAACAGCAACATAACATATCAAACAGTACTTGAAAAATCATGTCTACAAAAAACAAGAGGGCCATGATGGCCCTATATCGCTAAGTAACATTTCAAATATCTATTATCTGCCTGTCGGCCTTGTATTTTTTAAAAAGATTTCCCTATATAAGCCTATGAGAAACCAAGTGCTTTCCCCACCTCCAGGGAAGGGTTAATTTTGACCCCAGGGGCATAATTTGAACAATCTTGGAAGAGGTCCACTAGACAATGCCACATGCTAAATAACTCAGCTCTAGGCCTTGTGGTTTCAGAGAAGAAGATATTTAAAGTTTTTTCTATATAAGCCTATGTAAACCCAAGTGACCCCACGGGCGGGTCAATTTTGACCCAGGGGCATAATTCGAACAATTTTGGTAGAGGTCCACTACACAATGTCACATGCTAAATATCTAAGCTCTAGGCCTTGTGGTTTCAGAGAAGATTTTTAAAGTTTTTCCTATATAAGCCTATGCAAAACTAAGTGACCACCTGCACGGGGTCAATTTATGACCCGGGGGTCATAATTCTTGGGGGTCATAATTTGAACAATCTTGGTAGAGGTCCACTGGACAATGCTACATGCCAAATATCTAAGCTCTAGGCCATGTGGTTTCAGAGAAGAAGATTTTTAAAGTTTTTCCTATATAAGCCTATGCAAAACTAAGTGACCACCTGCACGGGGTCAATTTTGACCCCGGTGGTCATAATTTGAACAATCTTGGTAGAGGTCAACTAGACAATGCTACATGCCAAATATCAAAGCTCTAGGCCTTGTGGTTTTGTTTGTAATTGTGCTTATTGGGTCCACCAACCTTGTTTGAGGTATATTCTGTGCGACCCGTAAGGCCTTGTGGTTTCAGAGAAAAAGATTTTTAAAGTTTTTCCTATTTGTTGCCATAGCAACCAGAGTTCTGCATGGAATGGAATTCTTTGAACAACTTTGATAGAACTTCATGCAAGGAACACAGGGGCCTAGCTAGAGCAAAATTTTAGGGAGAAGTCACTTCTCCCTGAGCTGAAAATAGGGAGAAGTTTGGAGTCTACTAGGAGAAGTGAGGGAGTAGCAAGATATTTGTTGTTCGTTTGTTCCAAAGCAAAGTACATCTTAAACAACTAAATGGTTGTGTGATAAATCAGGAGATTGGCCATTATTGTGAGACTTCATCCAGACACAGGAGATGTTTAGAGACCAATTTTCATGCATTTTTATTGGTTGAACGAAACATTTTTAACATACATGTAACTGGATAGTTATCCCCCCTAGCCCCTCTCCTCCCCTGTCATTCCAATCAAAGACCTATTAAGCTGTTATTATAGGTCTTTGTTCCCATAGATGGTCAAGTTTGATGGTCATATCAATTGCCAACAAACAACACAATTATTAGGTGTGCATTCTTTGTAAGTTAGATGACAACAATATCTACCGGTAGTCAGCATGGTATTAAAAAACGTATACCAAAACAAAACTTAAAATTCTTCTATTTTTAAAATATTTTGTGAAAAATAACAGATGGGTAATCAAATCCACACTTCAACAAGTTTAACTGGAAAGTCTGAGGTACAAAACTCATTTTTGTTGGCTGGAAATACGACAGAAATACAAAAAGTGTACCTAATTTCGGATAGACACTTACGCGGACATGCCAATTTTCAAAGCATTTTTCGGCTTTAATCTTCTGTTGATGCCTTCACCATGATTATCACTCGTGTCATATTGTGAAATCTGCCTTCAGGCAACCTTTTTGTCAGTCGCAAATTAATTGAGGGTGCGGAGTTAATGGTCAGAGAAATGTCTGACACTTTGTATATTCGCTTCATTGTTTATTGAGATATTTTCGGGCGAAGTTAATTTCGCTTTTGTCAAAGAAATGGGCGAAGTTTAGGTGTGAAAGGCGACTTTGTCGCCCTAGTCGCCCCCTCGCTAGGCCCCTGGGAACATCCCTGCAAAGTTTCATCAACATTGGCCAAGTGGTTTAAGAGGAGATGTCGTTTGAAGGAAATGGTGGACGGACGGACGGTTGTACGACGGACCCCGGACGGAAAGCGATCCTAATAGCTCACTCTGGCACTTTGTGCCAGGTGAGCTAAAAAGACAGCTAAAGTTTGGAGAATTTATAATAAACAAACACTGCTTTCAGTAAACTGTTAAATCATAAATAAGCTCTAGTCTAAACATTACACAGTTAGCATCTCTGTAAAGATTTCTCTGAATTAGTAATGGTGCTTCATTCTTCTATCTTGTAGTTTCTTGTGATTTCAAGCTTTTCATGAATATTAAATCTGAGGGTTGACTGTAAAATCATATTTATAGTTATATGCCTTTCTTGATTTCAGGATTCACAGGATCTAACGTGTAATACTAGAAATTCTAATATGCCTATGGTATATTTCTATAGTCAATTCAGTGCATTAATATGATTAAAGCACTCGGAAAAGAAGGCAGAGTTTCGGACAAGGAAGTAGCTCTTTCCGACTTTTCTAATTTACTCCCGGGTAGAAAATAAAATATAGAAACAGAAATAATAATTGTCTAAATACATCAGTCACATGAAGTAGTTGTGTTTAAGAACCTTAATATTATTTTTGATTGCGTCAAGTAAGCATTAGGATACCTTCACCTTGTTTACCTTTAAAAAGGCTAAGAAAATTCAGGATTAACGTCATACAATGTTTTGATTCCGGGAGACAAAACGATGAATGAAAACATTGACGTCATCACACTGATGTCATTACTCCACGTTAAAACGTTGTACAGTTCAGATTAACGGTTCGATTGTCTGCTTTGTTAGGTTCTGAATCTGACGTCTGCATAATGTCACAGTCAGGTATTGTTTTTATATTTTATGTATAAGATGATTAAACTAAAATAAGTTTGTATAATATAGTTATGTATGATATCTTGACTGGTTGCCTGAATAGGGGAGTGAATTCCAACAGCCAATATTTATGCTATTTTACACATTACCGCCGAACCGAAAAAAAGGTCCGTAGTAGTTACCGAAGTTTTCAAAAATTCGGATTATAAGAATCGAAATAATCTATGGCTCGGAGTGCTTTATCGAAATTGAAGCATTTCCCGTCGGTAATGTGTCTGCGTAATAATTCACTCGAGCTTCGCCCTCATGTATTATTCCGCCAGGCACATCACCTCCGGGGAATGCTTCAATTTCGATAAAGCACTCCAAGCCATAGATTATTTCTTAAGTTTAGGATCATTTTACAGATAAATACACAAGATATTCCTAATAAACGAGATATTCCTAATACACAAGATATTCCTAATACACGAGATATTCCTAATAAAAGAGATATTCCTAATACATGAAATATTCCTTATACAAGAGATATTCCTAATACACAAGATATTCCTAATACATGAGATATTCCTAATACATGAAATATTCCTAATACAAGAGATATTCCTTAAGAAATAATCTATGGCTTTGAGTGCTTTATCGAAATTGAAGCATTCCCCGGAGGTGATGTGCCTGGTGGAATAATTCAAGAGGGCGAAGCCCGAGTGAATTATTACACAGGCACATTACCGACAGGAAATGCTTCCATTTCAATAAAGCACTCCAAGACATAGATTATTTCAATTCTTAGAAGCCGATTTTTCGAAAACTATCGTAACTACTACGGACCTTTTTTCAGTTCGGCGGAAATGTGTAAAACAGCATAAATTGTAGCTGTTGGAATTCACTCTCCTATTCGGGCAACCATTCAAGATATCAAACATAACTATATTATACAAACTTATTTTAGTTTAATCATCTAATACATAAAATATAAAAAGAAATACCTGACTGACATTATGCAGAAGACGTCAGATTCAGAACCTAACAAAGCAGCCAACCGATTTAAATGCGTCCCGTTAATTTGAACTGTACAACGTTATAACGTGGAGTAATGACGTCAGTGTGATGTTTTCATTCATAGTTTTGTCTCCCGGAATCAAAACGTTGTATGACTGTTAATCCTGAATTTCTGGCCTTTTTTAGGGAAAACAAGGTAAGGGTATTCTAAGGCTTACTTGACGCAATCAAAAATAATATTTAGGTTCTTAAACAAATCTTTTTCATGCGACTGATGTATTTATACTGATATTATTTCTATATTTTATTTTTGCGCGGGAGTAAATTAGAAAAGTCGGAAGGAGCTACTTCCATGTCCGAAACTCCGCCTACTTTTCCGAGTTCCTTAATCATATTAAAGCACTCAAATTGACTATAGAAATATACCGTAGGCATATTAGAATAATAAACAAGATATTCCTAATACATGAAATTTTCCCAATACAAGAGATATTCCTAACACACGAAATACTCCTAATACACGAGATATTCCTAATACACAAGATATTCCTAATACACAAGATATTCCTAATACACAAAATATTCCTCATACACAAAATATTCCTAAGAATTGAAAACTCTGTTGTACCCATGCTCTACCTACATAATGACAAAGGTGTAAACTTCTGTCACTATCACAGTATCCCAAATTGAGTGTATAATGCTTTGATCTGACTTGTTTTTATCTTACCTTGTATACTGACTGTTATTCTTGATTTGTTCACAGGATCCAACGTGTAATACGAGAAACAGTAGTCATTTTCATCGTCACATTTTGCCTTAGTGCCATCTTCTGAAACTTTTCCAAGACCTTGGTTCTCCGCAACTGACATTTTACCGTTGACCCCCTTCGACTGTTTCCATTTAAATGCACAGTAAGTTTCATGACTCTGGCTTTTTACTGTAAATATATTATCAAACAATAGAGCTGACGTCTTAATTATTTGGTAAGCATATTAGTTTCTTACAAGAGCACGTGGTTCAGATGGAAATATCCATCGCTGTGGGAGACTGTTTTGGCGGGAACGAGCTCTGCCGTAAATTGCTAGCATATAGAATATAATTGCTAGCATATAGAATATAATTGCTAGCATTATAGAATATAATTTCTAGCATATAGAATATAATTGCTAGCATACTGCTCATACCATAAATTTCTTAAAGTGAAGTAAAGTTACTGATCTGTTCAAGTGGTCAAAGAAAAGGCTTCTGTAAAAATTTGGCCAGAGTTTCATTCATAGTCATCAAGCGTTTTAGTTTAGGAAATATTGAGCAGACACTAATTCAAGACTCAAACCTTAAGTTGTTTCCTTGACCTTGAGCCAGTGTGACCAGATCATGGGTTTGCACATTAACCTGGTGACATTTAACATTTGACCTGCTCATGGGTTCTGCACATCATCTTGATGAGGCGAACATCTGACCTGGGTTTCATCAAAGATATGGTGTGGACAGGAAATGTTACGTAGCTTTGACCTTAAGTTGTGACCATCACCTTGACTCAACATGACCAGATAAAGAGTCCTGCATATTGTCTTCATTTGGTGAATACTGGACCCATGTTTCAACAAAATCTTTCAAGGGGTTAAGGAAATATGGAGTGGACACAAATTTTAAGACTCAAACGTTTGACCTCAAGTTGTGACCTTGACCTTGAGCCAGCATGACCAGCTCATGGATTCTGCACAGTAACCTGGTGCACACTGTCTTGATGAGGTGAACATCTGACCTGAGTTTCATCAAAATCCTTTAAGGGGTTAAGGAGATATGGAGTGGACAGGAAATGTTATTGACGGACAGAAGGATGGATGGACAGAGACCATTCCTATATCCCCCTCAAGATACGTGGCGGGAAATAATGATTTTGATAGACAAAATATCATTTGTACAGATACAGTTTTTTTTTCAGTATTTTCAAACCTACTGTATTGTTTATATCTAATGGCCTTATCAAGCAAAAAGACTCTAATCTATATGCTAGCAAAAGATAGTATGCTCATGACAACATTTTTATTTTAAAAAAACTCCAACCTGCCATAAAAATCTAAACAGATATTTGATAATGACTGCATGGATGCATTCACTGTAACAAATGGTTGATAAAATCTGATACATGGCTGCAAATACTTCAGTCCTTTCAATGAAAACCAAAACTGCAAAATTTGTATGTAGTAAGCAATTTAGCTGCACTAAAACTGTCATAACTTTAAACAACTTCTAAACAAGCTGAATATACAAGGTGCTACTACAAGTAAAATATGTTTATTCATTCTTTCATGGCCTTTTTATGCAAATGAATTTTTTGAGATTCAAATATAATGTATTTGCTCTACATAGATCACCGTCTTTGCAAATATAAAATGTGATAATCGCCCACACATAGCCATTTTGGTTTCATTAACTTCATTGTACACAGAATTTTAAGAAGTGGGAAGGAGACCAGCTAATTTGTCAGCTCAACAACAACAGAAATAGTTGTATGATTGGACGCCTTGAATCTGGCTGCTTTACAGGAAATAATTGAAATAGCGGTAAGTTTTTGGCGCCAGTTTTGCATTTGGCGACACTTGCAAATTACAAGGGGAGGCTGTGTTTTGCAACAGACCGACAAAGTCTGAACAATTTTGGTAGAGGGTCACCCAAAGAACATTTGTGAGAAATAATTTCCAAATCAGATCAGCATTTCAGGAATTGATGTTGATTAAGATGTGTCTTTATATCACTGGTGGCCATCCTGTGCAGTGGAGCACTTTTGGTAGAGGGTCACATGAGGAACATTTCTGTTAAATTATTTTAAAATTGGACCATCCTTTAGAGATTTCGCATAAGGTTTTCTATTTTTAACTCTAGCGGCCACTATGTGTAGTGGAGCAAAACCATTTGCGCAATATTTATAGAGGACCATCAGAGAATCAGTCCCATGAAGTTTGTTTAATGTTGGCCAACATGGCCACATGGTCAAGGAGATGTCGTTTAAACTAATTGTTGACGAGGACAAACTATGATGGACATAGGGAGATCACAATAGCTCACGATGAGCATTTGTGTTCAGGCTTAAATTAAGTATCCATTAAACAATGCCAAATGCATTATCAGTGCACAGGAATGACAGAAATATATATCTAATTGAAGAATATTCATAGAGTTTTGTAAAAAAAAAAAAATGACTATGTTAATGGAGAGTAGCTGTTCTGACTGCTTGCATTTACTAATGTCACTACTGCTTGCATTAGTCACTACTGCTTGCATTTACTAATGTCACTACTGCTTGCATTTACTAATGTCACTACTGCTTGCATTTACTAATGTCACTACTGCTTGCATTTACTAATGTCACTACTGCTTGCATTAGTCACTACTGCTTGCATTTACTAATGTCACTACTGCTTGCATTTACTAATGTCACTACTGCTTGCATTTACTAATGTCACTACTGCTTGCATTAGTCACTACTGCTTGCATTTACTAATGTCACTACTGCTTGCATTAGTCACTACTGCTTGCATTTACTAATGTCACTACTGCTTGCATTTACTAATGTCACTACTGCCTGCATTTACTAATGTCACTACTGCTTGCATTAGTCACTACTGCTTGCATTTACTAATGTCACTACTGCTTGCATTTACTAATGTCACTACTGCTTGCATTAGTCACTACTGCTTGCATTTACTAATGTCACTACTGCTTGCATTTACTAATGTCACTACTGCTTGCATTTACTAATGTCACTACTGCTTGCATTTACTAATGTCACTACTGCAGGCAATCATCATCAAATGATTTTTTGTGTGACACAGATACCATCTTGTTAACATGGAACATTTGGTAGCTAATTTTTTCTCTTTAAAATGTTGCAGGCCACAGGTAGGTACTACTTTCACAGTGATGTGTTTAATCAATTTCTGCAGATGTTACTTGTAACCTTTACACTGATGTAGCTTTGTTTAAATAAGCAAAACATGTACAACTACAAACCTTTATTTGTATTTGCTTTATCTGAAACTTTAGCAGTTTTTGGTCCTGCTTGGACAGAATTTGGTTCCTTGCTCTCTTCACTATCCGTGGCATCGTTACACTTGTTTCCTGTACAGCAGCAGAAGTGGATCTGTGTGTCATCGGTTCCATTAAACGTTGGTGACTCACACCTGTCAACCTGACACTCATTTGGAACACCTTTGGAAAGATGTACATGTATCCAACATCCTGAAGAAAAAAGTGTCAGGAAAATAACATGATGTATGAAACATAAGGACAATAAGAAACATTGCGGTACTGTTTAACAAGCTTGTAAACAATTGTAAGTAGTTGGAAAAAACTTACAAACAATAAATTCCTGATTCTTGTTCCCAAGATTTATTAGAAATATTCAAATCAAAATAACAGAAAACTAAAGACAGAAAGATGGTCAACAGCCAAACATTCCTGTCTATGAGGCAAAGTTTTGACACATACAAAAAGTAACAAATTTGCTTTGCACTTCCAACATCAATGCCACAGCTAAGATACTACTTTAACTTTACAACAATAAATAAACCTACTCGGTGTTCGTCAATCATCATGATTCCTATCTTTACCTTTTTATTTCTTGACTTTACAACAATTGCAAGGAATTTTATTAAACTTCACACAAATGTTAAGCACTGCCTAAAGAGCAACGCTTCTTGTCTTTGATTTAGTTTCCATGCCTTATACATTTGTATTTCCAAATGCGAGAAAAAAAATCAAAACTAAAAAAGGAAAGCGCAACTCCAATCCGAATGTCCAATTTACCCCAATTTACCTATAGCAATACTGAAACTTTTCATAGTCTGATGTTCCCAGTCACGTATAAAGTAACATTATAATAATACATGTACATGGCACAGGATTTAGGTTCACTGGTTACGCAATAAACAATTTAATGGAAAGTACATGTGAGATTTTTTTTCACAGTATAAATTAAATGATAGATCAGTGTATGTCTAGACAACGTTCCAAATAAGGCTTTCTTTCTCCGGAGAAATTGAGTAATTTCAGAATTACAGCTTCGTCTTTTTTTCCTATTCCCGACAGAGTTTAATCTCCGAGTTGTATCTGAAGGCAGGTCTCAGACAGAAAACATCTAATTAATAATTCTTTGTATTAAACTTTCCGGGAATGACATTGTAATTTCTTATACAGTAGCTGTCTAGGATTCAACATTACTTTCAGTTCATATATTTACCCTTTTCAGAAAACTATTTAGACAGAATGGGATCTTGCTTGTACATAGCAAAGCTCTTTAGCTCGTCTCTTTTTCTCTTGATTTATTCATCCTTGTCATCCTTTTTTCTTGTCTTGTCATATTGTTCTTATTTTGGAGTCATGTTTTTTTGTTTTGGCAAGTTTCTTTTCTTTTTGAGGGGTCACTATGACAGATTTTCTAGTAGAAAAAACTTTCATTCTTGTATTTTGCTAATTTTCCAACATGATTCAGCAAAACTTGCTGACACAGTTCCCTCAAAATTAGAGTAGTGTCTCATATCTAACAATGACAGAGAACAATGAGCCAGGAAACTGACAGAGTTGTAATCTTCTACTAGTGAAATATAATATTGTAACTTTAATATATATAGTGTACATATATTGTAAGATGGTGAACATATATTGTAACACAAAGTACATATATTGTAACACAAAGTACATATACTAGTTTAGTTTATACTAATTTGTTTTAGCTCTATTGTGAAAAAAGCTTTAAGCTTATCAAGTCATTCTCGAATCCGCTTCCTGGAAAAACCAGTACTGGTGTCATATGAGGAGTAACAGTCGTGACCTTGGTGGGGCTCCAACCCACAACCCTCAGGATGAGCAGCAGACACCTCGAATTCTACACCACCGCCTCACCTTGTTACACAGTGTATATATATTAAGACAGTGTACATATATTAGGACAGTGTACATATATTAAGACAGTGTACATATATGAGATTTCTCTGACTCTGTATCTTAAAGTTTGAATGTCAAGTTACTTGCTCTGATATGTCAGGGCTGAATGTGCTTATTACGTAGCCATGTATCTGCCTTTCTTACTATTAACAAGTAGGAACACTTTTCTCTGCAATTAAGTAGAAAAAACTAAACCTTTTTTTTGCTATATGTTAGATATAGCTGTACTCCAAGTCAAGAGCTAAGGATCATGTTTTGACATCAAATTTGTACGGCAAAAACAAAAATCATCATGCATTATTCCCTACTTGTCTAAATTTTTAGATCCCTATCCAAAGCCAAAATCTATACAATTTCCATCAGTCACTTTCCACTTGGGAGAAATGAGGTGATCAGTTGTGTTTAAATCAAATCATTTTTAAACAATTAACTATTTTCCGACCTGCAACAAGAATATATTTCCTTGGCCTAATGGTCAGTTCTGAAACTAAGAACTGGAGATTTTAAACTGGTCTAAGAATTTACTGCTTGTATTCTGAGTACGGGAGGCAACAACATATTGTTCCTTGGTAGAAGCTGGGTCATACTATATATCATATTAATTAATAATTAATGTTGTATTACATAGGACCCAGGTATAAGGAAACATCTGAATGTAATTTACGTAATGATAAAGCTGGGAATCAGAACTGCACCCCAACAAATAACTAGTACACGACATTACCACTTCTCCAAGAATTCAATCATAACTAGCACAACTAAGCCAGTTTTATCTGAACCTTTTTTTCGAGCTAAGTCTTAAATTACTTGCTTTTGATTGGCCAGTTTCAAAATTCAAACTGACCAATCCGAAGTCCAATATTTTAAAACTTGCCTAACTAAGAGATTTATAACCTCAGTGTTTCCTCTGTAACACATTCTGTCTGACTGTAATTCCATCTTCACACTTAATGTGAGCAATCATATAGCAGTTTCTTCAGAGCAATATAGCAGTTTCTTCAGAGCAATATAGCAGTTTCTTCAGAGTAATATAGCAGTTTCTTCAGCGGTTTCTTCAGAGTAATATAGCAGTTTCTTCAGAGTAATAGAGCGGTTTCTTCAGAGCAATAGAGCGGTTTCTTCAGAGCAATATAGCAGTTTCTTCAGAGCAATACAGCAGTTTCTTCAGAGTAATATAGCAGTTTCTTCAGCGGTTTCTTCAGAGTAATATAGCAGTTTCTTCAGAGCAATATAATAGTTTCTTCAGAGTAATATAGCAGTTTCTTCAGCGGTTTCTTCAGAGTAATATAGCAGTTTCTTCAGAGCAATATAGCAGTTTCTTCAGCGGTTTCTTCAGAGTAATATAGCAGTTTCTTCAGAGTAATAGAGCGGTTTCTTCAGAGCAATAGAGCGGTTTCTTCAGAGCAATATAGCAGTTTCTTCAGAGCAATACAGCAGTTTCTTCAGAGTAATATAGCAGTTTCTTCAGCGGTTTCTTCAGAGTAATATAGCAGTTTCTTCAGAGCAATATAATAGTTTCTTCAGAGTAATATAGCAGTTTCTTCAGCGGTTTCTTCAGAGTAATATAGCAGTTTCTTCAGAGCAATATAGCAGTTTCTTAAGAGTAATATAGCAGTTTCTTCAGAGTAATAGAGCGGTTTCTTCAGAGTAATATAGCAGTTTCTTCACAGCAATATAGCAGTTTCTTCAGAGCAATATAGCAGTTTCTTCAGAGCAATATAGCAGTTTCTTCAGGCACATAAAAGTAACTGTTCCTTCATGAGGATGGGAGTCCAGTGCTTGCCCTTTTCGTAATGACAGGAAGGTTTAATCGACTGCCTTATAACTGAAATACTGTTGAATCGGGCATTAAACTCCCAAAGATAAATTATCAGCACTACAGACAGTTTTTATTATCGTCTACAAGACACAATTAGATCAGCTACGTAGTATTCAAAGGACAACATGCTAATGTCAACATACCATAGATATCCTACAAACTTCACCTGGCCCCGGACCCCTGCCTCACCCCTTGTAACTCATTATATTACAGCTAACTTGTGTCAGTGATCACGTCTATAAAGCAGCCATCAAAGTTTTATGTTGACCCTAAGTCGCTCATCTCAGCAAGCTTGATTTCAAGTGGCCAATGCTCTGTTAAAGCGACTGCACTCCAAATTCTTAGTAAATTTTGCTTTTTTGGTAAAATCAATATATATTCAATTTGTCAGCATCAAGATTATTTTCTTTGTGTAAGAGCTAAAAATAAAGGCAGAAAAAAATTTTTACCCGACCCAGGTTTTGAACTCAGATCTTTGCGCTTACAAAAAATTTACAGCAGCTTAACCTACTACGCTACGGAGTCAGCTGATTTGATGCGAGTTAAAAATATTGATATACCAAAGAGCCCACCCCGTTAGTCACGGGGTGATATATTCTACAATAAAAGTAAGCAAAACAAAACATTTTGATTGTTTCTTTTGTTAGAAAACTTGTCTCGTTATCATAATACAATGCCCCTGATACAGTAAAGACAATTGTTTTCTTAATTGAAAATTTTCTTTTTTTAGCGTAACTTGTCCATCTGGAGTGCAGTCGCTTTAAGCCACCAAGTATTGTATTATGTATTGGTTATAGGTATATTACAGGAATAAGCAAATTTTTGGTGAGGGCACATCAGTGAAACAGACAAGAAATTGCAAGCAATTATATTATATCTTTTAAAATTTATTAATACTATGTATTTATACTTTTTCACTTGCACTTCTTTTTCTCTACTCATATTTGACATACTGGTACTCTCTTATAACTTGTTACATTTAATTCAGTTTCATTGCATCAGTATACATATAATAACAAACTAACATGTCAGCTATATTAAAAGCAAATACAAGTTTGGCTGGTTAATGGCGGGTTCAATGCACAGTCATCAAAAATTGATTTCTCCTCCAGAGTCTGATGCAATTGTACATGTACTGGGTAAATGTTTTATACCTGTAAATCACCATCTTTTTCCTGCCTGTCGAGTTTTCCAACATTTGCGGGGGACATGTCATCTCAATGTGCTCAACAATTGTGCCATGTAATTTTAAAATACTTCCATGCATGACAGAGTTATCATGTATACAGGAATCCATGATCTTTTAACACTTAAGTGTGACCTTGATGTTTGAAGTATGGATGTGGGTGTTGCAGACTACACATCATTACAAGTCTTCCGAATAGATTTGACACTTTTGACAGTTTGCGGGTTTATACTTTTGATAAATGAGAATAGCTGGCATGACAGTAATTTTGTCTTAGAGAAGAATCATTCCTCTATGGATTGGTACCTAGATTGACAAAATCAGTAGAATGGAGTCCAAACCAACATGACTGTATTTTTTCCATTCAGTGTTGTTTACCTTGTAGAGATATATACCTTTTTGTCCTAGTAACACACTGAAAGCCTGTGGGTGAAATGAGGCATTTTTCAACAAATGTTGCTCTTTAAAATTGTATTTATTTATCATCTGACCTTCATTGAACATTATCTATGTTTCGAGAATATCACCGGCTAGACGTACGGTTTGCCCCTTCATGGCAATCCATTCTTTCCCTTTTTCAATTACACCTCATCCTTCATGGAGAGTGTCAAAAATACCCACTTACTGTATTTTATTCTACCTTTACTACCACTGCAGATCCTAATCACACTGTACGTATATTCCCCAGTCTCATCATGACCTTAAAGCTGCTCGCTCTCAAATTTTGGCGAAAAAATAGTTGTTCTAACTCTCTAAAGATAACATATTTTAGAATGAAGAGTCAAATAAAAATGTTCCATTATAAATTCCTGTAAAATTTATCTGTATATTTGAAAGCATATGCTACCAAACTATAAAACCCCAATATAACCATACAGCGTAGCCATGCCATTAAACCAAACCCATCAATATCTTCAATGGATTTTTGCAAATTGCTATGTAGATTTTTACTTGTGGTGTCTAGCACTTACTTCTACATTTCATGTTTTAATATATCATTTTGGAGAAACATAAATTTTTCACCAGAAACAGTGAGCCAGCATCTTTTAACTAAATCAATGTTCACTGAGCATCCATGTGATGAACGAATGGTAGAGACTAAACTAAACATTGGACAAGTCCAGTTTAGAAATTTGCCACAGTCAAAATTTAATGTACAAAATCTACTTGAGCCTTACCCTGTTTTGCAATGAATGGAGACATGGAGTCACTTGACTTTGCCCACAGCGTATAGCAATGACTTGTGTTCATTGAATCTTCGCATCTTTCATAGCCATTATACAAAAATATGCCCCGAGCTTGCTGACGCTCACCCACAATCTTGTTTCGCAGCCAGTCATTCTGCGAAGACCAACTGGCTGTTGTGTTGATCTGGAAATCGTCATCCTTGAAGGCGCAGTACGTAGGATTCAAACATGTTACTTCTTCTGAAAAAATACGTCAAGAATAATCATTCAATAATTTTGTAAGTTTCTTAAGTCCAGTTTTTTTATCAAAACTTTCTTGATCGCCATGCATGCACCAAAACTATTTAAGATATACATATACATGTATGCACTACAGTATGAACAAACCAAACAGAAGAGCAATGTACGCACTACGGTATGAACAAACCAAACAGAAGAGCAATGTACGCACTACGGTATGAACAAACCAAACAGAAGAGCAATGTACGCACTACAGTATGAACAAACCAAACAGAAGAGCAATGTACGCACTACAGTATGAACAAACCAAACAGAAGAGCAATGTACGCACTACAGTATGAACAAACCAAACAGAAGAGCAATGTACGCACTACAGTATGAACAAACCAAACAGAAGAGCAATGTACGCACTACAATATGAACAAACCAAACAGAAGAGCAATGTACGCACTACAGTATGAACAAACCAAACAGAAGAGCATTTACTTCAGTTATGTCCCCTGTGTCTGAGGCCAGAGTGTACCACTTTGGAAATGAAGTCATATGGGCAGGATGGAGGGGCTCAAAAAGAAAGCTTCCTTCATTGCTATGAAAGGGGTAACAGTGTTGAATATACTAACTGGGATATTATGGTACATGGGTTTTGATGACTTTCATTGAAATGTGATGTAAAGAGACAGCTTGAAAAAGTGTTTGATCATTTAAACAATGTTCACAACATTCTGTACTAAATTTAACATGAGTCATGATGCTTGAGTTAAAATAATGAATACGTTCTGGTAATTTAACATGTATAAAATCACTAATAGTCGTTGCTTGTAATTAGATCACTGGCCTCGCCACTGGCTCATGGTGTAACCTGTACGCATCTCATGTTGTAACCTGTATGCATCTCATGGTGTAACCTGTACACATCTCATGTTGTAACCTGTACGCATTTCATGGTGTAACCTGTACGCATCTCATGTTGTAACGTGTACCCATCTCATGGTGTAACCTGTTGGCATCTCATGGTGTAACCTGTACGCATCCCATGGTGTAACCTGTTGGCATCTCATGGTGTAACCTGTATGCATCTCATGGTGTAACCTGTTGGCATCTCATGGTGTAACCTGTACGCATCCCATGGTGTAACCTGTTGGCATCTCATGGTGTAACCTGTATGCATCTCATGGTGTAACCTGTATGCATCCCATGGTGTAACCTGTTGGCATCTCATGGTGTAACCTGTATGCATCTCATGGTGTAACCTGTACGCATCCCATGGTGTAACCTGTTGGCATCTCATGGTGTAACCTGTACGCATCTCATGGTGTAACCTGTTGGCATCTCATGGTGTAACCTGTACGCATCTCATGGTGTAACCTGTTGGCATCTCATGGTGTAACCTGTATGCATCTCATGGTGTAACCTGTACGCATCCCATGGTGTAACCTGTTGGCATCTCATGGTGTAACCTGTATGCATCTCATGGTGTAACCTGTTGGCATCTCATGGTGTAACCTGTTGGCATCTCATGGTGTAACCTGTACGCATCCCATGTTGTAACCTGTACGAATCTGAATTCCTTATATTGATTTCATACATGTTCACACAAAGTTTGTACTAACTTCTTTTTTCGCAAGTGTAATGTCATGCATCTTGTTAGTACGTCTGCACTGATTACAGTACACAAACACTTAACTGGTAGTTAGCACAATATACATGTATATATTTATATATGTTCTCTGTTAAAGTGAAGCACTCTTCAGTTATAAAGTACAGTTATATTAAACAGTAGCTCAGTAACTTTGGCATATTGTTTATACCAACAAACAATGTCAGGAAGTATATTTATAGTAAACACATGCTTGCTAAACTCATGAATATTCAAGCATTCTAATAAAGTAGCAATTAAGAGTGACGCCAGGAATTCCCTAATTATGTGGCAGTTATTTTCAATTTAATTAAAATCCCACATCCGGATTTGGTTACAGTGGTGTGTCGTGCTTCCAATTACTGTGTTTGATATGACTCTGAAGTATCATACTGAAAAGATGTAGGAGAATTATTAAGTGTGAGATCCATCAAAGGAGAACGGTTTTGAGTCACCATAGGCAAAAAGACGTGGTCTAACAGACAGAGAGCCCCATATTTTTTTTTTTTTTTTTTTTTTTTTTTTTTTTTTTTTTTTTTTTTTTTTTTGGTTTTTTTTTTTTTTTTTTTTTTTTTTTTTTTTTTGAAAAGCCTTTTTGAGCATTTGTAAAGTTATTTACCCGATACGAAATATTGTTAAGGAGTTCTAAATAAAACAATGAAAATTTCATAATTAATGCTATCTCTCAATTTTTACCTGGGTGTCTGCTTCTATATACTGTCCACAGTATTCTGCATTATAATATGTAACACGAGCCTGAGGGAAGCCAAGTAAGGTATCACAGATACAGCAATCAGTTAGCCAAATGAGGCAGAGTGAGGCCAAAATAGAGCAAGCAGGTAGCCAAGTAAGGCAGAGTGAGGCCAAGATAGAGCAAGCAGTTAGCTAAGTGAGGCAGAGTGAGGCCAAGATAGAGCAAGCAGGTAGCCAAGTGAGGCAGAGTGAGGTCAAGATAGAGTAAGCAGGTAGCCAAGTGAGGCAGAGTGAGGCCAAGATAGAGCAAGCAGGGAGCCAAGTAAGACAGTGAGGCCAAGATAGAGCAAGCAGGTAGCCAAGTGAGGCCAAGATGGAGCAAGCAGGTAGCCAAGTAAGGCAGAGTGAGGCCAAGATAGAGTAAGCAGGTAGCCAAGTGAGACAGAGTGAGGCCAAGGTAGAGCAAGCAGGTAGCCAAGTGAGGTAGAGTAAGGCCAAGATAGAGTAAGCAGGTAGCCAAGTGAGGCAGAGTGAGGCCAAGATAGAGCAAGCAGGTAGCCAAGTGAGGCAGAGTGAGGCCAAGATAGAGCAAGCATGTAGCCAAGTGAGGTAGGGTAAGGCCAAGATAGAGCAAGCAGGTAGCCAAGTGAGGTAAAGTAAGGCCAAGATAGAGCAAGCAGGTAGCCAAGTGAGGCAGAGTGAGGCCAAGATAGAGCAAGCAGGTAGCCAAGTGAGGCAGAGTGAGGCCAAGATAGAGCAAGCAGGTAGCCAAGTGAGGCAGTGAGTGAGGCAGAGTGAGGCCAAGATAGAGCAAGCAGGTAGCCAAGTGAGGCAGAGTGAGGCCAAAATAGAGAAAACAGGTAGCCAAGTGAGGCAGAATGAGGCTAAGACAGAGAAAGCAGGTAGCCAAGTGAGGCAGAGTGAGGCCAAGAAAGAGCAAGCAGGTAGCCAAGTGAGACAGAGTCAGGCCAAGATAGAGCAAGCAGGTACCCAAGTGAGGTAGAGTAAGGCCAAGATAGAGTAAGCAGGTAGCCAAGTGAGGCAGAGTGAGGCCAAGATAGAGCAAGCAGGTAGCCAAGTGAGGCAGAGTGAGTCAAAGATACAGCAAGCAGGAATCCAAGTGAGGCCAAGAAAGAGCAAGCAGGGAGCCAAGTTAGGTAGAGTGAGGCCAAAATAGAGCAAGCAGGTAGCCAAGTGTGGAACAGTGAGGCAAAGATAGACCAAGCAGGTATCCAAGTAAGACAGAGTGAGACCAAGATAGAGCAAGCAGTAAGCCAAGAAAGGTAGAGTGGTCTTTTGATGTCTGCCAAAGACACTTACACTTTACAGTTAAACTTCGTTAACTCGAGCATCGATAACTCGAGAACCCTGGATAACTCGAGGACTCCTGTCGGTCCTGGCCATTTTTCCTACATGTTTATCTTGAAATCACCATGGATAACTCGAGCATCAATAACTTGAGAATCCGGGATAACTCAAGTTTTACCAGTGGTCCCGCCATGTAGAATTCTTACTTAATTACCTGCGGCAACTCAAGGTCACTGATTATCATATTTTATTCTCACCTCCGCTAAGGCGCATCATTATTTGGACATGTCAGCAGAAAATTTTCTTATCAGCACAGCCCTGTTAAGCAGTTCACCAGTACAGATCAGCACAGTCAAAGTGAGCAGCTAGTCAGTACATACCTGCATAGTTCAAGTGAGCAGTTCACCAGTACAGATCAGCACAGTCAAAGCGAGCAGCTAGTCAGTACATACCAGCACAGTTCAACAGTACAGATCAGCACAGTCAGTGAGCAGCTAGCCAGTACATACCTGCATAGTTCAAGTGAGCAGTTCACCAGTACAGATCAGCACAGTCAAAGTTAGCAGCTAGCCAGTACAATTTTGCACAGCCTGAGTGAGCAGTTCACCAGTACAGATCAGCACAGTCAGTGAGCAGCTAGCCAGTACAAATTTGCACAGCCTGAGTGAGCAGTTCACCGGTACAGATCAGCACAGTCAAAGTTAGCAGCTAGCCAGTACAAATTTGCACAGCCTGAGTGAGCAGTTCACCAGTACAGATCAGCACAGTCAAAGTTAGCAGCTAGCCATACAGTAAGTCCTGACACAGAATCAAAGCGCTGTGAGCGCTGAAGGCCTGGGGGCTATAGGTTAACTCCCCGAAAAACAACTTTTCACCTACGTGTTCTGCGTTGAATCTTACCTAAAGCGCGGGTCGAAATGTGCAGAGGACGAAATTCAATATATGACACAGAATGAATGATTCACAAATATATGGGTGACAGGGAAGTTTGTTTTATTATGAAATGTACGTTAAATGAAAAATAATCACATAGTCAACATTATAAAATGTTTAAGCCAGTACAAATAATTCGATCTGCGCTTTGTACAACTTCAAGCGATATGATCTGATGATGTGGATCGAAAATTATTGTGTACAAATGACAAGACCTTGAAACAGAAATAAACAAAGCAATACCAGCAATGAAATATAAATACAGTACTGTACAATGTGTATAACAGAGAAAACCAAAAATGATTCTGGGTTACCTTGTAGTTGTAATCAGTGAAACCGTTCACTGGGCCTCGACATGCAGCGTCCTCGATAAATGGCGGGTGAATTTGATCACGTTAGTTCCTTCTCGGAAATGTACGTAAATTATATCTTTTTTTAGAGACATTTATTTTTAGGTAAATATATATGTTATCGTTCAGTAAATAACAAAGTTGTCAATGAAATAACATCGGAATTTGAAAATCAAACTACAAACTCTTATATCGAGCTTAAGGCGTTTAGTAAATTTCCGTAAATATCCATCTTTTCCGTGATATGCATATGATTATCTTCCGTAATCAGCTAACAGCGCATTAATTTCTAAAACAGAAAAAAATGTGTAATGCAGCCCGTAAGCTATATACCTTCCTGCAGTCGTTTGAAGTTTTATGTACTATTTTTATTTGTAACATGTTCTTATCATATGCGGCATTCAAACAGAAGATTGATCTGGTCTGCCTTATGGAATGATATTGAGGTAAAAATTACACAATGCCTGCTTACTGTTACAATTTACTCATTGACACTGCTATTGTGCTTATTGGTACAGTCACTATGCATGCTTGCACTTTCATCACGCTTGTTGACAATTACACAATGCCTGCTTACTGTTACAATTTACTCATTGACACTGCTATTGTGCTTATTGGTACAGTCATTATGCATGCTTGCACTTTCATCACGCTTGTTGACAATGATACCATGCTTGCTGGAAGTTACAACTTTTATGTTGTTTAGGCCATGATGCCTTTTTCATGTTTTCATTTGACTGAATGACAGTGCAATCTAGCGTAATGGTTTATTTCATCATGCTGTGGTTATCTTGGTTAATTTGTAATGCATCCAAGAACAAAAATACACGAAGTGATCAACCAGTATGGAAAATGTTATCAGGCACTAGGCAAAATAGAACTAAGCATAATGTCATTTCAAAATTATAAGTCACATTTTGATAACAGGGGGCTATGTTCTAGTCGTGTTTTTCCGTAATTTGAATAATTATTTGCCGGAAAGATTATCGTGGATATCCGAATATGTATAATGTTAAAAAAACAAACAGATTTCCACTTTCATATTCACTATATTTATATAATGTCAAATCCTTCTTTAACACTCCTGCCCCTCAGTTACAACACATAACATAACTCCTGCATAGGAAAGCTGGATGCTAAAAACACGGCAATTTCCCCTCCCATTCCGAGTTCCCCAACGGTGTGAAGACAATGATTGCAATTGACTAGTGCAGACTGGCACAATAGCACTTCCGACGGTATACTACTCTACTATGCCCAAAAAACCTATTGAAGTAAATCCTGGGTGAGAAAATACCAAGGTCCCTCCTGGGGCTCAAACCCCGGACCTCGTGATCTGAAGGCGGACACTCAACCACGTCGCTAAAGGGTTAACCCAAGAGCAAGGCTGTTTAAAGTGGCCTATAAAACTATAATCACTACACTTCTCCCTCTTTTACTTTTCAGAGCTAGACAGCTCTCCAGATTGACCCTCCATGCTCCCCGAATGAGTCCGTCAAACACTTCTGACACCATTAAAGTAAATCCTGGGTGAGAAAATACCAAGGTCCCTCCTGGGGCTCAAACCCCTGACCTCGTGATCTGAAGGCGGACACTCAACCACGTTGCTAGAGGGTTAACCCAACAGCCTTGCTGTTGGAAGTGGCCTATAAACCTACAATCACTACACTTCTCCCTCTTTTACTTTTCAGAGCTAGACAGCTCTCCAGATTGACCCTCCATGCTCCCCGAATGAGTCCGTCAAACACTTCTGACATCATTAAAGTAAATCCTGGGTGAGAAAATACCAAGGTCCCTCCTTGGGCTCGAACCCCGGACCTTGTGACCTAAAGGCGAACACTCAACCACGTCGCTAAAGGGTTATAACCCAACAACAAGGCTGTTGGAAGTGGCCTATAAACCTACAATCACTACACTATTTACAACAGAGACACAACATAACTTGTATTGGTCTTGTAGAATCCAGTTCTAGTACTCGTCTTCTACGTCAATTTTTTATTCCACTTATAATAACGATGCCGATTAAATTTTGTCAGTAGTATAGAAGAGACATCGAGAAATTTTTTAAAAGGCGATGTATTTCTTCCAATAATAAAAATATTGTCTGTAAATAAAGCTTGAAAGCTACATAAAACTTACCAGTTCAGGTTGCAATTAATAGAGTAATGAAACAAAGGGACACAACTGATGGGAAACGGTTTAGGCAACAGCTAATTTAAGTCCGTCATAGGGCGGGAGATCTTTCCGAAAACGTACGTCGCCCCCTGGTATCAAAATGTGATGTGCAAATTTGCAATTAACATTATGCTTACTTTCAACTTGCTTA
The DNA here is from genome assembly GCA_022818135.1 of Saxidomus purpurata. Classification (NCBI taxonomy): domain Eukaryota; kingdom Metazoa; phylum Mollusca; class Bivalvia; order Venerida; family Veneridae; genus Saxidomus; species Saxidomus purpurata. The sequence goes on from JAFMSR010000016.1 coordinate 518,111, forward strand.
GTGGCTTACTGCATCTTTCATTTTGTGTGGTTACATCGTGTGTTTTGTTCTAGGAGCATTATAACTGTGCAATGTTGAAATATCAAAGCTTATATACAGTCCCGGCATGTTGAAATATTTAATTACGCTACATTGCACTGTCATTCAGCCATATAGACATCAGGGACTAAACACCAAACAAGTTGTAACTTCCAGCAATCATGGTATCATTGTCAACACGCGTGATGAAAGTGCAAGCATGCATAATGACTGTACCAATAAGCACAATAGCAGTGTCAATGAGTAAATTGTAACAGTAAGCAGGCATTGTGATATTGTCAACAGGCGTGATGAAAGTGCAAGCATGCATAGTGACTGTACCAATAAGCACAATAGCAGTGTCAATGAGTAAATTGTAACAGTAAGCAGGCATTGTGTAATTTTTACCTCAATATCATTCCATACTGCCTTGCACTACTTTCGCATAGCGCATGTTTACAGTTGTTATTCGCACATAGCACGGCTAAAATTCTTGCAGGGTTTGAAATGTGGTATACTAACTTAGGCCTTGGGGACTTTCAGTCCCCAGGCCAAAAATCAACCTAACAGAACCAAGAGGATAGGCAGCCTAGAGTGTGCAGTTAAACTCAAAAACTGAAAAATAGTCTAACCTATTTTCAGCAGCTTAGCGTCGTGATAATCGAAAAAAATGTCATTAGTATCTTTTTATCTATATATTAAGTACATGTATTTATAAACCTTTTCAAAAAGCTGCACTCCTCAGCAGACCACAATTACAATTTTGTCTGCTTAAGATTCCAGTTGTTAGCCTTTTTGAACATAATTCTGCAAAACACCCCAATTAGAAGAAAGAAACTGGTCCAAATTGGAAGACAGAAGATCCATCCCATTGTAAAAATCAAAGTAGAATGTGTTATAGTAGGTCACTGTAGGTGGCCACTTAATAGAAATGTTTTTCAAATGTATACTTTTGTACCAATAAAACTAGTACTGGCTGCTTAAGACAGGTGACTGCTCAAACAAGGGACTAATAATGCAGGTTGGTCTGTAAATACTGTCACCTTTGCCACTTATCGGTATTAAGCAAGTTTTAAGTAGGGATGTCATTGATTAAAATTTTTGTATCGATATATCAATTTAGAAATATCGACGATACAGCGATATATCGATACATTGGCGTAAAAAAGTCACTGACTACATATTCTATCAAATCTCTTGACGTTATTTGTACTAAACATATGGTTCTGGTCTATAATATATATCAACCCTTGCAGTGCTAAAATATTTTTGCCTATGAGACCATATTTCATTAAATTATCATTCGTAAGAAAAACACGGAACACTGGGTAGAGTGATTGTTTATATTCTGGTTGAGTTTTGATGGAATCGAATGTGAAACAATAGATCATTGCACAGTAAAACATTATTCGATATACGATTTTTCAAAACGGCAATCGATATCGAATCGAAAGTGTTTTATCGTTGATATATCGATATCATTTGAATCGATTACATCCCTAGTTTTAAGAAGTTAAGAACCCTGTAAGACACAAAACTATCAAATCTGTCTACTTAAACTGATGAAATTTGGCATGGAAATTGACATTTAAGAACCAGCTGGCTACTTCATCATTTTGGCTGATGTGGGCCTAGATGTGCAAGCTTTAGTAGACAGTAGGCAGTGCTGTTTTTAAGAAAGTGGGGCATTGATTGTAGAACCTGATCTTGATCTGTAATGAAACAAAGTCAGGACTAATCATGATCTGCACTATTTTCTTTATTTCAGATAGTATAATTATATTTGGATAACCTTGGAAAATTGATGGTACTGGTCCAAACTGAAAGATGAACAAGTTTATTCCTCAAATTCAGGAGTCATTGGGTGTATACAATAGAAGTTATATTTTTGACGATCTTGAACCAAAATAAGTGCATGAGTTAAACTTTAAAGTGTCAAGTTACACATATCAAGTACTTACTATTTCATGCACCTTTTTGTCAATACATGCAAACAAAGGTTTTTATCTGGCAAGCTGTTATCTATGAAATCGACTAGACATAATGGTTTTACGATAAACAATGTAAACACAAGCTATACTAACTATAAAGCAGCGGAAACAAAGCCACAGTGAATTTAGGATATTGTGACAGTGACATATGCAACATACATTTGTACACAAAAGTGTACAACAAATAAACACAAGAAAAGGGGCCGATACATTCATTAGCTGGCGGTGACCTCGGCATGACACAGCAAGAAATTTTGCCTGTCCAACCCTTAAAGAAAATAAATTGAAAAATTGTATAAAATCATATATATCTTTTGAATAGATAGTTTTCTCTGATCAAATTATTTCTAAAATACCTAGTTTTAGCAGGATTTATTATATTAACGGATTGTGAAACGGTGCAAAAAAGTTCGAATTCTCTGCCGTGGCGAGATTTTGCGAGATTTCATCATTACAACGACGCCATTTTAAGTAAGCGAATACAGAAAATCATCGATAAATATATTCATTTTTAAGTAATACCAGTTTTTCAACGTTGAAATTCTACGTAACAAATGAGTAAGATATAAATAATCAACTGAGTAGTTTTGTGTGTGAAGTAATATCGAGTTTTTGCTACAAATGCCATTTCAAGTGCTGATCATCTGTAAGAATGATTGACGGGAAGGTGAAAAAATGGCGGAACTATGGCTAACATAGCCCAACTTTGTAGCGATTTTCTGTCGTTCTTTTGTGTTTGCGTGAATAATATGGGTTTGGTTGCATTTAGAAAGGGTTTGTTAAGTGTTAGGAGTAATTCATTTTGTTAAAAAGCGGGTAGGTTATAAAGGAGAAGTTCATAAATTTGGGCCAATTTTAACTTCTGCGCTAAAAAATGGCGTAATCTTCCAAACCAGGGTCTACGCTGTCACGAATTTTCGCACCTGTGACGTTATTGTGTTAAAAACATTAATTAAATTATATTAGAAAATCATTGATAAATCCATTAAAGTATTTGCAAACCCGTTACAATGGCTAAAAATAGTTTGTAGCACTTTCGAAAACGAGGGTCATTCGGCTGAAAATAAGATTGGTAGCCATACTTGTCATGCTGAGTGTTACTTATAGCCCAAAGAAAATAACATATTTTTTTAAGTGAAAATGATCATTTTAAGCATGTTAAATGACTGATCTCCATAAAACAATCAGTTTCATAAGTATACACTTGATATCACAGTTAAAAATTTGTGTAGATGTGTAAATTTAGATTCAATGTTGAGTTGAGCAATTGCGTTTTTTTGCAATTATTTCGGTTTTTTTCTGCAAACATACCAATTAATTTGTTCCCAATCAAAAGAGACCACAACTATTAGTAAACGATGTCGATAAATATTTTGATCATGACTTTTTACAAAACTAATATTGAAATAAAATTACACTAAAAAGGTCGTTAAGAACTTTCGCACCTTTCATGTTTTTTATTTTGTTGATCAATTGCTTTTTTGCCGATAAAAGGAAAATTAAATGATAACAAAGTGATTTCGGTTTTATAAAAACATGATTAGTTGAAAAGTTTGTTTGATCTGATCTTTTACTAGAAAGTATAATGCGACAGTAATACCATCGCGCCTTTTACACTCTTCTTTCATTATTTGTTTTTGCTTATTCGCATTTTGTTTTTACACATTTGCAAGAACAATACATAATCTTCCATACTTTTAAATTTTCACTTTTTACCTCTTTATCACGGACCCAAATACAAACATATAAGTCCGTGCCTCTATATTTTTAATACCAGTTACCAATTAATTAGAGAAAAGCGACCGTCGATAATCAAAGACAAGTAGTTTTATCTACGCTAACGGATCGAAAATTATCGGACAGCGCCGTCTTACCTCACCACAGAAAGAACAATAAATTCGTCTGCTCTATAGCGCGTTTCATATCCCTGTATATACGATCCCTGGTTTTAGTGAATCTTTTCTGTTTGGTGCTTTGTTGACAGTGCATGAATTTCTTGCAGATATATATATATATCGTATGCCAGCGTACTCCCTGGAGATGAAACATGATAGTCCGAGGATTTAGCCGCTGCCCTTTTTATATATACCTACAGTATATACATAATGATGTCTACAATGACAGTTTGTCGGAAAAGTTTTTAACAGTGCCTGTCATTCAATCAGGTAAAAACAAAACTTTGCCTGATCAGTAAACTCTTGTTCGAACAACAGAAACTTTCGTGAAAAAGGCCTTCAGTGCCTGACGGTAGACAGGCACTTTTTGGGAAGACTTCAATGAACATGTCAATAAACATGTGAAACCTTTCAATTTGGATAGTTCCATTACCTGCTCACAGATAGCTGTAGTCAATGAAATGTCATTGAATGTGTGTGTTAGCAAACTGTGCAGATCATGATCAGATTGCATGGATATTCAGGCCGATCATTACCTTTGTTACTAAAACTGACACTAAATTAGTCAGTTGCGAAGGACAGTAACTGTTGGTCTACAGTTATTTAGTTATTTAACTATTAGTTTATGATTATCAGTTTTATGGCGGCTTGGCCACAGGGTGAGCACAGGAAAGAAAGCAGAAGTCGTCCTCAAGTGTCCCACTATTTCTTCACAGGCAAAGGAAATTTTCATGCCTTCTTTGTATTAAATCAGGGAAGGTAATTAATTATAGCAATATTATATGGCAGAGCTGCTTTAATTATCTGTCTCATTTCCAAATCCTTAATGACTCTCACTTATCCAACACTGCACAGCCCAGTTTACAGATCTATGGGAAAATATTCACTATTCAGCCAGGAAATTTTCACAGACACCGGCCCCTTTTGAACAAATATCAGTTCTGTCCATCTTGAAAATAAACCATTGAACTTGTAAGCAGCAACCCAATCATATAAGACACTGTAACGGTGTTAAACTACCCTACCATTTTACCAACTTGGCTACATTTCATAAAATACAGAAGAGTTAGGAAGTGAATAAATTATGGAAATGCATTTTATTCATTTCTTCAAAGACAAGACTGAGTTTGACAAGTAACTAATGTAAACAAGAAGTAAATGGTTAAATTTATTTGATTTGGTTTTGAATTATCTAACAGCAAACACATATCTGCTTTATAAATTGCCCAAATACACATCTGCATTATGCAGTTGCCACTCAACATGGGACAAAAATAGTAACAGTTACGTCAGTCTGTAGCATGAAGTCAGAAGTGCACATACTACACAGCTAATACACATTTATTTTGACTGACAGCTCAGTTAACGCTTCGCTAATTGGTTAATTAATGTCAATACTTACTGGTTAACTGCAAATTAAGAACGATTCCTGAGAACAGAGCACAGTAAATCCACATTTTCGTTTCAAATTGCAGACATTTTCTTATTTTTTGCAGCCTGCACGGTATCTCGTTATTACAACATGGCGAACTTGTTGTATTGAATTCGGTCACAGTGTCTAGACGGAATGTTTCGTCTAGGTCACCACACGGTCAATATCTACACTGTACTGAACAATCCGACTGGCAGATATATTACTGGTGGTCATCTGAACACACATATAATCCCACGGCCAACCGGCTAACTAAAACAGCTTCCAGAATTTATCCGATACACTGAAACGTTCAATATATTGTGTATTGCATTGCAGCTGAAATGGAATCGTCCAATTTTGACACCAATGCGGAACTTTACACTTTTTAAAGGGGGGACTACATATATTACATAATAATTGATATACTGGCGTAAATCTGTTACGATTTAAATTATTATTTTTTGTAATTCATATATTCAGCTACTTATTATAACTTTCATGAATTGATATATGTACACTGTATTTGGTTCAGGTATCTTTTATCTTTCAATAAACAAACATTTTACGTCTATACCGTTCCGGCTGACGAAGTGGGACAGGCGATACACTGAGCTCTCGCTACTTTAACGTGTGGGGGTGGTGCGGTGAGTTTGTTGGTGTAATTATATATATTCCAGAAAAAAAGAGAACATTTTGAATGTAAACTTTCTCTTCATTCATTGTATAATAAACATTTGGAATCGACCTAGTTTAAAAGAATGTCATTTGCCACACGAAATTCATTTCTTTAAATAAATGGGATTGGCGAGCGAAAAATATCTATATATTTATCTTTCAATACTGTCGCACCTCTTTTTCGAGTATTATGAACAGGAGTGCGTGCCATAAAATTAGTGAGAGGAAACAATTAAAATCATTGACTGCAGGGAAAGTTCCCTATAGATAGCGTTAGAGTGAAAACAAGAAAACCAGTGATTCAAAGTATCACAGCGGGCCTATGTCGTAGGTGTGATTACCGCAGAGACTACCAGCTTCCCTGGACCCAACTAAGAGGGTCTGGCGCAACGGTGGCACCTACAAAGAAAACTGACATGAACATATTTTGGAAATTGGTGATGGTTGATGTTGAGGCATTGCCCCCAAAATAATTTAAGGAGACCGTAAAGCTTAACTTATTAAAGCAAATCATACCTATCCGGAGATCTGATATCAAGTATAATATGTTGAAAAGCAAACTTAAAGTATTCAGCTCATAACGGTCAATTTTTCGATTGTTATTTTCATTAACTATATTCTTTCAATGATTCATTTTCATATTTTGAAAGAAATTTGCAGTCTAATTAAAAAGGTATATGAAATTTTATACCCCTAGCCTCATCTTGTAAATAACTAACTGAACGGTATACCGGAAATAATAATTTGCCAATTTTCAGTAACCATTATATAACAATTTTACATAAATTTGGTAATAAAGTATTCAGTATACACTGTAGAAATACAGTAACACCACATTCGCTTATGAGCCTGCCCAACTGATAAGTGATGTACATATGTTTACAAAGTTAAAAAGAATGATTAAAAAAGGTAAAAAGGGTTTAAACTAAAAGAAAATGCAAATTTCATTAATGGGGCACCCACTCCGCTCTGATAAATTTTGTCTTTATACTATTTTTAATAATAATGGCAACAAATGATGAACTTTTCCGTCTAGATTTTCAAACAACCAGAAAAATAACCTTATAATGAGAGACGAATCTATATAAAGAACAACAACTCTTGTGTTTGAAGAAAAACGACTGTGTCTACAGTTTTCATCTCAGAAGTGCCTCAATTTTGCAATGAAGAGAGACGCATATATTCGATCTAGAGCTAAGTCTCCATGCATCCGTTACATACCCAGTATTATTTATAGCGGGCCGCTTCTGTGGCTCGCAATAAAAGCAATCAGTTTGTTAACTGGTTTAAAATACAGTAGAATAGAGAGAAAGAACACCCGTAATGATCTTGTAGTTTGATTCTGAAATAATCGGTGCCGACATGTACCTAGCGATGACAACATGGGTGCATAAGGTAAGAAAACCTGACAGGGGCTACGAGAGATATGAGGGGAGTTTTATAGCGACTAAGTTATGATAAATCTTATAGAACATGATAAGCCTTGCGTCATTTCTACGCCGTACGGTGATCAAGGGGCCTCAGACTACTTAAATTTGATTGCATTTGTGTGACACTGGAATAGGTTTTTAACCCATTTTATTACGCGGCGTTGCACCATCTCAATCTTGTTTATGTTCTTGATGTGATCAAACTGTCGATGAATACTCAAGTTGGGGACGGACAAGTATTTTATAAGCAAGAGATCCGACCTGTTTGTTTTTTGTAACAGAACCCTTATGCTTTGTTAGCTGTGGTGTTGATTCTATCGATGCCGGTAAGTGTTTTGAAATGTCGACCCCAGATATTTTGCATTAGATAAAGTTGAAAGATTTCCCCATAGAATGTATATTTATAGGTAATAGGAGAACGGCTTGTGGAAATATGTAGGACCTGACATTTGCTGGGGTTAAACTTCGTGTCCCACAGCTCTACCAATTTCTCTAGTCACGTTGGAGGGTTTAGCAGTCTGGAGGGTTTAGCAGTCTGGAGGGTTTAGCAGTCTGAAGGGTTTAGCAGTCTGAAGGGTTTAGCAGTCTGAAGGGTTTAGCAGTCTGAAGGGTTTAGCAGTCTGAAGGGTTTAGCTGTCTGAAGGGTTTAGCAGTCTGAAGGGTTTAGCAGTCTGAAGGGTTTAGCAGTCTGAAGGGTTTAGCTGTCTGAAGGGTTTAGCAGTCTGAAGGGTTTAGCAGTCTGAAGGGTTTAGCAGTCTGAAGGGTTTAGCTGTCTGAAGGGTTTAGCAGTCTGAAGGGTTTAGCTGTCTGAAGGGTTTAGCAGTCTGGAGGGTTTAGCTGTCTGAAGGGTTTAGCAGTCTGGAGGGTTTAGCAGTCTGGAGGGTTTAGCAGTCTGGAGGGTTTAGCTGTCTGAGGGGTTTAGCAGTCTGAGGGGTTTAGCAGTCTGAAGGGTTTAGCTGTCTGAAGGGTTTAGCTGTCTTAAGGGTTTAGCAGTCTGAAGGGTTTAGCAGTCTGAAGGGTTTAGCAGTCTGGAGGGTTTAGCTGTCTGAAGGGTTTAGCTGTCTGAAGCAGACTTGATGGTAAACTGCTGCATCACCAGCAAAGAGTCTCACATAAGAAGTAACAGAACAAGGGAGTTCATTGATGCAAAGCAGAAAGATAAGCGGACAGAGCCTAGTGGTATTCCAGATGTTACAGGCACTTTGTCAGAGGAAACACCTTCGAGGACAACAATTTAAAAGCGACTAAGAAGACAGGATGATTGGTCTGTAGTTGACAGGGCTGCTGTTGGCACCCTTCTTACACAGTATTTGTTTTACTTCTCAAAATTTCACTGGTGACGAGTACTTGTTTTTTATGCCCCCGAAGGGTGGCATATTAAAATCGCACCGTCCGTCTGTCCGTCCGTCCGTCTGTGCGTCCCCACTTACAAATTCGTGTTCGGACTGTAACTCTGTAATGCATTGAAGGATTTTAAAATAACTTGGCACACATGTCTAGCACATCAAGACGACGTGTCGCGTGCAAGACCCACATCCCTACCTCAAAGGTCAAGGTCACACTTGGAGTATGAAGGTTATGGAATCCTCTATATATGCACACATTCGTGTCCGGACTGTAACTTTGTCATGCATTGAAGGATTTTAAAATAACTTGGCACAAATGTCTAGCACATCAAGACGACGTGTCGCGTGCAAGACCCACGTCCCTAGCTCAAAGGTCAAGGTCATACTTAGAGTTTGAAGGTAGTGGATTCCTCTATATATGCATATATGCACACATTCGTGTCCGGACTGTAATTTTGTTATGCTATGAAGGATTTTAAAATAACTTGGCTCAAATGTCTAGCACATCAAGACGACGTGTCGCGTGCAAGACCCACGTCCCTAGCTCAAAGGTCAAGGTCATACTTAGAGTTTGAAGGTAATTGATTCCTCTATATATGCATATATGCACACATTCGTGTCCGGACTGTAACTTTGTCATGCATTGAAGGATTTTAAAATAACTTGGCACAAATGTCTAGCACATCAAGACGACGTGTCGCGTGCAAGACCCCTGTCCCTAGCTCAAATGTCAAGGTCACACTGAGAGTTTATTGGTAATGGAATCCTACATATATGCATACATTTGTGTCCGGACTATAACTTTATCATTCTTTGAAGGATATTAAAATAACTTGGCACAAATGTCGAGCACATCAAGCGGATGTGTCGCATGCAAGACCCACGTCCCTAGCTCAAAGGTCAATGTCATACTTAGAGTTTGAAGGTAATGGATTCCTCTATATATGCATATATGCACACATTCGTGTCCGGACTGTAACTTTGTCATGCATTGAAGGATTTTAAAATAACTTGGCACAAATGTCTAGCACATAAATGACGTGTTGCGTGCAAGTCCCACGTCCCTAGCTCAAAGGTCAAGGTCATACTTAGAGTTTGAAGGTAATGGATTCCTCTATATATGCATATATGCACACATTCGTGTCCGGACTGTAACTTTGTCATGCATTGAAGGATTTTAAAATAATTTGGAACAAATGTCTAGCACATCAAGATGACGTGTCGCGTGCAAGACCCACATCCCTACCACAAATGTCAAGGTCACACTTACAGTTTATAGGTAATGGAATCCTACATATATGCATACATGCATTTGTGTCCGGACTATAACTTTATCATGCTTTGAAGGATTTTAAAATAACTTGGCACAAATGTCTAGCACATCAAGCGGATGTGTCGCGTGCAAGACCCAAGTCCCAGGTCACAGGTCAAGGTCACACTTCGGGGTTAAAGTAATTGGAAAACTGTATGCACTGGTTACTCTGTCAATGCCCATGGAAGCGGATTTTTAAATTAGCATGGCACTTTATTGAGCACATGGCCAGGACCACAGACTGTTAGGCATCTCGTTTCATGGCATTCGTCATTTTGTGGGACAGCTCTTGTTTACTTCTCAAAACTTCCCTTAGGTAGCGGATATTTTTGGGACTGTTGGCACGCGCCCGAATCTTGTATTCGCCGTGACGTCATACATGCCAGTTAACCAAATAATGTTATAAACTCATGCAGCATCAGCTAACTTTTGTAAATATAACTAAAGTAAACTGTTTTCGAATAAGAACCGCGGATGTATTTCATTTTACAATGATGCGTAAAAATAAGGAACGATTTACAATATATATACACCCTATAGAAATAGTTCCTATTTCTTAACCCGCCGGCCATGTCTTAAACCTTGTGCGTAAAAAAAAACATATGTTTTGGAGTTTCTGTGACAACAAAATGTCTAACCCTGATCGTCATTATAATGAAGGAAATATTTTGAACAGCCAGGAATATTTACGCGCATGTTTACACATTCTCTTTCTACGATTATATCCATCCATTCATAAATTTGAATCAATGCGCGGCAAGGGACGTAATTATAACTTTCCTTATTACTGATATGTCTATTCTGCGGACCTGGCGCGAGCTAGTCTGCGTTCCTACATGTATTAGAAATACGCGTGAGCACCTTAAGCAGAAAACAAGTGTTAGGATGCGTTAATGTCGATGTTAAAACGATTTGTTATATTTCATAGGTGGTGTTTTGAGTAGAAGGCAATTTACCCTATATTCGATTGTAGGCCTCGTTATCTTGAAACGCATCGAATGAGCTATTTGTTAAAATACATACCAATGACTGCAGAAAAACATTTGAACATCGCTACTTCCTGGTCTCAACCATATTCGTTCTATAAATGTATATTGTGGCATTATAGATACGCATTATTACTTTGTCGTTCCGCACAATAAATTTATCCCCTTATTGATCGGTGCTATTGCCTTCTCGTTTGTGTTATCGAAGCGCCGTACCTACTAACTAGCTGCTCGATCAGTGTCTGATTTTAGACAGTAGAACTGTAGGTGAAAACATTTTGAGTACAGTGAAATTCCTGCTGTCTATGTGTACCGGGAATAGAAACAGAGGCAATTCGCTCCAAAATACGATTTATAACTGTTACATTCTGTTCATATCTTATTACCAACTGGTATAGCCTTCACTAATGAAGATTACAGACTGAAATAGCCGTCACAACAAAACAAAGGACAAATATTTTGAATACACAAACAAATCCAGCGTCTTCAGCGAATTGATTAGTAAAAGGCGAAAACTCGGTCTTTACCTTAGACTCATATGCCAGTTTAAATTTATTTCAAACGAAAACAAAGCTTTTAACGACAGATAATTATTACAAATTAAATTATTTGTTTATAAGCTTACAGTAGGCAGTTGTCTCTTCCAATTTTATTCTTGGATTTTGTACATTTTATGCAAATTTTGATGCAAACTCGGGCCCAGGGGGGGGGGGGGGGGCCCCCCCCCCGCAAGACCCCCCCCCCGCCCGGGGGGGGGGGGGGGGGGGGGCGGCTTCTTCCCCCCCCCCCCCCCCCCCCCCCCCCCCCCCCCACACATTTCCCCCCTTTTTCCCCCCCTAGCCCAATATGGGGGGGGGTAGGGGGGGTGCAAACTCGGGCCCAAAATCAAGATTGAAGCTGTAAATGTTTATGTTGAAATACATTTATGACATCCAGCATATATTGCTTCATTGAAAGAACCTATATACTCAATCTACCATGTTAGAATCAGAAATCATTGTAGCAATTTAAATGCAGACCACTTTCGAAACCACCTTAGACAAAACTGTAATTGCGAATGCGGAAATCCTTCTGAAGATGCCGCGCATTACTTTTTTCAATGCAAACGACATGATCAACAAAGATACGCCTTTTTTAGGCTATTCGTACATTTTACCCACTTAATTTTAATTTATTCGTGTTCGGTAATGAAAATCTTACCGATGAAGAAAATGAGCTTATATTCCTTGAAGTACAAAAATATGTAAAACGGTCAAAAAGATTTAAACAACAATAGTATATCCTAGTCATACACATATCGGTTCTTTGTCTTTGCACCTAAATTGCTTATGTATGGAACATAGGGTCATGGTGCACGAGGCAGTGCAGCTTATCAAAAATTTTTTTTATTCCAAACTAAATTCTATTCTTATAAAAACAAATGTCTTTAGTAACTTTTTCTTTCGTTAACAAAACAAAAATAACTTACTTTTATTTTATGCTTTTGAGTGAAATACTGAAATATATCGGTGAAATAAAATTGGTATTTCACTGTTTCAAAGAAGTGAAAAATCATTTTATTTTCACGTTTTTGCCGAACTACTATTTTAACCACATTCTAAACAACAGTCCCATAATTTCACACCCAGGATCTCCGCGCCTCCAGCCCGTCCTCCATACAAAAGTATCATACACATGATCGACAGTGAGTGATTAATTACGCTAAAAACTTAGCTTTTCCAATTTCTCACTAATGAGATACATATTTCCCCTCATTTATCGGTGATAGAACATTAAATAAAATCAAAAAATGGCTGTATTTTTTTATTTTTGATATAAACATAGGGTTGTTGGTATTCATTTTCTTAGTTAGATCATTTTCTATCCATCTATAGCAATTTTGAATCAAAATTTGAGAAAAAGTTGATTTTCATTTTTTTCACCACCATCCAATTTTTACAGTATTGTCTTAATACATGTATGATCATGGTCTGAAACCTATAAGTCACCTATAAAAAGTGGAAAACTACCTCTACAGTCGCTCATTATTCACAAATGCATGAAATTGTGACAAATTTTGCACTTAGGTCAGCCCTGGACCGAGCATTTTTTAATGAATGAACAGCTGATTGAGTATTACTCCACAATTCATGGTGTGACGAACTGCAGACTTATTTAATAAAAAAAAATCAATTGAGGCCTATATGTAATGAATTGATGTTTCATTTTCGTTGTACGATAAAGATAGATATGACTTCTTAAATACTTTTATCTGAAATAATCAAAATATTTTGAACTACTTTTGTTGCGTTTTGAGTAATGATGGTAGTAATCATTCTGGGGTTCTCCATGGGGATAAGAAATGCTTTAATTCAAAATTTTACTGAATATTTTGCCAAAAAACATAAAATAAAAAGAAAATTTGTTTGTTTCAGTGAAATATTGATTTTATTTCACTCGTGAACACCAAACAAATGACATTTTCCCCCGTGGCTACGCCACTCGTGAAAATATCAATGTTTGGTGTTCACTTGTGAAATAAAATCGATATTTCACTGAAACAAACAAATATCCTCTATATATTGAAAATACAAACACATGTATAACAATTTGGATACAATAAAATATTATCAAATAAATATTGCTTCATTTCAATTTTCAGTTCTGTATTTGGACACCGATTGAACGCATTAATTTTAATGTGTTCCTCCTCCCTGATTACGCCGCTACAGCTCTGGAATAATGAATACATGTATGCATTACCAGTAATTTGTTTAATGACATAGATGAGTGCGGACATAACTTAATCTAAAGAAAAAAGAAATTTGTGAATCAAATATAATCTACAGTGAGTTTAGATGTTACGGTTTTAAGCAAAAATGAATTAAGCTAAAATAAAACTAATTGAAAACGTTAAAAGAAGAGCTGCAAGATTTATCACCAATCGTTACCGTAACACAGGCTCAATTTCAAATATGTTAAATTATGTAAACAAGCCATCATTAAAGATTAGAAGAACAAGAGCTCGACCGATTATGTTTTATAAAATTGTACATCTTACTGGAGCTGTATATATCCTGAGCACAACTTATTAATACTAACTGATTCCAGAACAAGGTATAGTAACATATACAGCTTCAGGCATATTGGAACATCTAAAGATTCTTATAAATACTCTTTTTATCCAAGAACAGTAAGTCAATGGAACACGTTGCCCTCTGTCCGCCACAAAGCAGCCACAACTGACTCCTTCATAGCCGTTGTCACCGTGGCTGTTCTCGTCTCTGTCATCAGTTATTATAAACAGTAACCTAGGTGTAACCGTGAAAAGTACATCGCCCCGAGCTGGATTCGAACTCGGGTCCTCCAGTACCCTAAGCGAACACTCTACCACGTCGCCATAAAATTAGCTCAATGGCAAGGAAGTACAAGTGCCGTAGTATACCTCTGCTACAAAGGTAAAAAGTTTTAACTTAATACTACGATAAATGTTCTATTATACTGTTTTGCAAATGTACAGTCAGTATGTACGAACTCCACTTAACAACCTTTTTCACCAGCGCCTGCGCATAATCTTCAAAGTCTTGAAGGATTGCTGTTTTAAGAAAAAGAAGAAGAAGAAGAATTTAATACTGCGCAAATCTTTGAGGTTTAACAGATATAATAATTGAAATTTAGTATATTATGAATAGACATGTTCCATTGTAGTTTGACTAGTATAGATCTGCGTTAGCGCAAGCGCGACAGGATTAAAATATTACCTATAATATTACGATCGTGAGTTTCAACCCCGGTGAAGGTTTTTTAGTTTTATTTTTGTTTTCTTTCGCCTTCGCGGTGGTTAGTTAGTTGTTAATTTTACTGATATATTACTTAATTCGGTAAACCGTTTACATTTCAAAAGCTACTCATCATTCCTTGATTAACATAGGGAATACTTTCATTTCTTGTCTTAACTCTGTTGACAGATTATGTTTTTATATATATCATATTGTTCAGTAAATATCACTAAATAACAAAAGTACATCGACAACTATAGCCCAGAAAAATCTTCATGCTGTATCTTAATCTGAACCTTTTCGTCTAGTATCAAAATTCTGAAATTACAGCAGTTGATAATACGCCAACATACTGCAGCATGAACCAAGGCCATATACATTGTATTTTAGATTAGGCAGGAATTTACTTTGCAACTTATCTCGCCGACAGTCTTTCAGTAGTTTCAATACTTTGATTTTAATTTCATACTATGACCTTTTTTACTTCTCAAAATTAAACGAGGTCCTGCATATCCTTATATGGAGCTAGAGGGTGTTTTTAAATAAGTTTTCAAAACTGTACATATGGTCAAAACTTTACCATAGTGGCGTCAACAAAGCTGTACATATGGACAAATTTTAGAAAAAAATGGGAGCCCCATCCGAAAAAAGATGGGGTCCTATGTTTTACGTACTGCAATCTTATCAAAACTTATCTTTTGCTATTAGCAATAAGTATATACATGTATCCAATAATTTTCATGCGTCAACGTTATTACATTGTTTATATAGCATTCAAAAACATAATTGCTGCTGAGGTGGACAGAAGCACAGAATTATAAGGTTGCATGAGAAAAATGTGGTTTATAGATATATTTTGAAACATTACTTTTTAATATGCACACCAGGAACAAAAACGCAATTTACATTACAAAACAGTTAATTTTCTAATCATGTCTATGCAAACACGCCGCCAAACGGCTTAATAGTTAAACATTAAAAAAATTAACGGCGATTATTGCTCCTTCCCAAGGAAGGAATTTAGGTTCGTAAAGACACATTTGACTGGACACTGATGGCTCGTGACTATATTACTTTTGGTGCCCACTCGGGGAAATCATAACTTGATATAACACCAAAACCAACAATTATCCTCTACGTAATACATGATACAAATAATTTCTAGATTTCAATAAAATGTAAAATAAATTAACTTCAATAATGATAACCGCTTAAATTTCTTATAGAATGAATTTGAAGACAAGCATGTTTTAACCAATATCTCAGATATTGTGATTAATATCAACCTAGTAATCTCACCATTGCAAAGCATTCTCGATTACAGTATTGCGAGTAAGTATTGACAAGACACTCATTAAGACGGGCGTTTTCGTTAATTTACACGATAACTAGATTCTACATTTAGTTACTAAAATACGGACAGTTAGAATGTAATATATATTTAATCCGATGGTATAGTAAGATTACTGACTTTCATTCTGGACACCGTAAGTTCGAATTTGCGCAGAGGTGCACATTTTGGGCCCTATCTATGCGCAATACCCAGCCTCCTGCTCCCCGGGTCAAGATCATACTTAGCGGTTCGAACTATGTAAGTTCGTGTTATATTGCAATATTCCCCGTGTGTCCTGTATCGTTTTAGTGCATAGACCTTTACATGACTGACCGAGGTCAAGTACAAATACAAATACAAAATACAAATATAACTTTTATTTCTTGTCAGTATGGGCAATACAATTAATAATAGCTATGCATACCGGTATTGATGGTATATTCCCTCGAATAATCAAATTATCTGTTAATTGTTTCGTAACTAGTATTACTGCAATCATTAATAAATGTATAGATCAAAATATTTTCCCAGAGAAACTTAAAAAAGCTTGCGTTTTACCTTTATATAAGCATAGGCCAACTGACGATTTAAATAACTATAGACCTATATCTATATTACCAACCATTTCGAAGATTTTTGAAAAACACATTGCAGTACAATTACAAAATTTCTTTCAAACAACTGATATATTACATGTTGCTCAATCAGGATTTCGAAAAAAAACATTTATGTTAGACCGCTCTAATATACTTCTAGTAGGTAAATGGCTAGAATATATTGACTCTGATAATCTTATTGGCACGGTTTTTCTTGATTTCAAAAAGGCTTTCGATATGGTAGACCATTATATTTTACTGCATAAATAAGCATTGTATCATTTTACATCGGATACCGTAGAGTTGTTTCGTTCATATTTAACCCAGATAGTAAAAATTGGCGTTTGTCAGTCCGAAGAACAAAGCATAAAGACAGGCATTCCCCAGGGTTCGATATTAGGGCCCCTCTTATTTCCTTTATATGTAAATGATATACCTTGGGTTTCAGAATACGCAATAATAGATATGTATGCAGACGATTCAACTTCATACGCTGCAGGAAAAACTTCTTCACAAATTGAAACGAAATTACAGACTGAATTAATAAGTTTAAATAACTGGTGCTCTATGAACAACATGGCACTAAACCCAATCAAAGCTACATGCATGCTTATTTTATCGCTTATAATGTGAAAAGATCTCAACCCCTTGAGCTTACCATACTTGATTGTCCTATAAAAGTTGTAGAAAGTCAAAAGATACTTGGGGTTTACGTTGATCAACACTTAAAATGGAATCTACAGATAGAGAAATTATGGATGAAACTGTCAAGTAAATTTACACTAATTCGTAGAATATCCAAATACCTCACTCTAGAAATGAAACAGTTGTTTTATAATGCATATTTTCTTCCTGTTCTTGACTATGGGTCAATCGCATGGGGTAACTGTACAAAACAGCTCCTTTTTAAACTAGCCAGTCTTCAAAAAAGTATCATAAGATGGATCTTAACAAAGCCTTTGCGTACACCGTCGGCTCCGCTGTTTAAAGAATTAAAGTGGTTAACTGTTCAAGAATATCTTAACTAGTCATTTAAAGTTGTTGCTATGCAAACTTGGAATTCTATACCAGAAATCATCAGAAGCACAGTTTCCTTAAATGCTTTCAAAAATCAATACACAACGTATCTGCTTAATGTTTAATATGCTTTAAAATCACTGGTGTTTTGCTCATTTCTTTTGTTTCTAAAATGTATCTTTTTATATTTGTTGCCTACGCAATGTATGTTGATACAGTATGTTGTTGTTTTATAGAAGGCCTCATTGAAAATATGTATGTACATTTAATTTAATTTAATTTTGATGTATATATGCGTAATGAGTTTGTACCTTCTGAAAATAAAGAATTTATTATTATTATTACTTATTATTATTATTATTATTATTATTATTATTATTATCATCGGCCGACGAATGGTTAGGTTACGGTTAGGTCACACTTAGCGCCCAACCGTCTGTTCTGGTCTGGTCTGGTCAGGCTTTTATCCCCAATCTTATCAGGGATAGTTCAATGTAGGGGCGAAACGTCAAAGGGTGAAAAGTATTGACACCCAAATATAGATAGCACATGAGTATATCAAAACAAATATTGTTATTTTTTCTAGCTTTTTCAGAAAGCTAAAGATTTTTCATTGATTATCTCCCATACATGATCTTCTTTCCCGCCACAGTGCGGCATCCTGGGAACACGTGAAGTTTTTCAAGATGGCAGAAAAAGAAGATGATCCAACTCCGGCAGAAGATATTGTTGTCACCAAGTATAAAATGGCTGGTGACATGGTCAATGGTACAGATATAACAGTTTTGCCGTATAATTGTTCCCAATTTATTTATATGTACTTTTGATAAAGACTGTTTCACTGGTTACCGTCCAATATTTAGGAGATTTCCCAACAGCCTGAACAGGGTTGTTGTTCTTTGAAATCGATTAGTTTCAAAACCTAAGATGCTTGAAGAATAATCCCAGGTGAGTGTATCAGCCAAGTCTAAGAGCAATCTTGTAGCTGTCTTCTACCTCATTTAAAGGTCCCAACAAGCTTAACTAGGCATTTCAAGGATTTGGTCAAAGGGGCACATCACATAAGGTTTTGGGTTGTCTGGGGGATTTGATACTCATATATAGCAAGGGCTTTCTGTCAAATCACAAATTTGGTATATGGTCATTATAAATGCCAGGAAGTCACAAATTTATCCGACTTTTCCAGCTGATATACCCTGGCACAGCTTAGACATTTATCCCACAGAAACATTTTATTTCTTGCTGTTATGCACCGCTCAGGCATAGCACTAAACTCGTCAAAGTGTCAAAATCGTTTTTCCGACAAGTCTTGTTCACCGGAAAATCGTATAGAATTTGCCTCGAAAGTCCATGTAATGCTATAAAAAGGGAAATGAATTATGCAATTAAAAATATTATCTAAATGTATCTCACAAACCCAGTTTTTAATCACTAGCAAATCTATATCTCCTGTAATGCTTCTGTTTATTTTTGTTTCTTACTTTATCAACAGTCCGCCATTGTGTCAAAGATGGGTTTCATTTTCTTAACCGTTGTCAATAGTAACCCGGGTGTCATGTGATTGAAATGGAAGCTGAAGAAAAGTTTACTTCGGTACGACATTATTCAATTATGGGGCCTTATTTGTCATTCCTTCAAAATTACATATATAATTTGCCCCATTTTTGACAAAAAGTACCCTCAAAATGTTGAAAAAAATTGATTAATTTAACCAGGATTTGGCCAAAATTGTTATAAAAACATAAGATTTCATAAATTAAAGCACCAGAATAATTTCTTGCAACTATCTTGACTTAATGAGAAATAGTTAAAATTAGAATCTAGTTTTCACCATTTTAGAGCCGATTTTTGTTACTTTTCAAGAAAACAGTGTTCCAAAGATGAATAAAGATACTAATACAATTTTATTCAATTGAAAATAAAAGTGTTACTTATTAATCCTGTGTTTTAAAACCTATGCTGCTAAATGAAATGTTCCTGACATCTATTTTTATATAAAATTTTGTTTGTTAAATTCTTATGTCCTCACTTTATATTTGGAAAAAAATAAAGTCATTAGTACATAATTGATAGTTTTGGTCTTATAATATAACATTTTAAAAGTATATTTTAGTACATTTTCTAAAAAATTTCCCTATTGGAAAATTGCTTAAAAATTTCCCTTGCTGAATTATCTTTACCAAGTTTTAGACTGAAAAAAACACTGATTACGACAATAAACAAAGCATTTCAAATATAGACCTGCGAGTGATTAAAAACTAGGTTTTGAGATACATTTAGAGTAATATTTTTAATTGCATAATTCATTTCCCTTGTTACTAGTGCCGACATGTGGATTAGAGGCAAATTCAACGATTTTCCCGTGAACACGGACTTGTCGAAAAAGGATTTTGACAAAATTTGACGAGTTTCTGAGCTCGCTGTCAAACGGTTCATAACAGCAAGAAATAAATATGTTTTCTGTGGAGATAAATGTCTAAGCTGTGTTTGGGTATATCAGCTGGAAAAATCGGATAAAATTTGTGACTTCTTCGAGTTTATAATGACCATTACCAAAATTGTGATTTTGACAGCTGGAGCCCTTGGCTATATATAGGGGTATCAATACCCCCAGACAACCCAAAACCTTATGTATTTGCCCCTTGGATTTGGTTTGTCTAACAGTGTCAGCTGGATCTCATATTGAAACCTTCGTCACAAATCATAAAAATAAGCCAGGGTAAACTATCACATTCCCGAATTGATCAAGTCGCATCGATTGCTTTATTTGATGCACCTGCTCAGGCATAGCAACTTGTCCGAGTGAAAACAACCGCCATCTTGTTAATAGTGTGTAGAGCAAAGTCCATGTAATGTTATAAAACTATTTGATTAAGAATAAATAATGCAACAGTTATGACGTTTTATATGCAAATGACACCGAATTCTGTTTCTGATTTGTTTCTATCAAAAGGAAAAGAGTTTTCATTCTTAAATGTGTTAGAAATGAGCCTTAAACGAATATAGATCTACGATCGGCAACTTACAAATTATTCAATTATGGACGATATTGTCCTTTGACAATTAAAACTTGCCTCGTTAATTAACAAATGCTCCATTTAATTACATTTCAAAAATGAGGAAGAAGTTCACAAGCATGTTATCGAAGGTTTTTCAAGAAACTTTTTCTTAAGGGCATATTTAAGAATTAGAATCTAGTATTGATGATTTCCTTAAGATCGTAAATCAAAATAGTTTTGTTGATTTTATTAGTTGTAAACAAAATGTTGGCGTAAATCTATTAAAA
Organism: Saxidomus purpurata; assembly: GCA_022818135.1. Lineage (NCBI taxonomy): Eukaryota > Metazoa > Mollusca > Bivalvia > Venerida > Veneridae > Saxidomus > Saxidomus purpurata. Next base: position 539,168 of record JAFMSR010000016.1, read on the forward strand.
ACCATTATAATTGAAATCACGATATCACCTTAATACATGTATTCGTGTCTAATGTCCTTATAGAAAAACATGTTCATCTGACAATGGATAAAATTTGTATAAATCCAAAAATAAGTATTATAAAAATATTTTTAAGGTTGCCTGAAACTTTCATTTGCTGAATTATTTTTACCAAGTTTTATATATGTAAGATGATTAAATAATATTTAAATGCAGACTTGATCATACATTATAAATGTAACTTCGAAGGTAAGTGTCAAATAACGTATGTGTATAAACGTTATATAGGTCTATCATTCATTAAATATATGGTTCGTTATTGTCACATGATAAATAAATTCATATGTTATATCGATCGTTCACAATAAAAAAAGTTGCGTAATTTAGATTGGGCACTCTGCAAATTGTTATGTAATTATCAAATGCAATTGACCAGTGTGCAATATGCAATGATGTGTGACAAGTAAGATTACTGGCAGGGGGTCGCCAATTAACAACAAATCATATCGCATCCTTTGTTGTGACTTAATTATGCCTTGGGCTAGATCCACATAAATTCCATCAAATAACCATGGCAACGTTGTAAAATGAGATATTGTTTGTGTTGTTTGATTTTATTGAATGGATTTTAAGGATAAGCTATAAGTGTTCCGCAACATGTAAGTGACTTTTAGTATATGTATCTGTTTCACATTGATTCAATATAGGGCCTTTACTTTAATTACGTGATTTTTTAAAATTATTTTGAATATAAATGCCAGCCCTTTATAAAAACTAGATCTAAAAAACAAATCTGTGTATTTAATAATATCATATGGTCCTGTAATAAAATACATTTTTGTGACAAAATTTTCAACATAACATTCTTGTATATACCTAATGATGTGTTTCAACCTGATTTTAGTTAGATCTAGACATATACGAGAAAAGTTGTGTACTTTGGAAATCTATATCAGATCAGGACAGGTTTGTAACAAATAAATTATTTATCTTAATATAAGAAACTTAAAGAAAATAATTAAAACATATAGATCATTTTACATAGGCCGAATTAAGAATACATTTTTTGTCTTTTCTTGTCGTGCATGATATTTCACCGAACGTCATTTAACACTCATTTTCAAGAATTTTTAAAAGAAATATCTGACAAACATCGCTAAGACATTGAAATAAGTAAAAAATATATATGAAATGGTTTGTTTAACGTCTAAATTTTGTCTGGGCTGAAAAATAAGACTATCTTAAAGCTTACTCCCTATTTGAACTATGCGGTTGCCAGGTGCTTGTTTTCACCTCGGCAATATGGCGGATAATTGGTAACTACGGAAGTGACGTCATGCCGACCTGATCAATAGTTGTGGCTTCAAAAACTGTAAATGCTGCAAAGTTTCTAGTAGATTCTCTAGGTGTAGACTGACCATACACATGCTTGATCAATATTATTAAATTGTTAAAAATATCTTATGAAGTTGAATTCTGTAATCTGTTTTCCGCGATGTATATTGAAAAGTGACCTTCACCTCACAATTTTACCGCAACCTGTAAACATTACACTGCTGTGTCAATCACTAAATGGGGCCAAGTTAATACATAGGTAAATGACCACTACTTTTATGCAGACGCAACACATGCTTGATCACCGGTTTTACAGACAGTATCGAACTGCCTTACGGTTATTTTTGGAGAGGTGAATTACTACATACTATCTTTGTCTCAAATCTGCGAAAATTACAGATCAGCAACCCTTTTTAGCAGAATTAGTTCATATAATATAACATACCTCAAGTGACGTCTTCTTTTTTCTTGGTGTCTGGGTAGGGTGCATAGACTCTTTATTACGAAGTGCAATAGTAATTTAAAATAATGGTTATAACTATAATTTGACTTAATAAATTCACAACAGTCCACTGCCAACGACTTTTGGACAGTTTTACATATTTACAAGCATTGGGTATATTTATTGATTTCACTCTTTCGTAAACAGACTTTTAGCCTTTTCAAAGGTATCAGGTGAGTGAATCTGTTGGTTCCTTTAAACATTTTCATTGCTGACAGGACAAACACTCATTTATAATATGACAAATGTTGAATTGTGTTCCTTTCAGGCTCATTTAAAAATGAACATGAAAAGAGCATTGCTCACATGAATGTGCAGATTTAGTTGTTTGAGACCTAAAACTTAATATTTATTTTGAAACTACCTTCAACGATTTTTTCACAATTTCTCATTTAGTTTTATTCTTAGAGTACATTATCAATAAAAATTAACTTCTTACTCTATTTCTGTCTAAAATATATCATGGAATATCTAATCACAATTTTATAATGACGTGACGTAAAGAATCTATTACACTCGGTTTTCAATGAGGTATGTCAGTTGGTCAGTTTTTGGTTATGTTTGTTTTAGTGTCCGTAAAACGCTGCACGCGCAATCGTCGCTCTTGTTAGAGATTTATTTGTGTATTGGGTCATTGATATAAAGAACGGAACACAAATGTTTCAGTTTCTATTTATTCAGGAATTGTGTGCATAAAACATTGCAACTGATCGAGCACATATCTGATCGAGCATGTGTACGGTCACTCTATCTAAATAAGAGGGCCAAGATAGCACTATATCGCTTACCTGGCTACTGTTGGATATAAAATTATAAAAAGGCAAACAATGACTTCACAGACTATTATATATCTGGGCCTGATTTTAATTCCACTACACAATGGTCCATTCCAAATATCTGAGCTCTGGGCCTTGTTGTCCTATCTTGTCACACTTGTCCTTTCAGCCCGTCTTTAACATTTCAAGCCCATTCCATAGCTCTTGAACCCCTTGAAGGATTTTGATCAAACTGGGGTCAGATGTTCACCTCGTCAAGGTGATGTGCAGAGCCTACGAGCCTGTCATGTTGGGTCAAGGTTAAACTTAGATAAGAGGTTTGAGTCTTGAATTGCCTGTCTGCTCCATAATTATCTCCTTAACCCATTGACGGATTATCATTTTGATGAAACTTTGATCAGATTTTCACCACAATAAGATGGTGTGCAGATCTAATGTGCCGGTCATGCTGACTAAAGGTCAAAGTCATAACTGCTGTCTGCTTTGAAGAAACTGCGGTCAAATGTTCACCTCATCAGAACGAAGTGCAAACCTCATGACCTGGTCATGCTGGCTCAAGGTCAAGGTCACAACTTAAGGTAAAAGATTTGAGTCTGAAATATCCTGTCTGCTCCATATATGCCTTTAACCTTTATGAAGGATTTTGATGAAACCGGTCAAATGTACACCACATCAGCTTAATATTCAGAACTTTTAATCTGGCCATGCCAACTCAAGGTTAGGTCACAACTCGAGGTCAAAGATTTGAGTCTGTCTTCCCAGTATTTCTTAAACTCTTTGAAGGACTTGATGAAACTCTTATGAATTGATCACCTCATCGAAACAATGTGAATAATCAATGATCCGGTCATACTGGCTTATGGTTAAGGACAGAGCTTAAGGTCAAAGGCTTTGAGTCTTAAATTTGTGTCCGCTCAATATCTCCTAAACCACATGATGAATTTGAATGAAAGATAAGTAACTTAATTTGCCTTTAAGAAATCCTCTGTGTACCGCTAAGAGAAAAATACACTCGTTAACATTAATTCCTTATAGCTGTCTTTTAGACTGCCTTGTTTTGTTTATCTTTAGTTTTAAGCTGAAATCCAGACATGTGAATTTCTACATTTGTCTGGACAAGTGAAAAAAGGCTTTCCACACCCCTTTGATTGACATGCCTAATGACTAGGCTCTCAATTTATCCATCAGATTGTGTACAGAAAGGAAAAGTTATTTTGATAAATTTGTATAAAATTTCTATTGATTTCTCATATTTTATTCAATTTCAGGCATTCTGAAAGAAGTCATTGCCAAGTGTGCTGACGGTGCCTCCGTCCTGAGTATATGTGAGTTTGGTGATGCCAGGTTGACGGAAGAAACTGGCAAGGTGTTTAAGAAAGATAAAGAAATGAAAAAAGGTGCTCTATATTTCTATTTTTCCTTGAAATATAAAGGTCTATGGACACTGATACAGTTTCCACCTGTACATAATTTTGAAAAGTTATAAGAAATTACAAAACTGATTTATAAATATTGCATATTTTATGGAACAAGCAGGGCTCAGTTGAGACTTTGAAACAAGGAGAAGCTTTGACTATTTATGCCCCCGAAGGGTGGCATATTAAAATCCATCCATCTGTCCATCCCCACTTACACATTCGTGTCCGGACTGTAACTTTGTCATGCATTGAAGGATTTTAAAATAACTTGGCACAAATGTCTAAACACCAAGACGATGTGTCCGATGCAAGACCCACGTCCCTAGCTCAAAGGTCAACTTGGCACAAATGTCTAGCACATCAAGACGATGTGTCGCGTGCAAGAACCACATTCCTACCTCAAAGGTCAAGGTCACACTTATAGTTGAAGGTAATGAAATCCTCTACATATGCACACATTCGTGTCCGGACTGTAACTTTGTCATGCATTGAAGGATTTTAAAATAACTTGTCATAAATGTCTAGCACATCAAGACAACATGTTGCATGCAAGACCCACATCCCTTTCTCAAAGGTCAAGGTCACACTTGAAGTTTATAAGTGCTGGAATCCTGTATATATGCACACAATTGTGTCCAGACTGTAACTTTGTCATGCATTGAAGGATTTTAACATACTTTGGCACAAATGTCAAGCACATCAAGATGATGTGTCGCGTGCAAGAACCTTGTCCCTACCTCAAAGGTCAAGGTCACACTTATAGTTTGAAGGTAATGGAATCCTCTACATAGGCACACATTCATGTCCGGACTGTAACTTTGTCATGCATTGAAGGATTTTAAAATAACTTATCCAATGTCAAGCACATCAAGACGACGTGTCGAGTGCAAGACCCACGTCCCTACCTCAAAGGTCAAAGTCACACTTAGTGTTTTCAAAAGTAATGGAATACTGTATGCATGGTAACTCTGTCATGCATGGAAAGATTTAAAAATTACATACCAGAATTATTGAGCACAATGGAGAGGATAAAGACTGAGACACCTCTTTCAGGGGCATTCGTCATTTGTGAGGAACAGCTCTTGTTCTGTCTTTAATTGTTGATAGATGTTACTGGCCTTCATATTTATCTCCCCATATACAAATGTATTCTTTATAAGGCCATTTTTATCTCATTTTTTATGCCCCTGAAGGGTGGCATATTAAAATTGCACCATTTGTGCTTCCCCACTTACAAATTCGTGTCCGGACTGTAACTCTGTCATGCATGGAAGGATTTTAAAATAACTTGGCACAAATGTCTAGCATATCAAGACCACATGTCGTGTGCAAGACCCACATCCCTACCTCAAAGGTCAAGGTCACACTTAGAGTTTGAAGGTAATGGAATCCTCTATATATGCACACATTCGTGTCCGGACTGTAACTTTGTCATGCATTGAAGGATTTTAAAATAACGTGTCACAAATGTCAAGCACATCAAGATGACATGTCGCGTGCAAGAACCACATCCCTACCTCAAAGGTCAAGGTCACACTGGAATCCTCTATATATGCACACAATTGTGTCCGGACTGTAACTTTGTCATGCATTTAATGTTTTTAAAATAACGTGGCACAAATGTCAAGCACATCAAGACGATGTGTCGCGTGCAAGACTTGCATCCCTACCTCAAAGGTCAAGGTCACACTTAAGAGTTTGAAGGTAATGGAATCTTGTATTTATGCACACATTCCTGTCCGGACTATAACTTGATCATGCATTGAAGCATTTTGAAATAACTTGGCACAAATGTCAAGCACATCAATATGATGTGTCACATGCAAGACCCACGTTCCTACCTCAAAGGTCAAGGTCACACTTAGAGCTTGAAGGTAATGGAATCCTGTATTTATGCACACATTCGTGTCCAGACTATAACTTTGTCATGCATTGATTGATTTAAAAATAACTTGGCACAAATGCCAAGCACATCAAGTCGATGTGTCGCATGGATTTTAAAATTACATACCACAATTATTGAGCACATGGAGAGGACAAAGACTGTGAGACACCTCTTTCGGGGGCATTCGTCATTTGTGAGGGACAGCTCTTGTTTTATACAACTTAAGCTGTGTGCAATGTGCAGGGCATTTTCAGTCCTATTGGGGAAGCCGCTGGTACCTATTTGTGGGGAAAGTCTTAAGTCATTTTCCAGGTTTTTGTTGGACAAATGGGCAAAGTATTCCATAATTTATTAAGATGGAGTAATTATGGTGTGAAAAATGTCATTAGATAGAAATCATATAAATTAACATACATGATCAATTTAAAACTGATAAATTTGATGAAACGGTTTTACTTGGAGGTGTATGGGGAATTTTCCAAGTACTTTGGGAAATTTAATTTGTTTAGGGGAAGTAAACTTGGCTACAAAAATAGAATGTAAATATGCCCTACTGTGTTTTATTAACAAGGTTTTTCAAAGAAAACCAGGTTATTAGAATGGCGATGTCGTATGTTGGGCGGGCAGGTGTCAAACATTGGTTTCCGCTCAATATCTTTAGTCAAGGTCACTGTTGCAAAAATTAAAAAAATGGTTTCCACTCAGTAACTTGAGTTAGGAGTGACCAATTGCAATTGAGCATGGTGTGTAGGTAGCTTGCATGGAGAAGAAGCTTGGGATTGCATTTGGGGTCACTAGGGTCAAGGTCACTGTTGCTCAAAGTAGAATAAATGTTTCCCCTTAAAAACTAAAGTTAGGACGTAGGAGTGACCAATTGCAATGAAACTTGGTCAGTAGGTAACTTGCATGGAGACGTCCAGTTTCTGCTCAATTATTGGATCAGAGTATGTCATTTTGTGATTAAATTTCGCATATATTACTTATATAAAGACAAGCTGTGACCTTGCTGTGTTGACAAACACTTTATATAAAGTAAATGTAGATTTTTATTTACCCAGCCTTTGCAACCAGTGAGACCCAGATCATTGAACATACAACCATGATCTTGTTTTACTCTCTTGATGAGTGTCTATTTTAGGTTTTCTGTATCTTGAAGAAAAGCCTTCAATATCCCTGCATGTTTGTGTATCGGTCATGCATGTATACTACACTCATTCATATTCATTTCTTACTCCTTACCATCTTGCATTGACAAGAGTCACTTTGAGTGAAATTTTATTCACTGACATGAAATTGTGAAAACCTGGTTTCGTGGCATTGCCACATTTCATTTCCCTTGTTACCAAGTAGGAAAGAAACCTTTTGGCTATAACATTGTGTTTTTGCCTGTTAATGGTTCAGTTTCAACTAGGGTATAGAAAGATGGTTGTTCTGCAGTTCTGTTTGGGTCATACCTAGATCACTTGAATCTGAAAAATCCTTCAGTAAACTTTAGAGATTTCTATAACATCTGTTACAAAGGGGACATCATATTTTGTTTGTTTGTAATCGTGCTTATTGGGTCCACCATCCTTTAAAGAGGCTATAGTTGGTGCGACGCGTGGGGACATCATAACTATGCACATTGGAACAAATACAAGGCATTTAGTTTTAATTGCAACAGATATATGTCCAAATTTATTGTTAATGATTTCCGCGATTTACTAGATGTGTTATTAGATTCTGCATTTTCTTTCAGGTATTGCCTTTCCGACCTGTGTCTCTGTAAATAACTGCATTTGTCATTTCTCACCTCTCAAAAGTGACCCAGACGTTACAATGAAAGCAGGAGATGTCGTAAAAATGTAAGTTCCTCAAGTGGTTTATTTTGATATAAATTTTTGATGCATTGTAAATTTATGTCTAAATAATTTTGTTCTAAATGTGAAGCTGACAGCATTGATTACATTGTAATGATGAACTTGTAACTTGTTATTGTGAACTTGTTATGGTGAACTTGTAACTTGTTTTTGTGAACTTGTAATGGTGAACTTGTAACTTGTTACTGTGAACTTGTAATGGCCAACTTGTAACTTGTTATTGTGAACTTGTAATTTGTTATTGTGAACTTGTAATGATGAACTTGTAACTTGTAATGGTGAACTTGTAACTTGTTTTTGTGAACTTGTAGCGGTGAACTTTTAATATTTTTTTTATGTTTCTTCTGTCTTACTTTCAGAGACTTGGGTGCACATATAGATGGCTTTATAGCAGTTGTTGCCCATACATTGATCATTGGAGCATCAGAGGTAATATTCTGTCCTCAGTGTTAAAATTTCAATTACTATAGAATGATTGAATGCCAGCTGAAGGAGACAAAATTGAAAATTGTCAAATATCAAATGATTGTCTCTGGAAGAGTACTTTTCCTAGAGTCCTTTCTATCACACTGCTTCTGCTAAGGCATATGGGATACTTTGGTTGGAATTCTTGTGTGCACATAATACATTTAGCAGACATGGAATCAGGGTAGCATTTTAGCAGCTGGAAAACCATTGAACATGCAAAACCTTTTTCAGGAAAATAAGATAACGGGAAGAAAAGCAGATGTTATGATGGCGGCTTTCAATGCAGCAGAAATTGCACTCAGAATGGTTAAACCAGGTGCTGAAGTAAGTATTTAATAGTTCATATCTAAACGGTTTATAACAAGTTACTTTCATTTTCAGCAAGCTAGGGCAGTTCAGTAAAATAATAATTTTAAGCTACACCAACTTTCACCATTTACAAAATATAATTATACCATAAATAGCATTGTTTTACATGTATACATTTTGGTAGCATGGGTCAAAATAAAAATTGATTTTAGCCGGCGGTGCTCGTATTGGTGGTACTTGTACTACATTACCATTTGATAGCCTCCCTTCCTTGAGTATTATACCATTTGATAGCCTCCCTTCCTTGAGTATTATACCATTTGATAGCCTCCCTTCCTCGAGTAGTATACCATTTGATAGCCTCCCTTCCTCGAGTAGTATACCATTTGATAGCCTCCCTTCCTCAAGTAGTATACCATTTGATAGCCTCCCTTCCTTGAGTATTATACCATTTGATAGCCTCCCTTCCTCGAGTATTATACCATTTGATAGCCTCCCTTCCTCAAGTATTATACCATTTGATAGCCTCCCTTCCTGGAGTATTATACCATTTGATAGCCTCCCTTCCTCAAGTATTATACCATTTGATAGCCTCCCTTCCTCAAGTATTATACCATTTGATAGCCTCCCTTCCTCGAGTATTTACTATGTTATGATTTGTTTTCAAGTTAAAATCAACTGGTGGAGCACCAAATTCTACCTTTAAGGTATTTTTGCGCAATGATAAAGTTAAACCTACATATGATAATTTTTTAATTCGGACAGTTATTAACCACAATGGGATGACATGTCACATGTAAGAGCCAGTACGACAGGCTCGACATTTTGCCAGTGGGCATCTCATTTTGTATAGGGGCTTAAGATAATAGTGCGTTTCACACCTGTCTCAAATTGTTTGATTCCGTTTGGCTGGAAGTGGAAATGGCATATTATATTGTGTATAAGTTGAGAGTTTCTATGAAGACTCGATTGTTTTTGTTTTTAGAACTACACAGTAACGGAAGGTATTCAGAGGGTAGCAGAGGCATTTAAATGTAAACCAATTGAAGGTATGTAGCCTGTTCTAGACATATTATACATGTCTGAAAACAAGTCAGTGTGTTGCTTTTCTGTAAGGCATCAGTATCTGTTAACTTGCTTGAGAACCAGACTTTCTTGATAAGCCTTCTAGAGGTGCAACGATTAGATGCGATATATCTGAATTCAGTTACTGTGCCCATTATCTGATTGAATCCCTGACATTTTCAATTCTATTTGTTATGCCCCCTTCAAAGAAGAGGGGTATATTGATTTGCAGATGTCGGTCGGTCGGTATGTCTGTCCGTCCGTCTACCAACTGGTTTTGTGATTATAACTCAAAAATGCTTGGGCCTAGGATCCTGAAACTTGATGTGGAGGTTGGTCATGACCAGCAGAGGACCCCTGTTGTTTGTTAGGTCAGTATATCAAGGTCAAGGTCATAGTGACACGGAATAGTAAAATGGTTTCTGGATGTTAACTTGAAAATGATTTGACCTAGCATCTTCAAACTTGATTTGGAGGTTTGTCATGACCAGCAGATGACCCCTACTGATTTTGAGGTAAGTAGGTCAAACTTCAAGGTCACAGTGACCTGTAATTGTAAAACAGTTTCCTAATGATAACTCGAGAACGCTTGGGCCTAACATCTTGAAACTTGATGTGGAGGTTGGTCATAACCGATAGAGAATAGTAGGTCAAGGTCACAGTGACCCGGACTTGTAGATAACTTAAGTTAGGAGTGACCACTTGCAATGAAATTTATTTTGTAGGTAGTTTGCGGGGAGAGGAAGCTTGGAATGCATTTGGGGTCACTAGGATCAAGGTCACTGTTACCAAAAATAGAAAAATGGTTTATGCTTACTAACAGGAGTTTGGAGTGAGCAAGTGTCTCACTTTAACTTTAAAAACTGTTCCTTTCATAGTACAACTTTTGTATCAAGGGGGCATACATGTTTTACAAACAGCTCTTATTTTTAGCTCACCTGGCACAAAGTGCAAGAGGGAGCTATTAGGATCACTCTCTGTCCTCGGTCCGTTGTATGTCCGTCCGTCCTTCCGTCCGTCCGCCATTTCCTTCAAAGGACATCTCCTCTGAAACCACTGGGCCAATGTTGATGAAACTTTGCAGGGATGTTCCTTGCATGAAGCTCTATCAAAGTTGTTCAAAGAATTCCATTCAATGCAGCATTCTGCTAGCTATGGCAACAAATAGGAAAAACTTAAAAAAATATTCTTATCTGAAACCACAAGGCCTAGAGCTTAGATATTTAGCATGTGGCATTGTCTAGTGGATCTCTACTAAGATTGTTCAAATTATGACCCCCGGGCCAAAATTGACCCTGCCCGGAAGGCCACTTGGTTTTACATAGGCTTATATAGGAAAAACTTTAAATTCTTCTTCCGAAACCACAAGGCCCAGAGCTTAACTATTTAGCATGTAGCATTGTCTAGTGGACCTCTACCAAGATTGTTCAAATCATAACACTAGTCAAAATGACCCTTTCCCGGGAAGGGGGAACTCACTTGATTTCACATAGGCTTATATAGGGAAAACTTTTAAAAAAAAACATGGCCGACAGGCAGATAATAGACATTAGAAATGTTAGTTAGCATTGTGTAGTGGACCTCTACGAATTATGATAGTCATAATATAGACAATGGTAGTCAGGTGAGCGATATAGGGCCATCATGGCCCTCTTGTTGTAGTCCCAGTTTGGCTGCCCGCCCCCCCGCCCCCCCCCCCAAAGACTACAAAAGCATTAATTTACAGTAATAGAGATAAACACATTTTCTAGGCCAAAACAAAAGATATAAATGTAATTCTCATTTGAAATAACCAGAACTTATTTGACTTCACCTACCATGGTGCCACAATGGCAACAGTCTCGAGGTCTCAGCAACAGCACTGTTATAACTCCGCTGAATTATCATTCTACTGGCCTTGGACCCATCTTGAGGTTACTGCAGCTGACTTCTAATCACTTAACTTCTTACTGATTGAAGATCAAGCCCTGCTTCTGTCTCAACATTATTATGTTGGCAATAGGAGTGTGTTACATGTCCTTTACAGGAATAACGGGTAAACTTTTCCACTAACATCAACGGGAAGACTGTTGAAGAAAGTATTAAGTGACAAAATCAAAATTTGTTTTGATCTATTACAGGAATGTTATCACATCAGCTAAAGAAAAATGTGATAGATGGTGAAAAGGCAGTTATACAGAATCCGTCAGAAAATCAAAGGTACAGTTCTTTAAATCATTTCGTTTTTATCTCGACTATTCGAAGAATAAGGAGACTATTGCACTCGCCCCAGCGTCGGTCTGCGTCTGCGTTGGTTAAAGTTTTCATAAAGTCAAATATCTTGAATACATCAAAGGTATTGACTTGAAACCAAACTATATGTTTACCATCAACATCTTCACCTGAGGAACAATCCCCATAACTCTTTTATTTTTGACAGATTTATGCCCCTTTTTAACTTAGAAATTTTGGTTAAAGTTTTTATAAATTCAAATATCTTGAATACTATCAAAGGTATGACTTGAAACTCAAAGTATGTGTCACCATCAACATCTACACCTGAGGAAACAATCCCCATAACTCTGTTTTGATTTTTGACAGATTTATGCCCTTTTTAACTTAGAATTTTTGGTTAAAGTTTTTTAAATTCAAATATCTTGAATACTATCAAAGGTATTGACTTGAAACTCAAAGTATGTGTCTACCATCAACATATACACCTGAGGAAACAATCCCATAACTCGTTTTGATTTTTGACAGATTTATGCCCCTTTTTAACTTAGAAGTTTTGGTATTTTTTTGTAAATTCAAATATCTTGAATACTATATAAAGTATTGACTTGAAACTCAAAGTATGTGTCTACCATCAACATTATACACCTGAGGAAACAATTCCCATAACTCTGTTTTGATTTTTGACAGATTTATGCCCCTTTTTAACTTAGAAGTTTTGGTATTTTTTTGTAAATTCAAATATCTTGAATACTATATAAGGTATTGACTTGAAACTCAAAATATATGTTTACCATCAACATCTACACCTGAGGAAACAATCCCCATAACTCGTTTTGATTTTTGATAATTTGTGTCCCTTTTTAACTTTGAATGTTTTGTTAAAGATAGAATACTATCGAACGTATTTACTGTCAACATCTTCACCAAGTTTTTATTTTTGACATATTTATGCCCTTTTTAACTTAGAATTTTGTCACAGTTTTTCCAGACTAAAATGGAAATACTCAAAATGGCTTTCTTTTGAAATGTCATAGAATAATTATGCAGCATGAAGCGGTCATGCTTTTTAATTCTATACATATCAATTTTGAAAAGTTATTATTCATGATCAAATATACAAGGTCATGTATTTCTTTGAAATTATCCCCCATCCTCCCTCCAGTTGGCTTGCAGAATCCAGAGTAAGGCCTTGAATGCAATGTACATTTACAAAGGTCTTTGAACAAGTTTCATATCTTTGACCTTAATTCTATAGACAATACACAATACTCCTGTTCTTAGACAAAAACCCCATTTTACCAACAAGCTTTCGAATAGTCGAGCGTGCTGTCATGTGACAGCTCTTGTTAAGTTTATAAGCATAATGTATAATAATGAAGGGTTGTTCCAGAGCTCGCTCTCAACCTATTGTATGCATTCATACTGTCGGTTGTTACTGACCAGCCTTTCTAGTTCACACACTCACTAGTTGTTGCATGTAGAATCCTGTATCTATGGTAACTATCAGAAGAGCATGATTGTTTTGACATACTCACATTTATATACTTTAATGTATGTGATAAAAACACCAATAGAGATGCTGCTCAATATTAAGACCACCAGGTGTGTTGTTCTGAACACAGAGAACTATTTCTATTTTTGTTGCCTCCTCTAAGACATTCTTTTCAAGTGATTTGCTTTAAGAAACATTGAGAAACCTGTAATAGTAAAATTACTTTTCCAGGAAAGACCATGAAAAATGTGAATTTGATGTTTATGAAGTATATGGTATAGATGTACTGGTCACATCAGGAGAGGGCAAGGTATGTAAGACATGCTTCTGTCCAATTTTGACACGATTTATTGTCTATAAAGTTTTGAAATGTTCACAACTTGTCAACTTCTACACTTTTTTGGGCGTGATGGTTTTATGAAAAATTAAGTTTTGAAAGAAGGTATTGAAAATGACCTCTTTTGAAAAAAAAAGTTATTTTGTATTCTGCTAATTACCAAAGCTGATGTATACCCATGTGATCATTAAATAAAGAATTAAAAAAAGTCTTGTCTTGCAAAATGGATTAAAACAAGTTTGTAGATATAAGTATTATATAACCACATTGCATGTATTATATGACAAAATATGTAGTGAAATTCTTAATGTAAACAATTCAAAATATTAAGGTTAACCATCCAGTGGTAAGTGTAGATATAATATTGAGCCATTAAAAAAAGGGAACATGTATAATAGAGTCTCATTCTTGCATATCGGATTGGCATTTTCGGTGATTTTGCCCATGCCGGAAAAACCGGTCTGGCACCCCTCCTATGCCAGACGACTTTCGTGAATTACTTATGACGTAACGTTATAAACATTGTAACGTCAATTTCCCAAACACAACGTCAGAAAATTGTTTTTCATGACAATTCATCAATTTGATAAGTTTGCATATAGAAATCTACTTTAAAGTGCAAGACGGTATGCTAGAAAAAGTTTCCATCATGAGACACTTGGCTGAGATGTAAATATCCGTCACCTTAGGAAACTGTTTTACTTGGCAAAACCTCGTTCCCACCAAAACAGTTACCCTCGGTGACGGATATTTCGATCTGAACCTCATGCTCATGACAGAAACTATTAATCCAGCTGATCTTCCACTTCTCTTTTAAGTTTCATGCAATAGTTGCATGACATCTCCATGTAGAAGTGCATGTGTAAATCACTGTTACTTTTGACTTGTTAATTGTCAAACCCTTTGATGACATATTTTTTCAATTTCAGGGCAGAGAATCTGACACTAGGACTACAGTGTTTAAAAAGAAAGATATAGTCTATCAACTCAAAATGAAAGCATCTAGACGTATGTCTTCTATCATTTATGTTTGCATAATTCTCAAGCTTTATATCTTATTGTGAAAAATTTGATTATGAATTTAGGATAAGAAATCTCGATACCAATTTATTTCTTTTTCCTGACACATTTAATACAAATACAGAAGTGTAGGCAAGAAGTCTGTAGGCTATTCAGTTTGATATATACCATTTTGCTCCATTTCTGATGTAGTTACCATGGTTACTGTCTGTTTCAGAATTTCTCAGTGAGACAGAAAAGAAGTTTGGCCTGATGCCTTTCACTCTCAGGTTGGTAGCACTTTAAACAATCCATTTACTTGATCTGTTAGTAACAGTCTTCATAGGATGGTGGGAATTTCATCTGTTGGTTATATTTTACCCTAATTCTGCTAGTAAGAGCAAAGTAGATCACGGTTGCCTTGTTTTGCATGATCTACACTGTTCACAAATCAGTGAGCACTGTTTTGAAATATTGATGGTACTGTATATTGGTAGAAAGATGGAAGAGCAGGGTAAGGGTTGGAAGCAATGCCTGTAGTCATTAGTCATTTCATGGAAGTGAAATTTACATCTATATTTGTTCATAAGTATTGACTTTGTGTATTTATGCAAGTGTAGTTGAATTAAAAGTATGTAAAGTGTTAACTAGCAATGGACTAAGTTGCCATGTAGAAGTACAGCCCAACCTCACTTAACAACACCTCCCTAAACAACACCTCCCTAAACAACACCTCCCTAGAGCAACAGCCTCTCTAAAAAGACACACATTTTCTTTCCTGCTGCATCAAGTAGTGAAGGAGTCTACCTCCAGAACAACACTTCTGCAGCAAAGACATTTCTGTGTTTCCAAGGGTGATCACTCCTGAGAGGTTACATTGTATCTCTGGTAGTATGTCTTTTCATCAACATCCAGCTAACTATTTCCCACCATGGTGTACCGGCTTGGATTATACAAACATATACTCATCAGTTTTCTGTTTTGTTATATAGGTTATTTGATGAGGAGGTGAAGGCGAGAATGGGGGTTGTAGAATGTGTCAAGCATGATCTGGTACAACCTTTCAACGTGCTATATGAAAAACCAGGTAATCTACTTTACCTAGAAGGCAGCAAATTAGTTTGGAAAGAATTTTTGTTTATTTCTTGCTGTTAATTGTGTAACTATGGAATTGAGGGTCATTTATTTATGTTTTTCAGTGGTTTATCGAAATATAATGGTGGATTATATCACGATACAGTCACTGTCGATTCAGTGAAAATGATCAAAATCTTTTACCTGGATTAACATCAAAATGTATATAGAGCATAATGAACCATACAACAATAACGGGTGAAAATATCACTTTCATTGCCCACTGGGTATAATCATAATGGGATATTTCACCGAAACCAACAATTATGCTCCATATATTCACTTATGATTTAATTGATAACTTGAAAATAAAAACAATTATTTTCGTGTATTTACTTTGCTATTTTGTTAAAGATTTATATCCAAAAACTTGAAACTTGCAGTCGAACAAGTGCTAAAAGACACTGACTGGAAATAACTTAGCATCCTACTGATAGATGGTCTTTGGGTCCAGCTGCCTTTTCAATCTAGCTGTTGATTATAAAAAACTTACGGTTTCTTACAGTGAATGTTCTTTTAGCACTTGTCTTTGCCAAGAACAACAGTTGGGTAAACTGCTTCCCTGTACAGAACTGAAATGCTATGTGAAGATGTGTTAAACCCCAAGTTGTGGTATGTAGTGTGAACATGAGATCTGGAAGCATTCTTCAGTTTTCTACTATTTTCAGGGGAAGTGGTAGCTCAGTTCAAGTTCACTGTGATTCTCATGCCCAATGGACCATTGAAAATTACTGGCCTTCCATTTGATGCAGACTTTTATCAGTCAGAACACAAAGTAGAAGATGAAGAATTGAAGGTATAATCACATATTGCTTCTGTATTTTGATATTACCTGGACAAATGTATAAACAAACTTGGCATTATTGATTCAACTTAAACTGAAAATAGTGTTTATATAAAACGAACTCAATAATTATAATCTAGACTCTATATAATAATGTGCATGTGTTTTGATTTCAGACACTTCTGGCACAGTCAGCATCTAGGAAAGCAGCCAAAAAGAAGAAAAAGCGTGCTGGCAAAGCTGTGGCGGAGCAGGCCGAGGGCGGGGTGGAGATGGAGGCGTGATACCAACCTTCTGTTCATTAGTTAAATTATTGTACATTGATTACTGCAGAAGTGCTAAATATCTGGAGATGTAGGTGGAAGTACTGTGAGGGAACAGATTTGTTATAACAATCCCAGGAAAAGGCTTACACACTTTGTTTATCTCCTTTTTTGTAGAATCTAAACCTAACCTGAAAATGATGCTTGGAATAATGACATATTGTATAGTTTTTGCAGAAAATCTCTTCATTTATAGGTGAAGAATGGAAAGTTTTTAACTTTAAAATCAAAACATTTGTTGCTGAGATTATTTTGGCTTTTAGCACTTTCATAGAGTGGATTAATGCCATGGGGGTGGAAAGGGGGGGCGGGGTTGCAAACATTTTACAATATGCATGTCTCAGTGGTCATAACAAAGGGAAAATGTTTTATCTTTTGTAAATTCAGAAATAGTCTCTTTAGAAAGTGGGAATTTTTATGGTAATGAATTTGCTGCTAAATGAAGATTGTGAAATGTTCACAGTAAAATCTTATATGATCCTAAAAATTAGGATTGTTTTCTATTATATTCTGCTGAAAAGGAGTAACTGGGTAAATGGAAATTGTAACTGATAACAACAAATGGTAGAATCTTTAGTGGCTGAGGGAATAGAGCAGCAGTTAACTATAAATTCTAAAGATTTGATAAATTCCATGCAGCGTAAATTGAAATAAACAAGTAAGTGTTAATCATGCAATTTATTGACATGAAGTTGTCTTGTGACTTGAAAATGAGATCTGACCAAATTCTGAAGTGTAAAAACACCGTCAAGTTTTGTTCTATGGAGTGTCTGGCTAATACTGTGGTATTTCATAAGATAAGTGCAAAATTATACATGCCATGTTCTCAGATGTGTTGCTTTTTAATTTAGCCATGCTTTAAATACTTGTTGGCTTCTACATATCTAGCAAGAGCTGTTGCATAGAATATGAAAAATCTTAAGTTACAAGCTAGGCTGAAAAAACTTGTATAATAACTTCGAGAAAATCTGAAAGTTCAAAAGTATGTAAGCCAATGAAGGGATGATGTTTGAAAGATGCTGTATGGACCAGGGTAAGGGAAATGGTATAAAATGACAAGAATATTTGAAATTCTGAGAGTTTTGAAAATACGTGCTGTTTCAAAGTACTAAGGCACTACATGTACTTGTTTTCTAAAATGAAATTGTAACATTTTGTTTGTGGAATGAATTTAAAACTTTGTAAATAAGTACATGTATTGAATGAAGGCATTTGTTTATCGCAGACTGAAAGTTCTATTTTTGATCACCATCTTACATTCATCCTTGTTATTATATTGAACAGCATGAAATAAAAATATTGAAACAGTGATTTATCATTGCCATACAAGTTTTTAATAACCCTGCTGTCTCCAAAACAGAATGTAAACAGTTCTTGCATCACCCTGCTGTTTATCTGTGATTGAATATAAACAATACTTGCAACACCCTGCTGTTTACCACGCTCCAGAAATGAATATCAACAATCCTAATAGAACATGTCTGATGTTGTACTTCTGGAAAATGAAAACTAGAATCAACAGAATGGCCCACTTGCACCCATAAAAGATATTAGCACCACCATGTCCTTAACACTGACCAAGCTAGAGCTTATGGTACTACATTTTGTTTAAAAAAAAAGTTACTTTCTCTGAATATTGATGATTCAAAGTAGTCTACCAATAATGAACACCTTGGTTTGAATAGCTTAATTAGCATTAGATGTTGCAATAAAGTCAATCACCTGGAATCTTGTAGAGGTTATACTGTGAGAGCATCAATGTTATTTCTTGGAACCAGTTTAATTGGAAAAGCCCTCCAAGAAAATTAATGACGCTCCCAGGCAGATAGAGCACTTATTTACTGCTACACTAGAATAATACAGATAAAATACATGTATTTCTAAATCACTGAGAAAAGTAGTCTTTTATCATCATGATAGATTATGTAAAAACCGAAAAAAATGACCACAAATGATATATGGACCGCGGTATATCCTTCAGAAAGTGAGGGATGAACGCTCAGATGATTGCTTACTGACATATACCGGATGATTGCCGCAGCCACCATGAAAGCATCATCGGTGGCAAAATGGCTGGGCAAGCTCTCGCATAGTACAACACAGTGGGAAGAGTGAATGTTTACGATGTCTGTATTTACTCGAGCATAACGGGTGCTTCAGTCTGGTTACTCAAACTGGTTTCTGAAGATAGGATGGTAATACGATGAGCTGCTGTTAGTTGTGGCTTCCATAACTTAAATTGCTTTTGTTGTTTATTGAGAAGTAGGAATACTACTATAGCGTCAACGCCCTTAGACCAAGGTGATGTCATTTCTACCCACTAGACCAAACAGCTAGCATTGTACATGTATATAGTTTTATGTGTAAATTTTGATGTTTTATTGTGAGATGGGTGCCTACTGGCTACACGTAACAAGTTTTTAACTCCTGTTTGAGGCCAACTTTACAGTCTCAAAAGACTCGTGATCTTTATTGAAAGAAGAAAATGAAATTGATTACAACATGATGGTAGTAGATATACGGGCAAACGTTCAAATAAAAAACTAAAACATGAATTTTTATGATACATAATATTATACCCCTTCTGAATCACTCGCAACCTATTTCTGAAAAATAATCGGTCAAATGATGTAGACATTGTTCCTTCCAAAAATCGATAAAAAATCGATAAAAACGAAGAACTTGCCAGTAATCCCTTGCACGCGTTCATTGTATGTGGATAAAAGGGACAACTTTCGAAATATAACGAGAGTTTTGACCGAGATGAAGCATATTACGTGTGCTGTAGCGCGTACTAAGAGAGGTAACTCGTACAAGAATATCGCACACAAATGTTGAAGTTATCTCCCATACATAAACGTTTCATTTAGTTATATCGGTATTGCCTAATTTCATAATAGAACATAACTATGTTCAAGCGAGCACCAAGCCAGATTTTCCTGTATTGCTGTAACAATGGAGAGGTGACCATAACATGTCAAACTTGACCCTTGTTGACCTTGTTTTAAAGCTAACGGTAGCCATATGGTATATATGCATACATTCGTGTCCGGACTCGCTTTGTTATGCACTGAAGGATTTTAAAATAATTGTTCAGCTCATCAAGACGACGTGTCGCGTTTAGGATTCACGTCCCTACCGCAAAAGCGAAGGTCACACTTTGCGGTTAAAGGTTATGGAATGTCTGGATTACCCGGATTGTAACTGTCATACATTTAATAAGGATTTTAAAATGACTTGGCAGAAGTGGTCAGCTCATCAAGACAATGTGTCGCGTATAAGACACACGATCCTACTTCAAAAACACTAATGGTTATGTTCAGGAATGTTCCTTGACCCAACCTTCACTAGGGAAGGGACCGGTACGCAGATCTTATCGGCCAATGAGCACTTAAAGCAATAAATCAACCAAATCTGATTAACTTTAATAACCAGTTGACGGTGTACAACGAACGGATCCTTCCTTGGTCAAGGTTGCTGAATATGACCGTTAGAGTTTAAAGGACATGAAATTCTGTATAAATAGTAACTTTGACTTGCATGGAAGGATTTTAATACATGGCACAATTGTAGATGACGTAAAGATGACATGTTTTGCATTCTTACCTTGAAGGTCAAGGTCATACTTAGAGGTCAGATATTTTAGAATCCTGAACTTTGAATATGCACAAGTTCATGCCCGGATTGTAACTCTGTAATACATTGAAGGATATAAAATGAATTGGAAAAAATATTCAGCACATGAAATATCGTACGCAAGTACCGGGTCCACATCTTGAATGTCATGGTCACAGACTGTGAGGCACCGCTTTGGAGACATTCATCACTGTGAGGGACAGCTCTTGTTTATTAAATGTACCCCAGTAAGCTTGAATTTTGTCAGAAGGAAAAACAATTTTGTTTTTCTAAACAAGTCCAAGTTTGAAATCATACTAGTGGTAGTACAGTTTTGTAATGCTGAAGTTAGTACTGTCATAGGAATGGTACAACTTTACACAAATTGTTTGGGTTAATTTTACATTTCAAGTATTTTATTGGTCGAAATTGAAGTGTTAGAATATTTTAGAACTGAATCAACGTTTTGTGTGAATGTTTGGCCATCATTTACACATTTGTGCTTTTGCGTTCAAACACAATCTGAGATGATGCGAATTTTTAGTTTCATTATAAACTTAAGTTAAGTATACATGTATTGTGTTTTCGAAATTACTTAAGTATTAGTTGTTATGTTACAGTTAGTATTATGATACATGTATATGTATGATCGCATCTTCCAGAAACATTCATTAGATGTTGATATAATTCAGAATTCCCTGTTAGAAAATCTCTTAAAAGTACTACACAATAGCTGCACGATGTTCCAATAAGAGCAATTTGGGCTTAAAATATCCAAATCACTTGAAAAAAGGATTGTTAAGACCGATCATTTAAAAAAGCCATAAAAACTCAGCGGCGCGTGGAAACATTCAGAGTCAGAAAGAGTGGAGTATTTCATTTTCACTTTTAAGCTGTGATTCCAGAAAGACTGGATTTAAAAGTATTCGTGGATTATAAGGACTGGTTATAGTGATGAATGCGAGTCGTTTTGAGTCGTTTTGTGCATTTACTGAGATTTTAAAAAGAAATTAAGATTTTTTTATCTTGTTTTGTGTTAAACTGCATGATTGTTTTCCAAGCTGGTCTGTGTCAAAGTGACCATCATAATTTAAAAAAAAGACATTTAACACTGATTTATACTCGTAGAATAATGAACATTACCATAGCTATAACCAAACTTCGGAATCTGTATAACATATTTCTAAAACACGAACAGAGATTATTTTTATTAAAGAATTGCAAGATCTTTGCTCACAATGTTTATGCCATGGTGGTTTGTCCGTCGTCCGTCTGCTCGTAAACATTTCCTTGATAACAATCTACGGGTCACAATTTTAATCTTACTTTCCTGAAACGTGTTCGCAGGTTGTCTGCACCTATTAATTTTTGGGTCAGTGGATCAAATGTCGAGGTAAATTTTCCGCTCAATATCCTGAGATCTATCTCAGCCACATATTTCAAACTTTACAGGATGAATGGTCTTACTGAGTAGATGATCCTTACTCAGTGGGTCAAAGGTCAAAGTCGCAATGACCTCCGTTAGCTTTTCCTTGATAACACTACAGGTCACAGTTTTCATTTGACTTTCATGAAGTGTATTCTGAAGGTTACCTGTAACCTATAGATGATCCGTTTTGTCGGGGGCAGTAGGCCAAAGGTTACGGTCATCGTGACCCAAACTTTGAAAGTCATTTCCGCTCAGTATCTTGAGATCTATATGGCCCCCGCTCTTCAAGCGGATGATTAGTTTTACTGAGTACACGATCCCTACTGTTTTGGTGTCAGTGGGTCAAAGGTCAAGGTCACAATGACCTTCGATAGCTTTTCCTTGATAACATTCTACAGATCACAATTTTCATTTGACTTTCATGAAACTTTGATAATCATTTCCGCTCATAGTTTTTAGATCTAAATGTCGACAACAGTCTTCAAATTTCATAATATGATTAATAAGTGGTTCAATGTCAATGTCACAGTGATCTCTGTTAGCTTTTTTATTGATAACATTCCAAAAACATACTGAAAACAGTCTAGTCAGTCTAGTAGAGCAGAACTGGCCATTGTACACTTCACAGTGTACAGGCAGAATAAAGGTTGAACCAATGAAATAAAAACTCCCTTTGGGAAAACGTGTTATGTGCTACTTTGTTATGAGCTACTTATATCATGTGTTACCTTTATTATGGAGTACTATATACAAAATGCTTAATAATTACAAGTTTTCATCCATGCCTGTACAATATAGAACGGACATATGTATTTTCTTTTTTCCCCAATGAATGTTTAGTTTTCACGAGCCTTTGCTTATTCCATCGTTAACTGTTGGCAGGCAAGCAATACAAAAACATTCGCAGTAAGCAGATTTATAACGAGTATGCTAAATAGTTGAAAGCCGGAAGCAGACTATTTTGTCCACGGTACGGAACATGCGGACGTATACACTACGGTTTTGATTGCTGATTGGCTGAAATTAAATGGATACATACGGGAATATTCTTTTGAAATAATCGCTGGATGATAGATCACGAATGAAATAGGGAGGGAAAAAAATGGATATAAGAAATATTTGGTATTTGAAAATACTGACATTTTTGGTTGGTGACCACTAAAACTGCCCCGAAAATGGGGGTGGTGTCATTCAGCTCCAAATTACTGGTATAACGTTTTGGATCACATTTATAGAGTTTGTTATTTTTATGTGGGACTAGGATGATTCTGTAAAATAAAATGCATTTCAGCAGAAGTTGAGAGCAGGCCGAAAACCTTACAATGCAAATCTTTGGAAATGAATTTAGATGACTTATAACTGGGTGGCATCTAAAGAAAAGTTGCTGTATTAATAAAAATTCGGTAAATATGGGGAACATATGACATTTTAGCAGCTGTTTTGTTATCCCTTTTGACTGATTTGTCTTTTAGTTAAGATCTAGTCCAAATCAACGCTATATAAGTTGCGATTTTATACTTTATTAGATATAAGAGACAATGACTTTTACAGATTTCATTACTTACCTCCGCCGAGGTGCGTCTTAATATTGCTGTCAAAATCTAATTTAGTTTCGTAAGACTCGGAGGAAAACCATTCTCACTTCGATTTAATAATGGGTTAATAGAGTTTATATTTGTTATTATCTGAAATGATTTCATTGTATTTTGAACAGATTTAATTAAGTATGTTTTACCACTGTCGTATACAAATAATATTGTACTGAAGTATAGAAAATTTCGCTCATACAATATAATCATGTTATCTCCTGAAGATATTTAGTCAAAACGTTTTTGTACTTTTGAAAAAGTGTTTAACCTCGTTTAACATTGTGCTCGGAATACTCGTATAATTTAGTTAAAGAGAAGCAATGTTAACACGGAAATTTCGTATTAAATCGCCTATCTTTCGAAAATCCAGATCGAAATCTTGTCAATAGTATATTTCTTTAGAAAATCGAACAGGAAGGCAAATCAGTCAGACATATATATTTTTTTAAACTTGCTAATTTACTGAGACCAATAACATATCTAATAAGCCGTTTTATTTGGTTGAATCATGTTCACTTTGATAAGGCCAATAAGATATTTGTAACCGTTTTATAATAAAACCAATGCTTTTATAGAAAGGTTATTTTTTCGGAAAGCAAGAAAAGCATAACATATTTTGCTACTCTTAAATACAAGCAGAAATTTGCCTGTTAGTGTTATAGGGTTATTTATATGGTCATGTGATCAAGAATCCCTAGTGTATTTGCGAAATACTAGTAACATCTGACCGCGACGAGAGCCAATCTGGTGTCTGTATCACAATATATAGTCATTCATTTATTATATACCTTTGAGGACTTACATTCACTAACACTCTGAATTTAAAAAAACATTTGAGCATAGAATAGTATTACAGAAATATCACCTATGGTTATTCTAATTCACATGGTTCGTTTATACATACATATATAAACTCATGGCAGTCAGCGTGCAAAATGTCTCTTAACCTCTTCTTTCAATTTTGGTAGTTGAGTTATGTAGCAACGTATTCCGTACAGTACAACCATTAACTCTATGGATGATGCAACTTGCATTTTAATTTTTTTTCTAAATATTGTTTCGTGAATATGCACATAACTAGCTGGAATCAAATGTTCACTCAGATAATCTGGAGCAGTACCAGTTTGTATTTTAAAAACATGATTCAAAGTAATTCGTTCAACTTCTTTTTGCAAATGGTAGCCAACAAAGCATACCAAAAAATTGATTATTTATATGGCAGCTCTGATCCAGTCTGTGAACAAATATAATTTGTATAGAAGGCGGGTTGGTGGGGGTAAGAGTGAGGTTGGGTGCGCACCATAAACCGGTTTAAGCTCCCCAGTGGTGTTTTTGCCACTGACCGTTCCAAGGCGGTGCCCCACTGTGTTCCGTTAATTGTTCGTTTTGTCCTCGTGTGTTTGCTTTGTATGCTTGTGTGTGTTGGTAGTGTATGTTTGTGTGTGTACATGATTGTGTGTGTATGTGTGTTGTGTGTGTGTGCGTGCGTGCGTGCGTGCGTGCGTGTGTGTGTTGGTGGTGTGCACTTCTGGGTGCTGTGGGGCTCGTTTTGGGGAGGCTGCGTTTTTGGTACGTGGCATTCCCTGTTTGATATTATTTTTGTTTTTTTGGGACATGCCATTTGCTAATTGCTTATTGCTATTTGTCAATTGCTTATTGCTAATTGCTATTTCTTATTGCTTATTTGCGATTTGCCAATTGCATGTTGCTATTTTCCAAATGCCAATTGATATTTGCCAAATGCGTATTGCTTTTTGCTACTTTATTGTTAAGTGTTTAAAAGTCTGCAATATTTCAGTTCATTATTGCAATCTCGACATGTTTTCTCTGAGCTGCTATTTTTCTTGACTAAATCCTTTTCTGTTCCGACAGCCTTTTAAGAATAATGGAATATTTAACCTGCGCTTGAAAACCCGAGAGGCATGAATCCCGTCCGACCCCTGATATTACCTTTTTATACTTATTTGATAGATAAGAAAAATAGAAAACTTGTTATTTTATGAGCATGTATTTTGTACTTCACTATGAAAACACTGAGGACACTGATACACTGAGAGATTACACACAAGTCGAATAACGCATCTCGCGACTTTAACGCCACTTATTTGGAATTGAACTTTGAGTCAATATAATGTTATGATACTTTCTTTAGTATCTGCTCGTTTGTGTTATCGAAGCGCCGTATGCTCGATCAATGTCTGATTTTAGACAGTAGAACTGTAGGTGAAAACATTTTGTTGAATACAGTGAAAATCCCTGCTGTCTCTGTTTCTATTCCCGATACACAGAGACAGCATGGATTTTCGAATACGATTTATAACTGTTGCATTCTGTTCATATCTTATTACAAACTGGTACAGCCTTCACTAATGAAAATTACATACTGAAATAGCCGTCACAACAAAACAAAGGACAAATGTTTTGAATACACAAACAAATCCAGCGTCTTCAGCGCTAAGATTGTATTAGATTTTTGTTTTCTAATAGCGTAAATAAGCGAAAGGTAAATGTAAGAAATTGTTGTTGTTGCGCGCTGCTTTCTAAAATACCTATCGACCGCGCCGTATCTTGATTTTATTCGGGTCATTTTATGTTTTTTAATTAAAGATATCGACTGGTCGTCTAATTACGGACAGTTATGTTATTTTAAGTTGAACACGTGCAGCACGTGCAACTTAGGAAATATTGTTCACCCATCCGGAAAGTCGATGAACAGAGTTAAAAATTGGCGAATTTATTACATAACATTATTAACCATTACTTCAAATGCATCTGTAGAATCTTTTGTTGATATACAATGGATAAAACAACAAATATTTAATATTGTACTAGGGGGCGTTAGAAGTTTCGTTAAGTGTACTAATTGTAGAGACTAGATCTTTGGTTTACAGTTTTATGAATATAGTCTGAACATGCTGTTGCTATTGATTTTTGGAATGCTGATTGG
Organism: Saxidomus purpurata; assembly: GCA_022818135.1. NCBI lineage: Eukaryota > Metazoa > Mollusca > Bivalvia > Venerida > Veneridae > Saxidomus > Saxidomus purpurata. Next base: position 565,648 of record JAFMSR010000016.1, read on the forward strand.
ATTTACTATTTATCGTGATCAGAAACAATTGGATCATAGTACAATGCATAAATCAATTATTAGAAAATATGGTCTTGTACTGTTAGTGAGTTTCGCTCGCCATGACCAAACTCGATAATTGACACAGAATTTTTGAACACATTAAAGGATTTGTGACTTCTAGTGTACAGAGGTTAACGGGCTGGTCGCCCCAGGTTAATTGACACAAATGGTGACGTTCACTGGAACTATTTGACAAGCATTAAATTTAATCCAACATATTCCTTCAATGAAAGACGCAAATGCAACTGTAAATTCAAGATCTTTACGTGGTAAAACATCACAGTTGTTACAACATGTTTTAGAGGAGAAGATTGACCTTTGTGTTGTTACTGAAACTTGGCTTATGGCTGATGGTGATAATGTTGTACGGAGAGCACTCAAACAAGATGGTTATGACTTTGACGATGTCCCTCGTCCGGACCGAAATGGCGGTGGGCTGGCTCTTTTATACAGAAATTGCTGTAAAGTTTCAAGAACATCCTCGAACAATAAGCAGTCATTTGATTATGCAGAATGGAAAGTAACATGCAAAACATTTGTTTTCCTGGTTATTGGTATCCATCGCTCTCCATACTATGAAAAACATCCAGTGACACAAGCATTGTTCATGACTGAGTTCAGAGAGTATTTAGATCAGCCCTAATTACGATCAGAACCTATTGTTGTATGGGCTACTTCTATATACAAAATATTATCCAATAAAACTTTATAGATACGCTGATGACCATAAACTTGTATTTAGGATCCAGGCTGGCAATGCGCAAAATGAGTCTAGTGTCCAACAAATTCGTTTTTGCTTAGATGATGTTATTACATTGATGACGAAGTTCAAACTGAAAATGATTAATACAAAAACTGAAATCATATTATATTGAAACAAGAATCAAATAGCCAAAGTTAAGGTAACTTGTCCCAAACAAAATGGCAACTAGCGAAACATTGATATTACTAAAATGTAGTCTGGTCGTCTTTTGACATAATACACAATCAAATTACTGTTATATAAGCTTTTAGAACCTGTATTAGTGTGTTTTGTTGCAAATATTGTTAAACATGTCATTTCAGTTTTTGGGTTACTTACATGAAAAATATCTAATGTTTGTGCATCAAATGTATATCAAAATGATTTATTCACATTTCAAAGTACAAACCTGCATCTGTAGGAAAAGTCCTGCGTTTTTCAAAACAAGATGGCCGACGGCTACTGATATTTCTTACCAAATAAGTGACATCACAGTTTCTCCTATGATAAATGACGTCACGTATGAACAACAATATTGAATCGAGTCTATCAATACGCAATAATGAAAATGTCCATGGTAAAATAGTTCGCTTTTAGTCTGATAAATTCAAGATTCATTTATTGGTGTTTGGTAACAGAATGTCATTTTGTTCATATTCAATATGAAAGTATATAATAAAAAGGTTATTGAACCTGTATGGTGAAATATCGTAAGCTCGTTAAATTGTTCCCGCCAAATAAACTCGTTCCTAGTTATATTTCACCATACAAGTTCAATAAGCTTTGATATTATGACATCCCGACCAAAAGAAACAAAGTTTACATTAAAAGAAAAAATAAAAATTGAAAAAAAAAAAAACATGCATCCCACCCACTAAAGACAATAGTGCTCTACCTAAAGCCATAACTCAAGCATGTGGACTTGACAATTTAGTGATGTGTTATAAACTGTTGATGGGTAAGATTGAAAGAACTGTTCAACTATTTCTATGGTCGAGCATCTGGATAAGGCATTGAACTAGTAAATAAGTGCCAGTTTGAATAATTTCATCATTTGGCTTTGTCAGGAAACTTGCACAAACATTAGATATTCTTCATGTAAGTAACCCAAAAACTGAAATGACATGTTTAACAATATTTGCAATACAGGTTCTAAAAGCTTATATAACAGTAATTTGATTGTGTATTATGTCAAAAGACGACCAGACTACATTTTAGTAATAGCATCATTTTTTTCACTGGTGGCCATTTTGTTTTGGGACAAGTTACCTTAATATCAGTAGTGTAAATGATGGAGGCTGTGAAGTAAAGTGTGGCAAGCATGTAAGAGATCTTGGAGTGCATATGGAAAGTACTTTAGATTTTGATCTGCATATTCGGAAAAAGTGTCAGATTGTACATGGCCAACTGAAGAATCTTGAAGAATCTCAAAGGGATTCGCAAACATCTTTCCCAAAAATCAACTGAGATCCTAGTTCCTGGCCTGCTCTATTCACACATTGACTACTGCAATGAACTTTTCACCGAGATTCCTTCATATCAAATAAATTAACTTCAAAAGACTCAAAACCAAGTAGCAAGAGTAATGACTAATGCTTCGTTTGACCACCCAAGCAAACACATTTTGAAATCATTTCATTGGCTTCCAGTCAGAGCAAGAATAATGTTCAAAATTTAAGTCACAATGTTTCGAGTAATACAGGGAACTGCTCCATCTTACTTGATAGAATTGTTCAATCGTGTACAAAATATGACATATAGGACCAGATCATGTGATGAAATTAACTTTATGATCCGCAGGACAAGAAAGATCTATCCAAATTGTTGGTCTTAAGCGGTGGAACAATCTACCTACAGACTTGAAAAGTGTTCAAATCGAAACTGTTTTCAGAAGTGAACTAAAACAAACTTGTTTGCGACGTTTTTTAATTGACTGTAATATTCAGTGCGAAACAATGAACGACATTTTCGGTATATAATTCATATGTGAAATGTACATAGTCTATTGATTAATTGTAATTGTGAAGCGCAAACTAATATTGTTATACATTTTGCGCAATTTAAATACATTTGTATTTGTAAAATAGCTTTCTGAAATGCTGCCGATAAATCAAAGGATTTCGAACACATGCTTGGTGAGTTTTTGAACCCTCCAAAAATGCATTTGTTTCGTAAAGTTAATGGTAGTCTTTATTAGTGTATGTTATGGGAAGAAATAAAGCACAAAAGGTGAAATTAATTTAAACGGAAGAAGTTATAAATTTTGAGAATCAATTGGCAATTTAACACATTTCATGGAGAACTGTTGTTACCATGGTAACAAATAAAATTTTGTCTTATTATCAAACACAAAATACGAGCCGCCGTATTATAAATTCATATCATTTAGTCCATCATTGATAACCAATAACGGAATTTGTCTTATTAAATATCTATAATACAGAAATATTCTCAATAATTTCTGGGAATAAAATTTTAAAAGGTACAGTGTTATCTTGATTCATAGTAGTTGAAATTGCCTTTGGAAATACCGAGTGATATAAATACTTTTACCCAATTAAAATCACATTTATTTTTATATTAAAGACTGTTCGGACTTAAGAATAATTTACATAACATATCTATATAAGAAAAAACGATACACGTAAGCAATGGCTAAGGGAAAGGTATTACATCGAATAAATTTTGTATACGATGGCTTCCATGGAATACCAGCGTGACCTTTTTTGACAGACACATAAAAGACCGGTACAGCTGTGTGAAATTGTTAATAAATAAGCGTTTGTTGAAAATATGGCGTAGTTTTTTGTAACCGCTTGTGAATAAAAACAACAATGAATAAAATTACAAGTGAGCATTTTATATAATACTAACTCGTTCCTACAATAAGCTCATTAAAGTATTTAAAGGTGTATGAAATAATAGATGAAAGACCCTATAACTAGAAAATCATTTTCTCAAAACGTTAAAAGTGAGCTTTATGTACGTGGAAAAATAAATGAATACATGTTTTAAGAACATATTTCGAGATATGTCTCATTTACACATGGGATCCTAATAGAGCAACCTAACAGCTATCTATCCAAACAAATATTAAGTAAGTGTTTATGAAGGTTTAACAGAATTACAACACGTATGATTATGCTAATTTTAACGATGTTTATTGGAATTTTAAGCTGAAACTTTGATGTCTGGTGGCAATCCTTTCAGTTACATTGTATTGAAAAAATATTTTAAGTTATTAAGATTGCTCCCAGGTGGTATTAATTGGTAAGTTGATCCAATGTGTGTTTTTACCACGACTGCTGAGCGAACTGAATTTGCACCAGTCTGATTTAAAAAATGCCCTTATTCTAAATGTAGTTCGCCTCGTTTGATATCCATGTTTTGTATCTATAAATAGATTTTGAATCCGCAAGATATTAAGAAAAAATGCAAAGGTCGTGATGGTGTTTTCATGAACGACACAACCGTTAGAAATGTTACGGAAGTCTAAATAAAAAGCAACAAGTTACAAGTTACAGTGACACAATGAATATCGAACGGAACAAAACATATTTGTATTATGGCTACTGTTATACATATACATGAAATAATGGCACACATATATCTATAGAAAAAATTGTACTGTGTCTGATAATTTGAAAGTCTGATAACTGTAAGCTTTACTGATGTCTGTCTGAAATAGAGAACATGCAGCGCAACAGAGCAAATGTGCCGTAATACGAATTCGATAGAGTACTGTTTACTCGACTAATTACGTATTTCTCAAAGGCTACACTTCCTCGAAATAATGTTATTATTCTCGCAAACCTCTATCTATTACAAATTTACTTAGATTTTATAAGGAAGCATTTTATGTAAGAAGTTATTTTCTAAATCCGGATTCGTTCAGCAGGCACGAATACTAGTAAGTGAAATTAAAAACTTCAACCTTATTGTAACTCCAAACTAACGAGTTGATGTTAGCTTGTTTTTATGGTTCGTACGTATTTTATTCAGTGGTTTTGCAAAAGTGGCGATAATACCTGGAACCTTATAATTTTAGAGAAACCACATCTTGGTACATGAAGTAACCAATCAGAAACAGTATTCTAACGCACTTCCTTTGTAACGTGGTGTCTGATTGGTTGATGCAGACCCTGTCGTCGCCGAATGGATTCTGTCTTCTCATTATCATCACAGTTTAGCTTTGTATTCTAGCGCGAAACTTAATCATTTGAAACGGTTTAATTATATCCCCATAACTCTCCAAATCTTGAAGCAAAAATTCAAACATGCCAGAGTTATCAGATTCTGATCTATTATGGGGCACATCTAAAACATCTGTAACTGAATATCCGGACAGGATTTGAAAAAGTAGTGACTGACTTAAGGAATATGTATCTGAATCTTCCAATTCCCCAGCATTTGTTCTTTTATTACTTTTAGCATGAATAAGTCTTGGGTTTTCACTGTGGTTTTCTCTTGTTTCGTCAAACTCTCTCATGTCAATGGATTGAAGCGTGCTCAGTCTTACATCAGACCGTTTCCCGTGCAGTAAATACACACAACATTCACACCTACGTGTTCTACTCGCAATGTGCTGGCATTGGTGACACGCGCACTGCTCGGCATTCACAATCGCAGTTACTGAAAATATAAAATGAAAAGCATATGTTATTAAGAATGAATTAGGTTTGACAAAGGGAAATGCCTTGAAATAAATTCTTCAATTCTTAAAATTAAAAGGCGTAATTTCTTCTTATTGTACTCGCACCAAGCAGGCTTGGGACCTCACAACAATCACTTTTCTTGTCCTGTGTATCCCGACTAATAGATACAATTATTTTATGCTTTTCAATGAAATACTGAAATATATCAGTGAAATAAAATTGGTATTTCACTGTTTCAAAGCAGTGAAAATATCATTTTTATTTTCACTGTTTTTGCCGAACTACTTTTTAACCACATTCTAAACAAAAGTCCCATATTTTCACACCCAGGATCTCCAGCTCGTCCTCCATACAAAAGTATCATACACATGATTGACAGTGAGTGATTAATTACGTTAAAATACTTAGCTTTATCCAATTTCTCACCTATGAGATACATATTTCCTCTCATTTATCCGTGATAGAACATTAAATAAAATTGAAAAATGGCTATAAACTTTTATTTTTGAAATAAACATAGGGTTGTTGGTATTCATTTTCTTAGTTAGATCATTTTCTATCCATCTATAGCAATTTTTAATAAAAATTTGAGAAAAAGTTGATTTTCATTCTTTTTCACCACCATCCAATTTTCACAGTAATTTCTTCATACTTGTATGATCATGGTCTGAAACCTATAAGTCACCTATAAAAGTGGAAAACTACCTCTACAATCGCTCCTTATTCACAAATGCATTAAATTGTGACAAATTTTTCACTTAGGACAGCCCTGCACCGAGCACAACAGCTGATTGATTATTACGCATCGATTCATGGTGTGACGAAGTGCAGACTTATTTAATAAAAAAAATCAATTTAGGACTATATCTAATGAATTGATGTTTCATTTTCGCTTATGATAAAAGATTGAAATGACTTACTTTATCTGAAATAATCAAAATATTTTGAACTACTTTTGTTGCGTTTTCAGTAACGATGGTAGTAATCATTCTGGGGTTCTCCATGGGGAGTAAGAAATACTATAATTCCAAATTTTATCGAATATTTTGTCAAAAAACATAAAATAAAAAGAAAATTTGTTTGTTTCACCACCATCCAATTTTCACAGTAATTTCTTAATACTTGTATGATCATGGTCTGAAACCTATAAGTCACCTAAAAGTGGAAAACTACCTCTATAATCACTCATTATTCACAAATGCATTAAATTGTGACAAATTTTGCACTAAGGTCAGCCCTGGACCGAGCATTTTTTAATGAATGAACAGCTGATTGATTATTACGCCACGTTTCATGATGTGACGAAGTGCAGACTTATTCAATAAAATTTAGGCCTATATCTAATGAATTGATGTTTCATTTTCGCTGTATGATAAAGATTGAAATGACTTCTTAAATACTTTTATCTGAAATAATCAAAATATTTTGAACTACTTTTGTTGCGTTTTCAGTAATGATGGTAGAAATCATTCTGGGGTTCTCTATGGGGAATAAGAAATACTATAATTCCAAATTTTACTGAATATTTTGCCAAAAAAACATAAAATAAAAAGAAAATTTGTTTGTTTCAGTGAAATATCAATTTTATTTCACTCGTGAACACCAAACAAATGACATTTTCACTCGTGGCTACGTCACTCGTGAAAATATCAATGTTTGGTGTTCACTTGTGAAATAAAATTGATATTTCACTGAAACAAACAAATATCCTCTATATATTTTAATACAAAAAGTAGCTGCATTGCTTATACATAAAGAGTGTATAATGAGATTTTCAAAGTGCATAACGCTGTAGGAGATAGTTTGTTTAATATGTGCTTTGCTATAATGGTTATGTCAATCAGTGAGTCAATGCGCATTGCTAGGGTTATATCTTTTAGTGAGACAAAAAAAAAAAAAAAAAAAAAAAAAAAAAAAAAAAAAAAAAAAAAAAAAAAAAAAAAAAAAAAAAAAAAAAAAAAAAAAAAAAAAAAAAAAAAAAAAAAAAAAAAAAAAAAAAAAAAAAAAAAAAAAAAAAAAAAAAAAAAAAAAAAAAAAAAAAAAAAAAAAAAAAAAAAAAAAAAAAAAAAATTTTTTTTTTTAAATTTTTAAAAAAAAAAAAAAAAAAAAAAAAAAATTTTATAAAAAAAAAAAAAAATTTTTTTTTAAAAAAAAAAAAAAAAAAATTTAAAAAAAAAAAAAATATGTACTTAATGCCTTTGCAGAAGGCGCATTGCTAGGGATATGTCTTTCAGTGAGTCAATGCGAATTGCTAGGGTTATATCAATCGGTGAGTCAAGGCGCGTTAATAGGGACATGTCATTCAATGAGCTGAGGCGCATGGACAGGGTCATGTCAAGATAAGGCAAAGTTGGTCATAGTTGATCATATTTCTTTGAAAAATTTATTCTCACTAATTTTAAACGAATCTTTATTTTGATTGCTAGAAAAGAATCGACTAGAAGTAGTGTGGCCATTGATCCTATAAAGACACAGAAATGTTAGAACGGTCTTTAATAATGATTAAGCTGCACCTTTTTCAAGTATTTGGAATAATTATCCTGGTCTAAAATAGCGTGGGAACTCCGGGGAATAACTATGATAGAGGTATTTAGCGAAATCGAAAGAAATATAGCATTGTAATTGAATTTTCAAGATATTTGACAACATCAAAATTTAACGTTTATGATGCACGTGGGAAATCATTCTTCTTCATACGTTAAACCGGCACATGTTAAAAAGTCAATGGAACATTTTTTGTTCATGAAGGACACGCAGTTTCGTCTTAGAGGAATGGTATAATATATGAAGATTGCCTTCTTGTAAACGGTGCCAACAAGTCAACATGAACACACTGTAAATTGAATCCTGGAGAACTTTTCCGTTTAACACTTGTTTCACTTGTCGTTTTTTATCTTAATAATACAAGAACATTTGATCTATAACATTTGTTTTTTTAAAGGAACACACCCAACAATTTGCACATTATTGACTCCAAATATATTATAGCATAAAATGTGCTATTTTGCCCATTTTGCCGGTATTTCAACATGGGGAAAACGTGTGTTAACGGGGAGATTCACGCGCCGTCATAACCCGTTTTCATTTATGCGCATTACAGGGCCGTTGTAAAGCACGGCGCTAACAGTGCCGGGCTTAAATCGCTAAGAAGAAATCTGTGATACAAAAGTATTACAGCGGGCCCTAGAACAATGTCTGAACTTGATAAGATATTGCCAAGTCCCTATTCATTTTTAATTATATTTTTGCTTTCGAGCGACAGCTCCCTTCTTTTTTGTAATATGAGCAAAAATGTTCCACAAATTGCAACTTTTATCTTGAAGAAACTTTACATTCTTAAAAACAATGACTATGATTGATGATACAAACATTTTCTTGTTGAAAAGAATATGTAACAGATGAGACAAGTCAAATGTTGATATTGGCCCTGTCTTTCAATTTTATGATACCTCATCCTATTTTATTACGTCAGGTTGTTAAAGAATATAAAGGCCAATAAACAATAGTTATTGGATGCACTTTACCGAAAGATAATAGCATGTTTGACCGATACCGGTGTTTTTACTTGCCGAACAGTAAAAACTGTTCACTACTTTCTAAACAGGGACGTATCAAATAATTTGACGTTTACGTGAATGAAAATTTAAATGCATACACCTTTTTACATTTTAAAGCTACACATTAAACAGTAATGTTAACCCATTCTTTAATATAATTTCTAGGCGAGTTTCATTTATTTCATTATATTTGTGCAAAGAACTATTAACTACTTCACTTTCATAAATATTTTCCAAACCCGTATTATATATTACGCAACAATGTCATAATTATGACGTAGACAACACGGACGGTGTCCTGCGCATTGTTGAGCGTCGTAACAATAAGAGCGTTTCGTTTTTATTTTTGAGTGTGATTTGTTATGCTAGAATAGCACTTACGCACGTTTTTTGTGTGTTATAACACGTGTAGAAACCCTCGGAATCAGTTGGTACCCTCGCCCAAAAGAGCTCTGTCACCAAACATCCTTCGGGATTATGCAGCCATTATGACACGAAAAAAACGGGCGTTAACTCGTATTATGTATTAAAAGTAAATGCATTTTAAGAAGAGCATAATATCGCAAATGTCTTTTTTGTGCAAGAAATGCCAGTAAATCGAATCATTGTCTCCTCAAGTTTAGAAAATTAATGGAACTACAACATGTCTTATTACGCTATAGTTGAAATTTGACGTTTCAATGAATGTAAGATAGCCTACCTATATTCAGTTATATACTAGAAAACAGTACATAGTGTGTAATTTGTGGCAATTAGATACTGTCTCCCATTACCACTGTCTAAAAGTGTAATTTTATTTGTTTTATATGGTAAACAGGACTGCTACGACCATGACTTTATCCAATGAGGGATATTATTTTTAACTCACTAAACTCCCCCATTTGTAATAATGTTTGGTAAATCAATAACACTAATAGTAATGTTTGGTGATATCAATAACACTGATAATAGTGTTTGGTGATATCAATTACACTAATAATAATATTTTGTGATATCAATATTACTAATAATGATGTTTGGTGATATCAATAACTCTAACAGTAATGGTTCGTGATATCAATAACTCTAACAGTAATGGTTGGTGATATCAGTAAAACTAACAGTAATGTTTGGTGATATCAATAACACTTATAGTAATGCTTGGTGATATCAATAACACTAATAATAGTGTTTGGTGATATCAATAACACTAATAATAATGTTTTAAACAAAGAATGTTTGGATATCAAAACACAATAATAGTTGGTGATATCAGTAACACTAATAATAATGTTTGGTGATATCAATAACTCTAAAAATAATGTTTGGTGATATCAATAAAACTAATAGTAATGTTTGGTGATATCAATAACACTAATAATAATGTTTGGTGATATCAATAGCACTAATAATAATGTTTGGTGAAATCAATAACTCTAATAGTAATGTTTGGTGATATCAATAAAACTAATAATAGTGTTTGGTGATATAATAACACTAATATAATGTTTGGTGATATCAATAACCTAAAGTAATGGTTGGTATATAATAATACTAATAGGTGGTGATATCAATAGCACTAATAATAGTGTTTGGTGATATCAATAACTCTAAAAGTAATGTTTGGTGATATCAATAACACTAATAATAGTGTTTGGTGATATCAATAACACTAATAATAATGTTTGGTGTGATATCAATAACTCTAATAGTAATGGTTGGTGATATCAATAAAACTAATAGTAATGTTTGGTGAATCAATAACACTAATAATAATGTTTGGTGATATCAATAACTCTAAAAGTATGGTTGGTGATATCAATAACACTAATAATAGTGTTTGGTGATATCAATAACACTAATAGCAATGTTTTGTGATATCAATAACACTAATAATTACTTCAAAATTTGTACGAAGCTATACAAAATACGACTGTCATTACTCGCCACTCACATTTTAGAAGCCGTTACATTGAAACTCATATTTTTAGATTATTGTTTTATTCAAAAGGTGTATACAAATTAGGTGAAAATTACACTCAAGTAGTACATGTTGGGTACAGCTTTATGGTAGATAATTCCGCATAGTGGCATTGTTTTGTTTCGCGTAATGTTCACCGAATCTAGTTAGTTGATTTATAAGCAGATAATCTATCTCTGTTTTCTATATTGTAACGTATTATTTCTGTCTTAAATCGTTGTTCTAAATTGCATTTAATTAAATCTACTCATGATTTATGAAACAAGGATACAAAAATACAAAAACTGTAATTTATAATGTACCGATGTAATTATTGGACTGGACGTAAGCCCTTGTGTTCTGTTAATTTAGGAAACTGCGGGCACCCTTAGAAGATCTTAGATTTAATGACGTCTTTACTCCACGAACTTTCAAAATCTTATTGTCTAAAACCAGAAAAAAGGCATAGAGCTTAGATATTTGGTTTGTAGCATTGTCTAGTTGACCTCTACCAAGATTTATAAATCATGTACTAAGGGGTCAAAATTTACCCCACCCTGGGAGATCACTTTTTGTATAGATTTATATAGGGAAAAACTATCAAGAATGTCCAAATTATGTCCCCTGGGTCAAAATTGGATCCGCTCCATTCAGTCACTTGTTTTTACAAAGACTTAGGAAAAACTTTAAAACTCAATTGGGTTGGAGCACATGTAGCGTTGTTTAATGGACCTCTAATTCATGCCCATTTTGGTCAATATTGACCATAACCTGGGGATCACTTAATTTACATAGACTTACATAGTTAAACAAACAAGAATCTTCTTGCCAAATCAGCAAGGCTTGAGCTTCTAAAAATAAAGATATTTGGTTCATGGCATTTTCTGGTGGCTTTACCAAGCTTGTTCAGATCACCCCCAGGGGTTAGCATTAGGTACGGTCTTTTACATAGACTTAAATAGTATAGTTAACATTGTAAAGTGATCCACTATTAACTTGATTCAGATCATTTCTGTGGTAAAGTTGGCCACATCTAGCCACGCCCCGTGACCTTGACCATGTCCTTTGGACCTACTTTGTTGTTTTTGAAGCTACAGCAAAGACATTTGGACCACTAATACAGTTTTGCAAACATATTTCAGTGCTAACTTTGGATGACCTTGGCCCTGACTTTTAGACTTTCTTTTTGAAACTACAAAGATGAAATGTTAACCGTGTGTACAGTGTTGCATAATAATTACAATATTTACTTTGAATGATTTCTCTACCTATTGGCATACATTGTTCCGGGCAATGGTGTCCATGTGAGCATAAACTTGGCTCTCATCGCCTTAATCTCAAATCGCTGCCGGCCTATTTTACGTCTTAATTGTAAGCAGACATAAAACCATCTGGAAAAATGGCATGTACAAAATACAATGTGTATTTTTGACATATAACATAGGGTTGTTGGTATTCATTTTCTTAGTTAGATCATTTTCTATCCATACTAAAAGTGTTGAAGGAAAATACGAAAAAAAGTGACCATGGTATTTCATTTCTTTCAACCCCATCCTGGATTTGCACTTATTTCTTAGCCTCTACTTGTGAGACAATGTCAGATTGTCAGGGTGAAGGAACAGAATGTAAACCACCATGTCCGAATGAGTCTAGTTAAAGGGAAATCCACACCTCTGGTTGTCAAAACTCTGAAGAGATAAGTTCCAAAAGGCAACAGCCACAATCTTTTTGGACGTATCTCATACCCTGGTGGCCGTCATATTTCTTATCCACAACTCATGAACATGTTAGATTCACTTTATCTTTCTCTGACCTTTTGTCATTCTTTTTGTCCTATGGGGCAATGGTGTCCAGATGAGCGATATAGGGACATCTTGGCTCTCGTGTATTTGCTCGCCTTAATTACTGTCTTTAGCAAAAAATTGTGACTTCCGTATTGGTGACAAGTAACGATGTACAGTCTTTGTTATAGCACTGACATAAAGCCATAAACCTGGTGTTAATGGAAAATATTTCATATACAGAAAGAAATACGAATGTGTATCAATTATGTGACTATATTAACAAGAGTTAACTGGGAAATTAAACCTGTCGTTTGAGAGATACGCGAAATCATATGACTAAATGTTGAATGAAAATACACAAAATATATTAAAGTGACCACAATGGTATTTCATAATACTTTAAAGAAAACTACAATGGACTCTGAGATATGTTGTATCAGGCGCTAACGTGTATTCGCACTAGAGACAATTATCAAGAATTGTTCAGTGGCTTACTAGTTTCTGTTTTTCGTACCAGCTTGTCAACAGCTAATGTTACACCACCATATATCCTGTAAATGACGTACATAGTTAAAAGGGACATTAACACTTCTTATTGTCAAAACTCTGAAGAGATAAATTTCTAAAGGTAACAGATACAATATTTTCAATCCAATCTACGTCATAACATGTTTGGCCAAAGTCATATAAATTTATTATGCAAATCTTGATGAGCGTTAGCAAATTGTTAATGATGTCAGCTAATTGTTAATGGTGCCAGCTAATTGTTAATGGTGTCAGCTAATTGCAAATGATGTCCCATTTTTAGTATCATATATATGAGTTATCTCTTTAATTGAGTACAATTACTTAAATAAATTACTAAAACTATCTGTTGCTTCAACATGAGCAACATGTGGAAAATATCTCTGCAGTAAATTTATTTATGTGGTATGTATAATGGAGAATAATAAAACAAAGACCGTAATCTCGAAATGTCATCAAACACTACACTCACCAACATCCTTACAATTTCATTTTTGTTATCCAAGCCTTATCATTTATACACATATAATCACATTTAAATGGTGTTAAATAATAAATTATAAAATATTATCTTCTTGCTTTCCTGTTCGGTACAAACTTGTGAGTTAAACTATCTGTACGTATAGAACACTAGACAGTGAGTGTTACTAAATACACCCGTTAGGGTAGATTACTCAGTATCAAGCAGCTCAAAGGTTTGAACTATAGAGCAAGCTGTTTGAAACGGTTGATTTTATCATTTATTCGATAATTCAAGAGCCAATCTAAAAAGTGCCTTTGGCAATTCTGCTGATTAACGAATTTGACCTAGACACTTTGCCCACAAATATTTTTGCAAGATCGGATGAAAAATGTTAGACTTAGAGAGTGGACAAGGCTAATTTGGCCAATTTTGGATAATTCAAGGGCCAAAATCCAGGTGCTTAGAGAGCGGACAAAGTATAGATGCCGCCCGCTCTCCGCCGCATGTGTTCCCATAATACGTCCTTTCGGGCGCATAAGAAGCGCAAATGCGCAATTTTATAAAACTTAACGTTTTAAGTCACTTTTAAGAACATTCATAGTTCTAGCAGAACACCTATATGTATTTACATATGTGTACAAACTAAAATGTAAGAGGATTCTTATAATGTTTTTAAAAATTGAATCATAAATTATCTTCTTGCTTCCATCTTTGATTTGAATAAGGAATGTTTATGTTTAGAGAAAAATAAATAAAAGTGTGTCTTCGGTAAGCGATGGAGTAAAACGGTACTCCGTTCA